>QRDG01000417.1:0-569675 GCA_012064385.1 Puccinellia tenuiflora
GCGGCTGGCGTCCCTGTCTCCACCGCTCCCTGTCGCCGCCGCTCTTGTCGCGACGCGCCCCACGCTTTCCGCATTCGGAGGGTTTTCACGGCGAAAATTCTTCCCTCGCTTGTTTGTTCTAGAAGACAGGGATCTGCACGGTCAACACCATGATCTGGCCGTGTAGTTAACAGTTTACCAGTAGCGATTAAGCATTTAAGCTCGTGCCTAACACCAAGATCTACGGCACGTACGTGGTTGGAGCATCTGACCAGATCCGGGTGACGCGAACGGTCTTGTTTTTTTAGCAGCAATGAGGGATCTTGTAGTAGTACAACTTTTGATGGATTCGGAGTAGGTTTTTCACGCATAGTTTGGTGAATTCAGGTTCAGGGTTTGTGTGCTGGGATAATCCTTGTGACCGGAGGAAAAATTTCTTTTGTATAGGTTCCATTTGCTCGTGGAGTTTGACGAGACAAGAGGAGCTGCAGGAAGCGGCTCGACGGCCACAACCGCCGCCGCCGGAAGCCGCAGCCGGACCCCCTCAACCCTGCAGGCTTGTTCTCTAATCACCACGGTAACCAATCGATCCATCCCTCGCACTGAGAATTTTTATGAATCGCATGAAATGCTTGAAGAGTAGGAAGTAGAGTTAATTTATTTTGTGAGCTGACAGCAGCACTGGAAAATAAAGCTTGAGAGTTTTGACTCCCATTTGTCGGAAACAAGAGGAAAATGTCATGCACTTGATCGATCATGTGCTCTTAGTCAGCTCTAGTCTGAACTTGTGTCTCCTTTCAGTTATTTTAGACTTTCTCTCCTCTCAGTTGACTGCAAAGTACAATCCACAAAGCACACTTCACACCTGCTTTCTCAATAGCAGCACAACAAAGAGCGGGAAATGAGGTTTGACTGCTAGAAGTGTTCAATCATTGATGGTGCAAAGACAAAATAGTTCTCGAGTCGTTGACTGGAATTTCCAGCCAACTTCCTTCGGATCTAAAGCAAGAGAATATGTAGGCCTCAAGTTTCTTCTGAACTTTGGAACAACTGTACTTATGTGATACCTGTTATTTATAATTTGACAATGAATTAAACACTAATGAAACGACTAGTGTACTAACGAAATACTACTCCCTACTTGCGTAGAACTTTACCTGAAATTTATGTTACAACCGAGTAGCAGCGTGGAAGCACACAGGATTGGCAGCTAGTCTATGTTATTCTTTTGTTTTCTGTATCAGTTGATCCACATACGTAACTGTCATGCAGGTTTGCGACGCTGACGGTTGAACTAACTGTTTGCTTTCCATCATTTTCGGTGTGCAGGAGTAGCAAGATTTTCGTCGTACCCACAAATCTTCTCCACTACATCCATGGCGGAGCCCAAGTGGCCCGGCAGCATCACCGTCAAGACGGAGGCTGAAGCGTTCCATGAGCAGTACTACTCAGCCTCTCCAACTCAATGGCGGTGCCTCCCTCTTCCATGGCAAGGCGGTCGAGAGGAAGCACTTCCCCTTCCTGACCGACCACGGCGAGACGGCCGCTTTCGGCTGCCAGCAGCCGTTCACGATCACGCATTCCTCGGAAAGCAGCAGCAATAGCAGCAGGCACAGCAACGGCAAGACGATGTTCGCCCACGACGGGGGACCAGATCACAGCTGTGCTCTCTCTCTTCTGTCAGACAACCCAACACCGGCGCAGATGATGATTCCCGCGGAGACGCAGTATCTCAGTGGCAGTGGCGGCGTAGCAATGCAGTATGGGGGTGGTGGCAGGGTGGCGCGGCTGCCCAACAACGGCGATGATCTCGTCTCACCGGCTGTCTTACGTGAGCTTTGGGCGGCAAGGGCGCGCCCATTTGCCCCCATTACCAGATACCTTAATGCTAGGCAAACTACAGCTGTTACTACAAGCTCAGCTGCAGCTGCATCCCAGCTACAGCAATACCATGGCTACTACACCAAGTGAGTGCTGAACAATGGAACTCTGATGTAGGTTCCATGCAGGCCCTTCCCTTCTCATCATGGTAGTTGTCCCTGATCAACCAGACCCTAGGCAGTTGGTGCTGATCATCACTTATCAAATCTGCCCCTTGATAATAGTAGCCCTGATGATGATCCTGAAAAGATCGCCAAGATATTGCACATTTTCCAACTTTCCTGATACTTCTAACTTATGGAAAAATCCCCTCTACTTATGATTCAGAATTGCATTTACAGTTCTATTTGTATTGGTTGGTTTGTTCATTTTGGCTATGCAGTAGAAACAGCATATGAACACTTAATTGTAATGAGCAGTCAGATTCATTAGCATCACATGATGGAGGTCATTGATTAGTCTAATCATGTGCAGCTGCTTGTTCCTCACATGTTTTATACATCCGTAGATATATTGTTACGGAACTGTAGTTAGATTATTAAGGATTTTGGACCACTTCCGTTGCCGCTGTTCTGGCGAGGAATACAAGTTCAGGATTCAGAAGTCTACGCCCTTGCTAGCGAAATTGTGACTGTTTGTTGTACAAGTTGAAGATGACGGAAATTGGAGTCAACATATCCAAGTTTCTTTCTTTGTTTTGTAAAGGGATTTTATTGCTCCTCTGGTCTATCAAGGAAAATGATACTACCAAGTACTCCGTATCAAAAAGTGAGATCAAGTAATTAAAAGCTGTAATTTTACTGTGTCGTGCTGATAACTAATTATATATCAAAATATATACCGCAGCTGAACAAATGTTATTCGTGTAAACTTACCGTAAATAAGGATATGGTAAATCTATTCCTAGAACGGTCGGTAGTTTGTCTAATCTCTAGAACGTACCGCGCATCGTTCGATCGAGTGAAGGCAGAGCAACGATGGGAGCATACGAGCGGAGGAAGTGCATGCAAACAACTTTACGTCAGCCAAATTTAATATGAAATCCGATAATTTAAAATTTTTTATAGCCCAAATCGTTAATCCGATTTAGAATCCGTTTTTACCGTTGGACTAGTCGCGACGAGATCTTCGAAACTAGATCCCATATTGATAGGTTTCGGACAACTTTTTTTTTTGACCAAAAATTTACCCGCCCATTAAAACTTAAGTTATCCAGATGTAATATATAAGTTATCCACCTATTAAAAAATTAGTTCATATTTGAAGTTAGATCTCAATTTTACTTGTTCTGTGAATACCTAGTTTATAAGTGATCTACCACTTGGGATGGTAACTACATCATGAAAAAGTGGGCAACTAACTGTATTGATGATGGTCTTGTGCTCACAAGTCGACATGTGTATCGTGATGACACTATATCCATCACGATACACATGTCGACTTGTGAGAACCATACTATACTATACCTTGGATAAATTAAATACTATACCTTGGATAACTCAGGTGTTACAGGTGGGTAACTTTTAGGTACGAAAAAAGACTCGAAACACACCATTAATATGATGGGTAACTTACATACTATACCCTGGATAACTCATGTGTTACAGGTGGGTAACTTTTAGGTCCGAAAAAAGAGACTCGACACTCCATTCATAGGGTGGGTAACTTACATACTATATCTTTGGTAACTCACGTGTTATAGGTGGGTAACTTTTTGGTCCAAAAAAAAAGACTCAACACACTATTTATAGGGTGGGTAACTTACATACTATATCCTGAGTAACTCATGTATTATAGGTGGGTAACTTTTTGATCCAAAAAAAAGTCGTCAAAAGATATAAAAATGTGATCTAGTTTTGAAGATCTCGTCGCGGCAAGTTCAACAGTGAAAACGAATCCTCAATCCGATATAAGGTTTGAGTTAGAAAACTTTTTAAAATTTTGGATTTTCAAATTTAATGCCGATGTCATCAGCAATTTTGCCTTTTCTGATGCATGCAAAATAAACTCCATACATATCGTTCATAGTGTGGGTAACTTACATACTACACCATGGGTAACTCACGTGTTACAGATGGGTAACTTTTAGGTCGGAATAAAGAGACTAACACACCATTCATAAGGTGGGTAACTTACATAGTATACCTTGGTAACTCACATGCTATTGGTGGGTAACTTTTAGCCCCGAAAAAAAAGTTATCGAAACATATCAACATGGGATCTAGTTTCGAAGATCTCGTCGCGACTAGTCCAACGGTGCAAACGGATCTTAAATCGGATAAACGGTTTGAGCTACATAACTTTTTAAATTTCCAAATTTTGCATTAAATGCAGATGACATCTTCCGTTTTGACTTTTCTACATACCTGCTAGAATTCTCACCACCCGTTCTCTACTTGCCACTTTTTTAATCATTACAACCATATTGTCCTAATGTTCTATAGTTAAGCTTAACTATAGAACGTTCTAAACGTAGCAGCGTCCATAAGGATATTGTCATAGCTGCGATGAAACTAAATATTCCCAGGTGATAACCTCTCGGTAGAGTTCAACTACAACCATATGTACAGCCTTTTTTCTTCCAAAAAGGAGGGAAATACCCCTGCCTCTACACCGATCGATGCACACTAAAGAAGGTGAAATGTTTCCAACAAGCTATAATTTCTCGATGTCCAATACAAACATCAGAGAGAATTATCTTTACACGGTTGGAATTAAATATTGGACCAAGAAGGAGATCATCACGCAAACTCCACTGGAGGATATATTCGTACCTCAGCATGGTTTGGGAAATGGGAATTATATTATCATCCATTCCACTCTTATGGCCAAACTGAAGTTCACAAAACGAGAGAAAAGAGAAGAAAAAGATAAGGTACACATGTATACTACCTAGATGTATGTATCCATAATCCATGGCTACCCCGAAGAAGTTCCGTCAAATATAGAACTTCTCCTGGAGCCTGGGGACGTCCAACCGACTCACCGAGAGCTTGATTAACTCATCATCTTCTGTTCGTTCTTGAACCGCTCTCGGACGGACAGGATGAAGGTCGTGGCCCTCTCGTCGATGTCGTCGCCTCCGTAGGCGCCGCTCGCCGTCGCGTCGACAGAAGAAGCAGGGTAACTAGGCTGGTACGCGTGCGCAATAACAGTGGGAGCAGACTTGCTATGGGTTTTGCCGCCGGCGTACTTGGAGTACGCCATCACCACCTTCCCCTTGATCCCTCGGACGCCACTCTTCATGTTGCCCTCCATTTGCTCTATGCTTGTTTTGCTTAGATAGCTTTGCGTTGTGGGCGTGCAGTTGTGCTTTGGCTTTGCGATGCTGTAGTTTTTATCAAGGAGCTAGCTACACATTTATACTGGTTTGGTGTGAGAGATAGGAAGACCATTCCAATTCCTTATCACATCTTGACCTTTTGATTCCAATGGACAATGAACATGCGTGCAAAATGAATCCATGAGGTGTCCTCGCAGGAGATTCCCATGATAGAAGTGGGCCAGCGGTAAGTGGCAGAATGAAATGTGGTAAAGCTGTCTTGCGAGTCCTTTGTATAAACCTTTAATTTCACCTATGTTTGTAAGAAGAAGAATATGTCCTTTTTTTTTGGCTTCCTCACCACATATGCGATGTGGTAAGAAGAATATCACTACAGGAAAGCCTAGATGCGCCAACCTACGCCGACGGCCTTTTGTCGGGACCGTCGGCGTAGGTGCGGCCCAGGCCAACCCGACGAGCCGGCCGTCGGCGTCCAAACGACCGTCGGCATAGGCAGAATGATGTTAGGATTCATACCTATGCCGACGGTAGTGCCGTCGGCATAGGCCCAGGTTTTTTTTACGGCCGTCGTTTTATGCCGCCCTCTACGCCGACGGCAAAGCCGTCGGCACAGGTCCAGGATTTTTTTTTAAATTTTCATTTTTGTTTATTTATTTATTACTCTCAACTATGTTTAATATATTTTTAATTCATTTTTATGTATATAGCTATAGCGTTCTCCACCCGCATAAAATGACGTCGCGAATATTGTCTCTCACACACTGATGCGGGGCTCCGTAGCGTCGAAATCCCACCTAAGGCATATCAAATGTTTACAAGTGTGGTGGTGTGTGGGTAGGGACAATATCCTGCTCTAAGGCATGTCCGTCTTCCCCGACAATATCCCAGCGGGTCTAGGGTTTCGCCGAAGCGGGGCTTCGGAGCGTCGGAACTCCACCAAAACCTAGGTGTTTCCATACCATATGTATACAAGTGTGTTGGGTGTTGTGCATGTCCAAGATCCTTTAATATGTTTAACATGTTTTTAATTCATTTTTATGTATATAGCTACGTAGAATAGCGGTCTGCACCCACATAAAATGACGTCACGAATATTGTCTCTCACACACGGATGCGGGGCTCTGTGAAAGAACAAACTATGCCGAGATGTCGCCTAGAGGGGGGGGGGGTGAATAGGCGATTAAAACTTTTCTGGTTTAAGGCTTGATAATTGCGGAATAAAACTATGTGTTTAAATTAACAAGCCAACAACCTAATATATTAGGCTCTCCTATGTGCACCAACAACTTATGCTAAGCAAGGCAAGCAACAAGGTGATAGCAAGATAAAATACTTCAAGCACGAAGGCTATCACAATGTAAATTGCATAAGTAAAAGCTCGGGTATAGAAATAACCGAGGCACGCGGAGACGAGGATGTATTCCCGAGTTCCTCCTTGTTAAGGGACTACGTCTCGTTGGAGGGGTGTGAGCTCGCCATAAGAGGCCTACTCAAGATGCCACAAAGGCCTCACCCTATTCTCCGATGAACCGCACCCAAGGGTTTGGTTCACCTTCCATTATCGGAATCCTTCGAGGCGGAATCCGGAGCCTTTACACCGTTCTTGGGGCACACACCCACAACTCAATTGGGGGCTCCCAAAGCTTGTCGAAGCTTCACAACATGAAGTCTTCACGGCACACCAACCGTCTAGGGTACACAATGCATCCAAGAGGCACAAAGCTCTTGGGAACACAATGCACCCAAGAGTAATAAGCTTCTCAACGTCAATCCCACGAATCTTCGTGGAGAGCAGAACCCGATGCAACTAATGCAAAAGGCAAAAACACACCAAGTGGTCAAATCCTTCTCTTCAAAATCCAACCAAAGCAACTAATGCTATGGAGGGATTTAACAGGAAGAACAAGGGGATGAACACAAAGCAACCCCAAAATCTAGATCCACTAGGTTCCCCTCACTTAGAGGAGGAATGGATTGGTGGAATGGTAGATCTACATCTCCTCTCTTGTTTCCCTAAAAATGGGCAAGAATCATTGGAGGGAAGTGGAGAAATCAAGCTCTCAAGATATGCAACAATGGAGTAGAGAGAGAGCAAAAGATTAAAAAAGGGTTAGAAAACCATTGGGGAAGAAAGGCCCCTTAAATAGGTGCCCTGAAAAAATCTGGCCGTTGGGAACTCAGATTTGTGCAGGGCCGGTAGTACCGGCCCAAAGGGCGGTACTACCGCCCTACGCAAAACTGCCCTCCAACGGCTATCTACAGAAAAAAAAACCCGCAGGGCCGGTAGTACCGGCCCAAAGGGCGATAGCACAAAACTTCCCACCAACCGCAAACTGCAAAACCCGCTGGGCCGGTAGTACCGGGAAATGGTCTGGTACTACCGGTTGCCCGGTAGTTCCGGACCTACTTTCGGACCCTTTGCGAAAACCCGTGAAGCCGGAACTTCCGGGAAATGGGTCGGAACTTCCGGTCGTCCAGTAGTTCCGAGCCTACTTCCAGACCAACTACCGAAAGAAGACAGAAGCTCAAAAACTTAAGCGGAAGTGGCCCCGGTACAAGGCCCGGTACTACCGGCCACGGGCCGGCCGGTACTACCGGCAAGTACCCCGGTGCTGCCTGTCACAGAAAAACAGCAGAAGAGCAAAAAAGAAAGCGGGCATATCTTTCGCATCCGGACTCCGTTTTCGATGATCTTGGGCTCGTTGGACTCGTCACAATGAGCACAACAAGAATATGGAGAGAAACATCATAGTCGAACAATATATTATAAAAACAAATGGGGAAAGTTTAAACCTCTATTTTGAAAACCGGAAATGCTATATCTTTTGCAAATGAAGTCCAAATGATGTGAAACCAATTTTGTTGGGAAGAGGGCGACAAAAGCTACCCTTGGAAAAGGCATACAAGCAATGGAGATTTTGCAAAGAAATGGAAGAGAGAAGTCTTCCGCACGGATGAACCGGCAAAATCTCCAATACCGAAAACGCAATAGAAGACGCATATGAAAACCGTTTTCGGTGAACTTAGCCTTGTCATGACAAGCACGACAAGCACCAAGACCACACCACGATAAGAGACAAATAAGAACCAATAGATACGATAGCATGGATGCAAAGGTTTGTGCTCTCTACGATGATACGATCACGATATTCGGTCGAGAGCCCCTCTTGATAGTACGGCTATCTATCCTATAACCCGGTCTCTCCACTAACAACATGAGACCGGTAAAATAGAAACCCTATCAAGATCAAACCTTTGCCTTGCTCATTAATCCGCTTGAGTTCAAAGAAGACGAACTTCATCTCCTCAAGACGCACCACCTTTCTTGACTACGCTTCGCTTGGTGAAGATTCACAAGTTGCTCCCCCATACACCAAGATGGGAGAACCACTCTTCGGCATATCTTCACTTCGACTTGAGTATTGATCAACACGCACATAGCCTTGATCAACACATAATTTTATTCCCTTAGCCTTGACTCCAACAAATGAAGATCAAGCAATGCAAATGGACACACCTACAAGTATAGCTCAATACAAACATTAGTCCATAGATATTGTCATTAATTACCAAAACCACACATGGGGGAAACCATGCACTTTCACTCCGTAGCGTCGAAATCCGACCTAAGGCATATCAAATGTTTACAAGTGTGGTGGTGTGTGGGTAGGGACAATATCCTGCTCTAAGGCATGTCCGTCTTCCCCGACAATATCCCAGCGCGTCTAGGGTTTCGCCGAAGCAGGGCTCCGGAGCGTCGGAACCCCACCAAAACCTAGGTGTTTCCATACCATATGTATACAAGTGTGTTGGGTGGTGTGCATTTCCAAGATCCTACTCCGGTTTGTGACCGCCTTCACTGGCACCACTTTCTCCCTAGTAAGTTCATGCGCTTATAGCTCGAAGCTCCCACTTCGGGCGAAAAGGGGGGAATCCTTGCAAGGGTTGGGGTGGATCTTGGTTTTCCATGTTCCCATGTCCTAACCTAACACAACCAAGAAATAAAGTCCATTGGCCTACCCCCTTTCCACGCTGTTGAAGGGGGTAGACCGGAACGCTGACGTTTTTTCCAGCGGGTCTAGGGTTTCGCCGAAGCGGGGCTCCGAAGCGTCGGAACCCTGCAAAAACCTAGGTGTTTCCATACCATATGTATACAAGTGTGTTGGTTATTGTGCATTTCCAAGATCCTACTCCGGTGTGTGACCGCCTTCACCGGCGCCACTTTCTCCCTAGTAAGTTCATGCGCTTATAGCTCGAAGCTCCCACTTCAGGCGAAAACGGGGGAATCCTTGCAAGGGTTGGGGTAGATCTTGGTTTTCCATGTTCCCATGTCCTAACCTAACACAACCAAGCAATAAAGTCCACTGGCCTACCCACTTTCGACGCCGTTGAAGGGGGTAGACGGGAACGCTTACGTTTTTCCCACCGGGTCTAGGGTTTCGCCGAAGCGGGGCTCCAGAGCGTCGGAACCCCACCAAAACCTAGGTGTTTCCATACCATATGTATACAAGTGTGTTGGGTGTTGTGCATGTCCAAGATCCTACTCCGGTGTGTGACCACCTTCACCAGCACCACTTTCTCCCTAGTAAGTTCATGCGCTTATAGCTCGAAGCTCCCACTTCGGGCAAAAAGGGGGGAATCCTTGCAAGGGTTGGGGAGGATCTTGGTTTTCCATGTTACCATGTCCTAACCTAACACAACCAAGCAATAAAGTCCACTAGCCTACCCCTTTCGACGCCGTTGAAGGGGGTAGACAGGAACGCTAACGTTTTTTCCAACGGGTCTAGGGTTTCGCCGAAGCGGGGCTCCGGAGCGTCGGAACCCCACCAAAACCTAGGTGTTTCCATACCATATGTATAAAAGTGTGTTGGGTGTTGTGCATGTCCAAGATCCTACTCCGGTGTGTGACCGCCTTCACCGGCGCCACTTTCTCCCTAGTAAGTTCATGCGCTTATAGCTCGAAGCTCCCACTTCGGGCGAAAAAGGGGGGAATCCTTGCAAGGGTTGGGGTGGATCTTGGTTTTCCATGTTCCCATGTCCTAACATAACACAACCAAGCAATAAAGTCCACTGGCCTACCCCTTTCGACGCCGTTGAACGGGATAGATGGGAACGCTAATGTTTTTCCCAACAGGCCTAGGGTTTCGCTAAAGCGGGCTCCAGAGCGTCGGAACCCCACCAAAACCTAGGTGTTTCCATACCATATGTATACAAGTGTGTTGGGTGTTGTGCATGTCCAAGATCCTACTCCGGTGTGTGACCGCCTTCACCGACGCCACTTTCTCCCTAGTAAGTTCGTGCGCTTATAGCTCGAAGCTCCCACTTCGGGTGAAAAGGGGGGAATCCTTGCAAGGGTTGGGGTGGATCTTGGTTTTCCATGTTCCCCATGACATAACTTAACACAACCAAGCAATAAAATCCACTGGCCTGCCCCCTTTCGACGTCGTTGAAGGGGGTAGACGGGAACGCTAACGTTTTTCCCAGCGGGTCTAGGGTTTTGCCGAAGCGGGGCTCTGGAGCGTCGGAACCCCGCCAAAACCTAGGTGTTTCCATACCATATGTATACAAATGTGTTGGGTGTTGTGCATGTCCAAGATCCTACTCCGGTGTGTGGCCGCCTTCACCGGCGCCACTTTCTCCCTAGTAAGTAGTTCATGCGCTTATAGCTTGAAGCTCCCACTTCGGGCGAAAAGGGGGAATCCTTGGAAGGGTTGGGGTGGGGTGACGTGGGTGTACCCTTCGTGTGCCCCACGGTTTGGATACCTGGTGTTCAAACATCATCATGGCCTGCGGAACAAGGCCGAAAGGAAGGCCCATACCGAAGGAAACAAGCCCAAGACTAGACAGAATCAAGTCGGTTATGAGCTGTAACTCTAGTCGGTAGAGGATTCCCGAGACCCAGCCCTACTATTTAAGGGCTGGGAGGGCTACCGGCTAGGGACACGTTGAGACTAGCCACCGAAACCCTAGTGAGATCGTATCTAACGATTTCGCCATTGTAGCTCCACTGTAATCTCATCAATCAATACCAGACAAGCAGGACGTAGGGCTTTTACCTTCGGGGGCCTGAACCTGGGTAAACCTTGCTTGTCAGCCGATGGATTCACCAACACCACCATCTTCTCCTCTTCTCTAAACCCAAGGATGACCTCCGAGGGATTTGGCGTGGTAACCCCACGTCAATTGGCGCTGTCTGTGGGAAAGACTGGTGTTGGATCTACGGATTCGGCAACTTCATCATCGACAACCGCCGACTTGCCGGATCTGCAATCGCCAATCTTTTTCGTCTCTCCGGGATTCAGCCCGCACTCGCCGGTCACGCGACCGGCCTTCGCGGATCTGCACGCAGGCGTGGATGTAAGCTTCGGCGAACTACGCTTCTTCGTTAACAAGTGGGGCACTCTACGCCTCACGGACGCACCGCACCTTGCGGCAACAACACCCACTACTTCATCGACTGCCGCGGTGGACTCCGCCTCGTCATCGGCTGCATCGGCTTCCGCCGTGTCCTCCGACGACGAATTCTCAGGCAATACGCTCAAGGAGATCACGTCGTTCTCGACTGTGACAACGCGATCTTCATCGGCAACCACCACTCTCACGCGCACGACTGAGTGGGCAGTCGTGCCCTATGCTTCATCAACTCCGCCATCGAGCCCTTCGGACTTCGTCGGCGGAAATCAAGCAAACTTCGAGTCCGTCTTTGCAGACGACTCGGACCTGGAGGAAGTTTCGCGCATCCTCCCCATGCAAGTGTACATGACAGCAGCCACGGGACCAGCCGCAGGACCAGCCGCGGGAACGGCCATCATAACGGCGGCATCACCAAGCGCTCCACCCGAGCCACGCACATACCCATTCACAGTAACTCTGCAGAATGGAAACTCAGCTCCATATCACCCATGCTATGGGTGAAAAGGCAATAAAGGCCGTAGCGGATGGTGCTCCGACGGAGGATGCCACGACTGAAGACCTGCAATGCTACCAGTACCTGCTATGGCAGGAAAGCATCAAGCTGAAGGAGCAGGAGAGAGTCCTCGCAGAAAGAAGAAGGCAAGACAGCCTGCCAAGCGCGCGATGTGCGGATTTATCCGTCCAATCATCAGGGCGATCTCAACCCTCTCGCGACCGGCTTCGCTATCTGCGTATGCCGGAGGGGGCAAGGACCACCGTCACTACCAGGACGGCGCGCCCGCCGCTGGAAAGGCCGGAGAATCGTCCAGAGCAGGCCGGTACATCTGCTGTGCCGGTGACGCCGAGTCCTCTTCAGGGCGCGATTGAGAAGCTGACAACTCCAGTGGCTCCGAGCGCAGATGTTGCTCTGACTCAGGCGGAGTTGGAGCAGCAGCGCCAGGAGATACTCCGAGAGGCTCAGGAGGTGGCCCGGGTCAAGCAGGATTTCGACATCTCCCTCCGTGAGTACAATATCGCTCATGGTTTTACACCGGTAGCCAACCCGGTTAGTCGCATGAATGAGGTACGTGCTAGAGGTAGAGACCTCAATGCAGAGATAGCTAGAGATGGTAGGGCCAGATCTGGCAGAACTACTAGTTATGTGTCGGCAGGCCGGCCGAAGTACAGTACCCCGGGCAAGAATCTTAGAGCTGCTGAGGCTGCTATAGCTGAGTTACCTAATTTAGCCGGTGAAGCTCGTGATAGGCAGCAGGACCGAGTTAATGAATTGGTAGCTGTAGCCAACAGACATAATGAGGCATCCCGGAATGCAAATCCGAGTGTAGGAGGATCCGGGTACCTTTACTCGGGTGGAGGTGCCAGAGGAGTGTCCAAGGGACAAGCCTCTTCGCCGTATGTCGGCGCAAGCCGTGGCCAGAGTGTGAACTCTGGCAAGAACAAACAGCTGCAGGCGTATGATCCGGTATATGCCGGAAAGCAGAAGGCTGCCCAAAGCAATGTCGGCCAGGGAGGCCCAGGACCCGTTCAGGGCAGACAGGAGGCCAACCGGGTCAATCCGGCAAATCCGGGTCAGCCACCTCGGTATCCGGTACCCAATCCACCTCGTCAACAAGCGGGTGCCGGGTATGCCGAGCCGGCCGCTGACAGGTATGATGATGGTTGCTCGGCCATGGAGCGTGCTGGGTATACAAGATACAGAGATTTGGTCGGCAACTCGGCGTGCCAAGCCTCGGCCACGCCTCTGACACGGGCGGCGCGGCACAATGGCGCTAGGCCTAGGCGTGGGCGTGCTGTTGGATGCAGAGGGGACCGTGGCGACCAGCGCTGCCACGGTCTGGGCATGATGCAGCGGTGCCCGTGTCGGGCGGCAACCAAGGAGTATGGTGACAGTGACTCTGTTTTACACTGTAACCCTGGGTTTCCCTATATAAGGGGTACCAGGGGCTCCTCTTACAGGGACGATTCCTGGGAAGAGGCAGAGACGCTGAGCAAATACTTAGTCTTTCCTTGAGAGCTAGAGGAGAGCCAGAGAGCTGTTCTGAGACTCGGTAGAGGCTTGGAGTTAGTAGTTCTTCTTATCCAGCTCAGGGAGCAAGCTTGTAATCAGTTGTTATCCACTTATATACATCAGAAAAGCAGGAGTAGGGGTGTTATCTCCTCACGAGAGCCCCGAACCTGGGTAAATTGTGTGTGTGTGTGTCCGTGTGTTCGTGTCTGTACGCCGTGCGTGCAAGCCCTCCCCGGTACCTCCAGCGTCCAATCGGCCCCACATCAAGCCTATATGGCATCTGTCCGTGCACCACCACGACACACTCGGAAGAGTAAAGCCGAAGACTATCGCTCACCTCATGCAAATTGCTAATGAGTGGGCAGACGGAGAAGACTCCGTACGCAACGAGCGCGGTGGCACACCCACGGAGAACGGCGACCAAGGCCACTGGAGTCACCGCAGCAGCGATTGCCGCAGCAAGCAGAAGTCGCGAGCATATGATGACAACAAAGGTGCAGAACTCGTGGCGGCGGGCTTTCCCGATAGCCGCGAGTAAAGAAACCGTGACAGCAGTCGCTATGAAAGCGGCAGCCGAACAACCGGTTATAAGGACAACAAAAACATCAAGCAGGAGTGGCGACCACGCCAGTGGCGCAACGAGCGAGTGCCACGCCCTCCCCCTTCCTTGCAAGGAGCCTGCAGGTTCCACATGTTCAGGGACGAGCATGGCAACCTCACGTCCTCTCATCTTATGAAGGATTGCGAGGGTTTTCAAGAACTGCATGCGCAGTATACACGCCTCCTCCAGCAGCAGGCGCAAATCATACCAGGTGCGCCGGCCATCGGAGCACCATCTGCCCCAGCCCTGCCCCCACCAAGACAAATGACGGGAGCTATTCAGCTCCAACCACGCGTCGAGGAACCTCAAGCAGGTGAAGACTCCTACCCGAAACCCATCGGGAGCATGTTCATGATACAGAAGGGACGCCCTTCCAACCGGGACCAGAAGCTTATAACGAGGCAGGTGCACCTCGCCATCAAGTCACCACCGGCGCTGCCGGAATATCTACGGTGGTCTCACGAGAGCATCGTTTACTCTCATGACGATCACCCTCTGCAGGTGCCACGGCCAGGGCACACAGCTTCGCGATGAGCCGCGTCTTCATGGACGGCGATAGCGGCATCAACATCATGTTCACCGACACGTTGCGTGGGATGAACATATTAACAACCAACCTCGCGCCGTCGGTCAACACCTTCCACGGAATCGTACCAGGGCGGCCGGTGTACCCCCTGGGCACGATAACGCTCAATGTCATCTTCGGCGAGCCAAAGAACTTCAGGAAGGAGAAAATAGAGTTCGAGGTGGTGGACTGGAAGTCGCAGTACCATGTCATCCTCGGACGACCAGCCTATGCCAAATTCATGGCAGTACCACATTACGCCTACCTTAAGCTCAAGATGCCAGGACCTTGTGGGACTATCACCATCAACAGCGACTTTGAGCGGTCTGACGAGTGCGACCGCAAGTTCAACAAGATCTCTGAGTTGTTTGGAGCCCAGGAGCAGCTCCAGGAGTTGGCGCTCACCAACGATCGCACCCTCTTCCCTGAGGGAAAAAAATCACCGTCCGAGTCGTCCTTCAATGCGACCAACGACACAAGGGCGCACCAGTTACATCCAACTGACCCCAAGAAGACGGCCCTCGTCTCGACGAGCCTGCCTCCTGCATAGGAAGGCGCTTGTCGAGTTCCTGTGTGAGAACTGGGATATGTTTGCCTGGTGTCCAGCCGACATGCCGGGCATACCCAGGTAATTCGCCGAGCACGAACTACAGATCTTTCCTAACGCAAGACCCGTCAAACAAACTATGTGCCGCTTCGCCGAGCCAAAGCGTCTCGCCATCTGGCAGGAAATCGACAGGCTCCTGGCAGCCAAGTTCATCCGAGAGATCAAGAAGTCAGACTGGGTGGCCAACCCTGTACTGGTGCCAAAGAAAAATACAGACATACTCTGCATGTGTGCCGACTTCACTTCGTTAAACAAGTGTTGTCCAAAGGATGACTTCCCCTTGCCACGTATCAACCAAATTGTCGACTCGACGGCAGGCTGCGAGCGCCTTTGTTTCCTGGATGCCTACTCAGGCTATAATCAGATCCGGATGAAGGAGGAAAACAAAGACAAAAAAACATTTATCACACCTTTCGGCATGTACTGCTACACAACAATGCCCTTCGGGCTCAAGAACGTGGGTGCCACCTACCAGCGTATGATGCAGAACTGCCTCAAGAAGCAAATCGGATGTAACGTCCAAGTCTATGTTGACGACATAGTCATTAAGTCCAAGAAAGAAGCAACGCTCCTTGATGACCTGATCGAGACATTCGCCGCACTAAAGATATATCATATCAAGCTCAACCCAACGAAGTGCGTGTTCAGCGTTCCAGCTGGGCAGCTGCTCGGGTACCTCGTATCCGCACGTGGTATCGAAGCAAATCCGGAGAAGATACAAGCACTCCTAAAGATGCCGGAGCCTTCAAAGCTTCAGGAGGTCCAGCAGCTCTCTGGGCGAATAGTTGCACTCAGCAGATTCATCATCAAGTTGGGCGAAAAAGCACTCCCGTTTTATCAGCTGATGAAGAAGACAGATCGGTTCGAGTGGACTCCAGAAGCTCAAGAAGCATTATCAGCCTCAAGCGCATGCTGTCGACTCCACCAATCCTGGTAGCTCCTCAGGAGAAGGAGCCATTGTACCTCTAAATAGCTGCCACGAACCAAGTGGTTAGTACAGTGCTGGTGGTCGAACGCGCAGAAGAAGGAAGAGCCCATGGAGTGCAGAGGCCCATATATTACCTCAGCGAGGTCTTGTCTCTCTCCAAGAAAAGATACCCCCACTACCAGAAGCTTGCCTATGGTGTATTTATGACTTCACGCAAGGTGGCACATTATTTCCAAGAGCACCCGATCACGGTAGTGAGTGCGGCACCACTTGCGGACATCCTGAACAACTCCAAGTCAACCTACAGGGTAGCCAAATGGAGCATCGAATTAGGTCCTCTGGACCTAACATACAAACACCCAACATCGATAAAGGCACAGGTCTTACCCGACTTCACCACCGAGTGGATGGAGATGCAGCTACCTTCGGTACCTGATACGTCGAACTCTTGGACCATGTATTTCGATGGCTCAAAGAGGAATGAAGGAGCAGGCACAGGTGTCACTAGTAGGAAAAGGCTTATAGGTGGATTACTTAGCCGTGGCGCACCACTATTTTGGTGTGCCACGAGTATATAGCCGTGGCGCACCAGACACAGATGCGCCACGCGTAGGACATTACCCGTGGTGCACCAAAATAGTGGTGCACCACGGCAAAGTGTAGGCTGGGCTGACGGAGGGGCACCCTCCTTAGCCGTGGCGCACCTTATTCCAATGCGCCACCAAAATAATGGTCTCGGGGCCAAATTTCGACCCCACATAGCCGTGACGCACCAAAATAGTGGTGCGCCAAGGGTAACCTCTTACCCGTGGCGCACCGAAATAGTGGTGCGCCACGGGTATGTTTACTACTTTGTGCTCCCATGCACCCCCCCCCCCGGTGATCGCCTTTTCAGTTTTAAAAAGGCTAAAAGAAAATGTTAAAAAAATTCAAAAAATAAAATCCTTTGAGATGTGGTTATGTTAAGTAACCTAGTTGTTAGGAAAAATATGAAATATGAATTTCGACGTATTTTGCAAAAAAAAAACATTATGAAAGAGTAAAACGGCGATAACTTTTGCATACGAACTCGGATTTCGACGTTTAATACCTTAAAAAAACTAGAGAAAAAACCACATCCAATCCAAATGGCCTACGGCCTTTTGAGCCATTTTTGCGTACATAATCCCCAAATTCGAAAGGGAACACCTATTTTTTTTAAGTTCAAGTTTTCTGGCCAGAAAAAATAAATAAAACTTACCCGTGGCACATGGAAGAGATGGTGCGCCACGGGTAGTTGTAATACTCATGGCGCACCACTATGAGATGCGCCACGAGTAACATGGGGGGCAACACCACGATCCGACGGCTCCCAACGATCCGACGGCTCACAGCAACTTAAACTAGCACACAATCCGTGTTCTTGTCCTTTCTTGTCTCTGATTGGTCGAGAGGGGGGCATCTCCTCAACCTTATCTCCTTCTCCCTATATCCTTCTCTCCTCCTCCCCCTTCTCCTCTTTCTTGCCCCCACTTCTCCAAGCCTCTCCCCCTTCTCCTCCATCCAACTCTCACCGGTGAGCACCGAAGACGGCCGCGGCCGGGGACGGCCGGCTAGAACCACGACGGCCGGCGACCTCCTCCACGAACGATGGCAAGCTCCTCCCCGACGGCGATCTCCTCCCCGACGGTGCCTCCTTCATGACAGCGAGCTCCTCCATGACGGCGAGCTTGACGGTGACCTCCTCCACCACGGCGACCTCCTCCACGACAGCGACCTCCTCCACGACGGCGACCTCCTCGACGACGGCGACCTCCTCCATGACGGTGAGCTACATGACGGTGAGCTTCTCCAGGACGGCGACATCCTCCACGACAGTCAGCGAGCTGCCGGACACGCCGACGTGTGCGGTGGCCGGTGGCTTTTTTTTAATTCGGAAATTCATAGCCGTGGCGCACCAAAACTAGGTGCGCCATGGGTATATAAACATACCCGTGGCGCACCTAGTTTTAGTGTGCCACGGCTATATGCACATACCCATGGCGCACCGGGACCCCTGCGCCACGGCTATTGTGTTACCCGTGGCGTGGCAATCCGTGGCGCAGGGCCCTGCGCCACGGGTAAGCAAAATCGGTGCGCCACGGGTAACCTTTTTCCTACTAGTGTGTCATCCTCATATCACCGAAAGGTGACAAACTGCGCTATGTCCTGCAGATGGACTTCGAGAAACCGTCCAACAGCGAAGCTAAATACGAGGCCCTAATACATGGGATGAAGATGGCCAAGGAGTGCGGCGCTGACCGCTTGATGACGGCGACTCCAACTTGGTCGTACAACAAACCATGAAGGAGTGCGACGCCGCAACAGACAACATGATCGCCTACAGGAACCTTTACAACATCATGGAAGGAAACTTTGACGGGTGCGAGCTCCGCCACATCGGGCGCAACAGCAACGAAGAAGAAGACACCTTAGCAAACGTCGGGTCCATGAAAACCAAGGTGCCTCCCGAGGTCTTCTTGGAAAAGATAAACAAAAGGTCGATCAAGGTGGCGTGACCTGCAGCTCCCTCTACACCAGCAATTGGGACGCCCGAGGTTGACGTCTCGATCTCCGAGGCACCCGACTCGGCAAACCGCCCAGTCAAAGTGTTCCTCGTCGAGCCCATATGGACGAAACCATTCCTGGCGTACATGCTACGACAAGAACTCCCGGAAGACACAGTCGAAGCACGGCGCATCACTCGCCGTGCCAAAGCATTCACAATAATCAACGGGGAGCTTTACAAGCGAAGCATATCAGGCATCCTCCAGAGGTGCATCGCATCCGAGGACAGTAAAGCTATACTCCTTGAGATCCATGCCGGCACGTGCGGGCACCATGCCAGCAGCCGAGCCTTAGTCGCCAAGGCCCTGCGTGCTGGGTTCTACTGGCCCACAGCACTCCACGACGCCGAGGATATCTTCAGGCGATGCATCGGCTTCCAGAAGTTCGCCATCAAGCCTCACGCACCTGCTTCAGAGCTGAAAACAATCCCTCTGGCGTGGCCTTTGCCCAGTGGGGGCTCGATATGGTCGGACCACTAAGGAAATATGCTCGTGGTGGGCACACTCACCTCCTGGTGGCAGTCGACAAGTTCACAAAGTGGATAGAGGCTGTCCCAATCACAAACGCAGCGGCCACATCTACCGTCAACTTCATCAGATCCTCATCTTCTGTTTCGGTGTGCCACACAGCATCATCACCGACAACGGAACAAACTTCACCGCCGAAGAGTTCCAAGATTTCTGCAAGGAACAAGGGATCAGGCTCAACTACGCCTCGGTCGCTCATCCGCAGTCCAATGGACAAGTGGAAAAAGTGAGCGGCCTCGTCTACAGCGGAGTCAAGAAGCGCCTCTTCGTGCCACTCTAGCGTGCGGCAGGTGCTTGGGTGGAGGAGCTACCCTCTGTGCTATGGAGCCTGCGCACCACGCCCAACAGATCAACCCAGTACACCCCATTATTCATGGTATACGGAGCAGAAGGTGTCGTACCCCACGACCTGCGCTTCGACACACCTGGTGTTGTGGCATACGATGAAGACGACGCCAACGAAGCGCTCGAAGACGACGTCGACTTGCTGGATGAAGAGCGAGACATCGCACTCTCCCGCACCGCAACATACCAGCAAAGTTAGCGCAACTACCACAGTCGTCGACTGCGCACCAGGTCCTTCGTGGAAGGTGACCTGGTGCTCCGGCTCAAACAAAAGAAGGTGCATAAGCTTGCTTCCCCATGGGAGGGACCCTTCATCATCGCCGAGGTCATTAGTGGAGGAGCGTACCGCTTGAAGAATCCAAGGAACGGAGAGCTCTCGCACAACCCGTGGAACGCTGCACATCTGCGACGCTTCTATGCGTAGCACGACTGATAATAAGGCTCTTCAGCCACCGATGTAATCTTTGAGACTATGTCTCCCATAATAAAAGTGCAATGTTCCTCTATCTTCGGAGTTGATATACCGCACACCAAAATACCCGCCTCCATGGCACCCGATACTCGGGGGCTGCATCGTACGGCCAACCAAAAACAAACTCCAGAACAGCACCCGACGCTCGGGGGCTATGCTGTTGAGTTAAACAAAAACAAAGAAGATCGACTCCGTGGCACTCGATACTCGGGGGCTGCGTCGTATGTCCAACTGAAAATAAACTCCGGAACAGTGCCCGATGCTCGGGGGCTGTGCTGTTGAGTTAAACAAAAACAAATAAGATCGCCTCCGTGGCACCCGATACTCGGGGGCTGTGCCGTAAAGGCCAAAGTAAAATAAAACGCGGATGGGAACCTGATAACTAGGGGCCGTACCGCCAAATAGCAACAACACAACTCAAAGAGCTAAAGGCTTGACATACACTGAATTTACAAGCAAACTGTTCAAATCCTACAAGGTACTCGCTCGAGGGCGGAGCTAGTCCTTCAGCTCCGCTTTCGGAACCTGCAAGGTCACATGCTCAAGCTGCAACTCGGTGTCATGCTCCAGTTTGTCGACCAAGCCAATAGCCACACCCTCTACAGCTCGGTAATGGTGCTCCATTGGCATAGGTGCGCCGTCAAGTTGTGGAGGAACTTCATCTATCCCCGTCAGACACATGTATGGGTGTCGTCTGCGAACAAACGCCAAGGCATAGATGGTGCCACTGACCAGTTGGGCGCGAACAAACCCTTGCGCAGCCTCGCCATTGCGGAACCTCGCCAGAAGAGCACCAAGTCCTCACGGCTGCGCGTCCAGAGGAAACAGAGCTTTGTGCACCAGCGACAAGGCAGACTTGCAGGAACCAATAAGGGAAACCACCTGCTGCACGCGGTCCTGCAGCAGAACCAGAACGCGACCCCGAGCGCTGTCAGACCAGAAGGAGGTTGCATCCCGCCCTACTATCTCAGCAACACACCGGAGTCGGCTGTTTACTCGGTCAGCCTCGGCCCGCGCATCCAGTTGCGCACCTATCAATAGAAGATAGCAACTGAATGCGCGAAGAAATCGACAGATTGACTGCTCGGGGGCTTCTGGATAACTTACAAAGTAGTTAAGAGTTCACCCTCTCCAGTTCTTCAAGCAAGAAAGCTTCTCGTTCGTTGGGACGAGGTTGCTTTGACCGCAAAATAGCGAGGACACCTCGAGTAGCTCGTAAGTCCTGCTCCAGCCTAGCACATTGAGTTTGCAGCAGCGAATACTGGTACTCGTCAGCATTGCGGGCGCCAGGCGTCGTAGCAGCTGATTCGGAGCCAAGAACTTGGTCGGAAGCAGTACCAGGGGATGGAGAAGTATTGGCAAGGTTAGCCTGCCCACGAAGCAAAGCAAGAAACATAAGGAAAAACAATGGAACTAGAAACACTTTCGCCCTAGCCCCGCAAAGGACCTCGGGGGCTGGACGGAAGAAGCAAAGATTCTCAGAAAATTGCGCAAAAGGAATATCACTTGAGCCTCCCAGGCCAATAGTCATTACAAATCAACAGAGATAAGAAAATAAGTTTTTATACAAGCTCCGCCGAACCACTACGGTAACTATCTACGGCTGCGAGATGGTCGACTTCTTGGCCTTCTCGGCGCGCTTGGCAGCTTCCTTCTCCATGGTGTCTGCCAGCTTCTGCGCCAGCTCGCGGGACCTCTCGAAAAATTCACCAAGGGGCTGCGGCTTGCCATCAGGTCCGCGAGGACGACCCGACATAGCCTTGTCAAAGTCACCCTCGAAGCCGTGCCCTAGCAGCATAAGGAGAGTGGCCTGTGAACCACGTACCGTGTGCTCGTGACGGAAGTTCGTGATGGTTGACGCATCCGGGCCAAACAGCTCCGCCAGCTCGCCAAAGGAAGACGGAGGCTGTGCCTTCGGAAACACACTACCATGGAGGTAGGTCAGCGCATCCCTTGCCTTGGATAGAAGGCTGCCTGTCTGGCCACCAACACCCTCCAGGGCAACTAGAGCACCCTCCAGGTCCTCGGGAAGAGCTTGGCTACTACTGCCCACAGGAGCACCCAAGTACCCCGGACGAAAACAAAGAGGGGTAGATTCACAAACGAAGAAAGAACAACAGCAAGATAAATAATATAAGGACGGGATGTTGGGCGAACCAGACAAGGAGTTCGCAACAGCCCCAAGTCGTGGGTGGTTACCTTCTCCCGCTTCTCAGCTTCCTCCTTGGCGGATCGCGCGGCGTCATCCGCCCGTGCATGGGCATCGGTGTCGGCAGAGTCGATCTTCCCCTTCAACTCGAAGGACTGCAGCGCAGCATCATCTCTCTCATGCTGGACTCGCGCAAGGGATTCTACAGATAATACACGATAAGGAAGAAGCACAATGGAAGAACTAAGCTGAGCAAACAGGAGAAATTTACCTTGCAGATCAGCGGACTGCTGGCTGAGCCGGGCAACCTCTGCTTCCATGGCGGCATAGCGGCGGCCTATGCCCAGCAGGTTGCGCACAACCGGCTATGAAAGCACAAAGAAAAAGTTAAATGCCTATTTCTGAGTCAATACCCAACTGTGCCAAGTTGCATATGGACTCGGGGGCTACTCCCATCGGGAGCGCTGGCGCGCACCCGATCATACAAAGAGCACAAGTCAAAATCAAAGAAAGTGGCTTGAGTCTATACCCGACTATAAATAGTCACATATAGACTCGGGGGCTACTCCCATCGGGAGCACTTACGCGCACCCGACAACAGAAAACAAAGAGTAAAATGACTTACGTGCTCGGCGGACGCCAAAGGAGGAGTGCTGAGGATGGTGACGAGATCATCACCAGGGGCAGTCGACATAGAAGTGTCCGCCGCAGCGCCGCGATCGGGCAGCAGTGGAGGAGCCATGGTACCCTTTGAACCAGGGTCTGCGCTCTCGCACTCCTCCTCTGGCTTGCCCATGTCCGGCTGAGCGTGTTTCTGACCGGAAGAGTCGCTGGAAAGGACAGTCGAATTACTCCAAAAAGTACAAAACATCAAGGTCGCAGAAAAAGAAACAGAAGAAGCAAGGTGTTGACTTACGAGCTCAGCTCAGTCAGGAGGACGTCGGGGTCGAAGAAGTCCGAGGAAACATGGGCCCTTTTCGACGGAGGGGCCGTGGGACCTTGCACCGGAGCAACCTCGTCGCCGGCTCGAACAGGAGGCGAGGATGAGCCGGAATCGTCGACATCGGCACTCGGCTGCTATTTCCTTGGCAGCTTCGAGCCGGTGGGGCGGACTCGTTTCCGGCGGGTCTCCAGCGGAACATCATCGCTGTCCGCACCTTCTGTGTCATCGGTTAACACAACGGAGGAGACAGAGATGTCCCGGTCATCAGGGTCCACCCGCAAGTTTGGGATAGCGGATGTGCCCTTACCCTCGGCAGACTAAAAAAAGTGGAGAACCCCTTCAAAGGGCAACAGTAAACAAAAGGTTGGGAAAAGGCCCAAAGGAACACTGGTTCAAAGCAAAGAAATAGAAACCACACGATTACCTCAGGCACAGGGTGCTCCGCACTGAAGGGGATGACCAGCAGATCGAAGGCGTACGCATCACCAACCTTCAACATGGTCAGAGCGCACACGCGAGCCTCAACCTCGCCCGCCGAAAGCTCCTCTTCATATACGCGTGTCGCGTCCGCGGCACCAACATACTCATTGTAACAGCCCCATCTTTGTACTGAAAAATACAAAGAATTTTTCCAATTTTTGCATTCTTGTTTGCATCATAGCATCCATATGAAATTGCTACTTCTAACAATTCACTTTGAAACCAATTAAAATGGGGAAGCAAACTTCCCAAACATCCAAACCAATGCAATTGCTTAATTTGGACAAACAAATCATTCTTGGACTTCCAAATTGTTTAGGAAGTTCCAAGTTTACATTTTATAACCAATTCTCAAATTCCAAATATTGCCAAATAAGAAATGAATTTGAGAATTCAAAATTGGTTCAATTCAATTCTATTTTTTAAACCAAGTTAAACTTTCCAAAAATTCAAACTAAAATCACGGGGAGCTTTAATATTATTCTGAGAGCCTCCATGAATATTTCCACTATTTTTGGAATTGTTTAAGTGCTCCCAATAATTACATTTTGGAGTTTATAAAAAATGCCCTTAATTAAACCCTATGAACAAATATGGTGCAAAACATTTTATTTTGCCACACCAATTTTTGTGGAGTTTCTAAAGGTCAAGGGTAGACCACATAAATTTTTGCAAAATTTATAAAAATATTTAAGTGCCCCTTTTAAATCAGGAAAGGTGTTTCTAGACCTTTTTGTAAATACTTTTAAATGTGCCAGGGGGGTCTCTGGAAATTTAACTTCTCCTCCACAGTGTCGGGAGGCACTGGCGCCATGCCGCCAGCTCCTCCGAGCCCATGCCGGCATGCCCCCTCGCGCGCTCGCCCCTGTGGACACGGTGGTCACCCCCACCAGCATCCCCACTAGGCCCTCACCGCATTCCCCCACCTGCCCCGCTCTGTCTCGCTCCCCTCTCCACCCGAGCTTCCGCCCTTGCCGCCGTAGCTGCCGAGCTTGCCGCCAACGTTTAGGTCCACCCCGCGTAGATCGAACCCGACAGGGAGCTCCACCTCGAGCTCCTCTTCCTCCCCACCGGCGGAATCGAGCCAGGGTTGCCTGGAACCGACGCATTCGTCCTCGACCTCTCAACCGCGGCCGTCGTCGCCGGGCTCGATTCCGGCAATTCCCGTCCTCCCCCCGTCTCCATCGAGCTCACGTACGCGCTAGGGTGAGTTTTCCCGCTCTCGTGCACCTTCCCCCGCTTCCTCTCTCTCTCTTCCACGTCTCGCCGTCGTCGGTCACCGCCGGCGTCGTCGTTCCCGTGATCCCGGCCTGGGCCCCGGCCTGACCGGCCATGAGGCCGGCTGGCTCGATAGGGTGCCCGGCCTGGACACACCGGTCTGGGCCAGCACGAGGCCGGCAGCCTCGGGCACCCACCCGGCCTCCTCGCCCAGCCTGGGCCGGCCAAAGGCTGGTGGCTTCGGGAGCCCACCCGGCCTAGCCGGCATAAGGCCGGCCTGTCTGCAAGTTTGGGTTTTCTTTTTAAGAAATAAATTGAATTAAAACAACTAATAACTAATTGAATATTGGTTCAAATTTAGCAATTCAAATATCAAATTGTTCGGAAAAACAATACCAACCTATTGGTGACATTGCCTTGATCTCTTGGGTATAATAATTTCCCTTTAATTAGGAAACCCTAAAATGGCAAAAATTATTACCTAATTCGGAAAAATTCATAACTTGTGAAATAATTAAACAAAATTGGAGAATAAAATCTCAATGTGATCAACACTTCAAATGCTATCAAACCATGCAATTATCAAATCATGATCACAAATAATTACTTGATGTTATTTGTTAATTGATTAAAGGAATTAAATTCGAATAATTATTTATTTCACTATTTATTCATCGAAACTCGGAAAATTACAAACAAGGTACCAAAATGATCGGAAGAACAAAACCTACTTAATCATTTCATGTTCATGCATATTTAAGCCACATCTTTTGTAATGGAATAATTTATAACTAATGTGGTCACTAAGATAAATATGGGGTTGTTTCCAAATAATTGCACTAATTATTTGGAACTCCATTTAATATTGTTAGATAAATCATATGATGATATCTTTGCATAAATTTGACATGTCATCATGATTGTGCATTGCACCTTGTCTTCGTGTTATTTATTTGTTCCTTTGTTATTATTTTGGGTATCGATAGATTCCGGAGTGGAGGTTAACCCTACCTACCCCGACGAGCAGTACTACACGCCCCGGCAGCAAGGCAAGAGATAACCTAAACTTCTTTGCATCTAGCAGCCTACTGTTTTATTAGAGTTATTTTATCTACCATAATATTGCATTCGATTCCAAATGACAATTTTGGTCAATAGTAGAGTATCCTATGAATGCATATTTTTCCCCCGAACCAATGCATGTTTCCCCTACCTATGAAACCTAGGTTTGATGTGTTGGCCGGAGACAAAGATATAATTGTTGTTTTCATATGCTTAGCTGTGCTTAGCCATGCTTAGTCGAATGCTATTTATGTCCATTGATTAAATTCCATAATTATGATGTCGATGGAATGTTTTTCGGACATGGTGGTTAATTGTGGTGTTTAATTAAAATGCTAAGATGGCTTGGATGAGTTGCCATCGGGGATGGTGTTTTGTCTCATTCTTGCCCCTAGGTGCGAGTTCTTTACCTCTTGAACCAAGACGAGCGTGCTTCCAACGGTGGGGACATATGGAATCCCCTTTAACTAAATAACTTGTGCGGGCGTATCCAAGGGTCATCTAGTTTGATATTTCCATTTGCGTGTGGGCGTGTGAGTGGAAAAGAAAACGATGACAATGATGGTGGTTAGGATGTGGCGATGGGGGCAGGGGCTGAAATAGGCTGGGTAAACTTGCCCTGTCGCCACAGATGACTCTTGGATAGTCTCACGCGAGGTAAAGGTTTAACCGCGCCCACTCGTCGGCCTTCCCCGGAAGAGGGCCAATCAGGTGAGCCAGACGGTACCAATGGGTAAATTAGTACACCCCTGCAGGGTAAATCTTTTCGAAAAGCCGTGTCCGCGGTTATGGACGACTTGGGAATAGATGATTCGAGGGGGTGCCTTGGTGGAGATGAGTTGGTGTTGGTTACAAATGGTTCGATGAGAACCAAAAATGAAAGTTCACTCTCTTATCCCTTTGTGAAAAAATATTCTGAGTAGTCGATGCCATGGGTCTTTTATACCTTTAAAAAAATGAAATCTAGCTTTATGCAAAATAGCTACTATACAGCTTTAGAGCCTCCATCATGATGGGGCCTATATCGCCCTACTAAACTTGCGAGTACGTCGTACTCGGTCTCTCTTTGTTGCTTTATAATTTGTTTCAGAGGGGGACGACACTAAGCATACAGGTGGTTTCTTCCTGGACATCGACGAGTAGTTCGGGGTTCCCAGGTGGCAGCTTGGGACCGTGGAACAAGCTGGCTGGGGTTGTTTATGTGTAGGCCTCTTAGGCCCTATATTTGGATCTTGTTGTACTAGACAACACTACTTCGCTTCCGCCTGATGTACTAATGGGTCGGTGACCCCTTTTGTGCGTAATATTTGTATCTTTCTCATATATGAGTTGCTATATGAATCTTTGTGTCATAGAGTCTGTGATGTGCCAGTTGTTCCACAAGTCTTGATCTCTCTACTATACATGATAGCTATGTCTGAGCTTATGGCATGATCGAGGTGTTGCGTGCCGATGATCCATTCCGAGCACGCCTGCCAAAGGTTTTGGCCTGGGATTGGTAAACCTAGTAACCTTTGATTGTGTAGCATGACCGGTTACACAAAGCTTCATTGTATAGTTCTGGGGTCGGGGCGCTACAAGTTGGTATCAGAGCAGGACTGCCTGTAGGAAACCCTTTCTATTGGTCGATGTTAAGTGTAGTTTGAAAATTATTTGTAACCTAAAAATGAGTTATGAAAACCTTCCTAGGATGCTTTTTACTCCTCATCCAACTCGCTCTACTCTGATCTTTTATCTCTATTTGTTTTTAAGCTTGGTGTCGAAGTTTAGGTTCTCGGGGGTTGGGTTTCTACCGTCCAGTGTTGGTCTTGAGTCCGTTATATCCGTTTGCTATCGCCGTGATGATGTGATGTCACCGTGGTTGCCTAAATCTGTTTTTGGTGTTAGTGCCATCTTAACTCGCTATATCTAGAAGAACTCTTTTATCTATCTTAACAGTCGGAGTTGGTTACTAACTATGTCCTTCTTCCAAATCTTCAGAATGGCTCCCACCCGTCGTGGTAACCCCGGTGATCCTGATGCACCGCCGCCACCCTCAATGGTGGAGGTCCTGATGGCCATCGAGGAGAACCGGCTGTGAAATGAGCATCTGCTCGAGCAGCTGGTTCAATAAGGGGCTAGGAGGAACAACAACTGCAACACTCTCACCGAGTTCTTGCGGTCCCAACCTCCCACTTTCTCTGAAGCTAAGGAGCCGCTAGATGCTGATGATTGGCTCCGCGCTCTCGAGCGCAAATTTGCGGCTTTGCACGTTCTGGTGGCGGAACAAGTCAACTTCGCCACCTACCTACTGAATGGAGCCGCCGGCTCTTGGTGGGAGAGCCATGTGTCGATGTTCGACGCTGGCCATGTCTTCACCTGGGCGGAGTTCCGCACCGCCTTCCGTGCGGCGTATATCCCCATGCCCGTCATGGACCTCAAGAGGAGGGAGTTCCTGGACTTGACCCTAGGACGCATGGATGTCCAAGCCTATGGGCGAGAGTTCAACCACCTCTCCCGTTATGCCCCTCGGGACGTGACCAACAATGAGGACAAGCAGTAACTCTTCTGCAAGGGGCTCGCACCTCGGCTCCGTTACGAACTCCTACCCTTCAAGTTCCAGTCCTACCAGGAGCTCTACAACCAGGCTCTCACTATGGAGCAGGTTAGGAAGGAGCTGGAGGCTTCCAAGAGGCCAGCTCCCGTGGACAACCAGAGCTCCTCTTCCTCCGAGGGCAAGAAGCGCAGGGTCTTTGTGCCCTTCAGCGTTGTGCCTCGTGCACCCTTCGCGCCAAGGCCTTCAGGGTTCAGGCCACCTCCGCCTCGCCCAGCTACTTCGACCTTGGGTGCGGCTGGAAGTGGCTTCCGCCCTCAGCTGCCTCCACCACCGCCGAGGCCTACTTGCTTCAGCTGTGCCAGCCGAGGCACTACTCCGGAGAGTGTCCCCAGAAGGCACCGGCTACCGCAACACCTGCACCGGCTCCCTCTACCCCAGCCGCCAAGTTCATGATCGTCAACCGTGGCCGCCTGAACCACGTCTCGGCTGAAGGAGTTGAGGAGGACCCCGGAGTTCTCATGGGTACGCTTCGAATCAATGATTACCCAGCTTCAGTCTTGTTTGATTCTGGAGCATCGCATTCATTCATATCCATAGCCTTTGCACACAACCATCAAATACCATTTGTGAACATGGACTCCCCTCTAGTGGTCAAAACACCAGGCTCTAGTTGGCACACTAAATGGGTTGCTCCGAAAGTCCAGATTACCATAGGCTACTGGTCCTTCCCGTTCCAGCTCATAGCACTGAAGTCAGATGGGCTAGATGTAATTCTGGGTATGGATTGGCTAGTCAAATATCAGGCCAACCTGGACTGTGCTGCCAAGTCTGTTACCGTGGTCCACCCAACCGTCGGGCTGGTGAGTTATTGGTCACCTACGTCCGCAACTCCATCTGCTGCCACTCCTCTCTCGCCGGAGATCAGCCTATGCTTCCTGGAAGGAACCACTCCGCCTGAAATGCATGAAGTTGCTGTGGTGTGTGATTTCCCCGATGTTTTTCCGGAGGAATTGCCTGGCATGCCACCTGATCGCAGCGTGGAGTTTGTGATTGAGTTGGTTCCGGGAACTGCCCCAATTTCTAAGAGGCCCTACCGCATGCCAGCGGAAGAGCTAACTGAACTAAAGAAGCAACTTGATGAGCTGCTGGAAAAGGAATTCATCCGGCCGAGTAGCTCACCTTGGGGCTGCCCGATCATCTTTGTCAAGAAGAGGTATACCAATGTTCCTCGTCTGGTTGTTGATTACCACCCTCTGAATGCGGTGACCATCAAGAACAAGTACCCCATTCCTCGAATAACTGACTTGTTCGATCAACTAGCTGGTACCACGGTATTCTCCAAGATGGATATGAGGTCAGGCTACCATCAGATCAAGATCAGAAAGGAGGATATTCCGAAGACGGCTTTCACTACTCGATATGGCTTATATGAGTACACCGTCATGTCTTTTGGCCTCACAAATGCTTCGGCCACATTCATGAGGCTGATGAATTCCATCTTCCACAAGTACCTTGAAAAGTTCGTCATTATTTACATCGATGACATCCTTGTCTACTCCAAAACCGAAGAAGAACATGCCGAGCATCTTCGACTAATTCTGACCAAGCTTCGTGATCACCGCCTCTATGCCAAGTTTTCCAAGTGTGAATTTTGGCTGAAGGAGCTCATTTTCCTAGGTCATGTGGTGTAAGCTGCTGGAGTAGCGGTGACACCTGACAAGATTCAGGCAATCCTGGATTGGCCTACTCCCAAGTCCGTCAAAGATATCCGAAGCTTCCTTGGGTTGGCGGGTTATTACTGCCAATTCATCGAGGGATTTTCTAAGATAGCCAAGGCACTGACTGACCTCCTCAAGAAAAACAAACAATTTGTGTGGTCAGACAAAGCTGAAAAGAGCTTCCAAACTCTCAAGGTCAAGCTCACTACCACACCGGTGCTTGTCCTTCCCGACACCGACAAAGACTTTGTCGTCTATTGTGATGCATCACTCCAAGGCTTGGGCTGTGTTTTGATGCAAGAAGGCCATGTTGTCGCCTATGCTTCACGTCAACTCAAACCACATGAGCAAAACTATCCCACTCATGATCTAGAGCTTGCTGCCGTGGTTCACGCTCTGAAGCAATGGAGGCCCTACCTGTTGGGCAACCGTTGCAAGATCTATTCCGATCATCAAAGTCTAAAATATCTCTTAACCCAGCCGGATCTGAATCTGAGGCAGAGAATATGGTTGGAATTAATAAAAGACTACGATGTGACCCTCAACTATCAGCCCGACAAGGCCAATGTCGTGGCAGATGCTTTGAGCTGCAAGTCTTATTGCAACACCTTGATGATTGAAAGGGCACAACCTGCTCTCCATAAGGAATTTGCTCGGTTAAATCTGGAGATTGTTCCCTCCGGATATTTAGCTAACCTCGAGATCAAATCCACTCTTGAGGATGAAATCAAGGCCGCCCAGCAACATGATGCTGGCATCCGCAAGATCAAAAAGAATATTGCCAGTGGGAAGGCCAAGTGTTTCTCCGTTGATGATTCCGGTGTTGTCTATTTTGGGAACCGTCTTGTGGTGCCCAAGAGGGGAAAGACCAAGGTGTTAATACTCCAAGAAGCACATGAATCTCCCATATCCATCCACCCCGGTAGCACCAAAATGTACCAAGACCTCTGTCCCAAATTCTGGTGGACTCGCATGAAGCGGGAAATTGCCAAATATGTTGCTGAATGCGACGTCTGTCGCCGAGTGAAGGCTGAACATCAAAGGCCAGCTGGTACCCTTCGCCCCATAGCCATTCCCGAGTGGAAATGGGATGAAGTTGGCATGGATTTCATCACTGGTTTTCCAAAGTCACAAAAGGGCAACAATGCCATCTGGGTCATCATCGACCGTTTGTCCAAGGTCGCCCACTTCCTTCCGGTCCGTGACGATATTCGAGCAAGCCAACTTGCTGACTTGTATATGGCCCGGATTGTTCCATTGCATGGGGTTCCTTTGCGGATCATCTCAGACCGTGGAAGTCTGTTTGTGTCCAAATTTTGGCAAAGTTTCCAAACGGCTCTCGGAACCCGCCTCAACTTCAGCACAACCTATCATCCTCAAACTGACGGACAGACTGAGAGGGTGAACCAAGTTGTTGAGGACATGCTTCGGGCCTGTGTCATCTCCTTCGGTAAAGGTTGGGAAAAATATCTCCCCCTCGTCGAGTTCTCCTACAACAACAGCTACCAAGCCAGTTTGCAAATGGCTCCCTTTGAGGTTCTTTATGAGATAAAATGCCGGACTCCTCTGAATTGGTCTGAAACCGGAGAGAGGCCACTCTTCGGTCCTGATGTGATCAATGAGGCTGAAGAGAAAGTCCGTGTCATTCGGGATAATCTCAAGGCTGCTCAATCCCGGCAGAAAAGATACTATGACAAGCATCATCAAGAGGTCCACTATGAAATTGGTGATAAAGCCTATCTTCGAGTCTCTCCCCTCCGAAGCGTCCGTCGCTTCGGGATCAAGGGCAAATTGGCACCTCGCTATGTTGGTCCTTTCACCATCCTAGCCAAGCGAGGAGATCTCTCCTATCAACTCGAGCTACCCTCCAACTTCCCGGATGTGCACGATGTGTTCCATGTCTCACAACTCCGGCGTTGCTTCAAAGATCCAATCCGTGGGGTTGATCATGAGGTATTAGACATCCAAGAGGATTTGACTTACCGCGAGCATCCTATCCGCATCTTGGATGAAGCGGAAAGGAAACCCCGCAACAAGACTATCAAGTTCCTCAAAATTCAATGGTCGAACCATTCCGAAGAAGAAGTCACTTGGGAGCGAGAAACTAGTCTTCGACGGGAATATCCCACCTTCTTCACTCAAGCCTAGAATCTCGGGACGAGATTCCTGTAAGGAGGGTAGAATTGTAACAGCCCCAGCTTTGTACTGAAAAATACGAAGAATTTTTCCACTTTTTGCATTCTTGTTTGCATCATAGAATCCATATGAAATTGCTACTTCTAACAATTCACTTTGAAACCAATTAAAATGGGGAAGCAAACTTCCCAAACATCCAAACCAATGCAATTGCTTAACTTGGACAAACAAATCATTCTTGTACTTCCAAATTGTTTAGGAAGTTCCAATTTTACATTTTATAACCAATTCTCAAATTCCAAATATTGCCAAATAAGAAATGAATTTGAGAATTCAAAATTGGTTCAATTCAATTCTATTTTTGAAACCAAGTTAAACTTTCCTAAAATTCAAAATAAAATCATGGGGAGCTTCAATATTATTCTGAGAGCCTCCATGAATATTTTCACTATTTTTGGAATTGTTTAAGTGCTCCCAATAATTACATTTTGGAGTTTATCAAAAATGCCCTTAATTAAACCCTATGAACAAATATGGTGCAAAACATTTTATTTTGCCACACCAATTTTTGTGGAGTTTCTAAAGGTCAAGGGTAGGCCACATAAATTTTTGCAAAATTTATAAAAATATTTAAGTGCCCATTTTAAATCAGGAAAGGTGCTTCTGGACCTTTTTGTAAATACTTTTAAATGTGCCAGGGGGGTCTCTGGAAATTCAACTTCTCCTCCACAGTGCCGGGAGGCACTGGCGCCATGCCGCCAGCTCCTCTGAGCCCATGTTGGCGTGCCCTCTCGCGCGCTCGCCCCTGTGGACATGGTGGTCACCCCCACCAGCATCCCCACTAGGCCCTCACCCCATTCCCCCACCTGCCCTGCTCCGTCTCGCTCCCCTCTCCACACGAGCTTCCGCCCTTGCTGCCGTAGCTGCCGAGCTTGCCGCCGACGTTTAGGTCCACCCCGCGTAGATCGAACCCGACAGGGAGCTCCGCCTCGAGCTCCTCTTGCTCCCCACCGAGGGAATCAAGCCGGGGTCGCCTGGAACCGACGCATTCATCCTCGACCTCTCAACCGCGACCGTCGTCGCCGGGCTCGATTCCGATGATTCCCCCCCCCCGTCTCCATGGAGCTCACGTACGCGTCAGGGTGAGTTTTCCCACTCTCGTGCGTGTTCCCCCGCTTCCTCTCTCTTCCGCGTCGCGCCGTCGTCGGCCACCGCCGACGTCGTCGTTCCCGTGAGCCCATCCTGGGCCCCGGCCTGACCGGCCATGAGGCCGGCTGGCTCGGTAGGGTGCCCGGCCTGGACTCACCGGTCTGGGCCGGCACGAGGCCGGCTGCCTCGGACACCCACCTGGCCTCCTCGCCCAGCCTGGGCCGGCCAAAGGCCGGTGGCTTCAGGAGCCCACCCGGCCTGCAGCCCGGCCTGGCCGGCACAAGGCCGGCCTGTCTGCAAGTTTGGGTTTTCTTTTTAAGAAATAAATTGAATTAAAAAAACTAATAACTAATTGAATATTGGTTCAAATTTAGCAATTCAAATATCAAATTGTTCAGAAAAACAATACCTACCTATTGGTGACATTGCCTTGATCTCTTGGGTATAATAATTTCCCTTTAATTAGGAAACCCTAAAATGGCAAAAATTATTACCTAATTCGGAAAAATTCATAACTTGTGAAATAATTAACCAAAATTGGAGAATAAAATCTCAATGTGATCAACACTTCAAATGCTATCAAACCATGCAATTATCAAATCATGATCACAAATAATTACTTGATGTTATTCGTTAATTGATTAAAGGAATTAAATTCGAATAATTATTTATTTCACTATTTATTCATCGAAACTCGGAAAATTACAAAACAAGGTACCAAAATGATCGAAAGAACAAAACCTACTTAATCATGTCATGTTCATGCATATTTAAGCCACATCTTTTGTAATGGAATAATTTATAACTAATGTGGTCACTAAGATAAATATGGGGTTGTTTCCAAATAATTGCACTAATTATTTGGCACTCCATTTAATATTGTTAGATAAATCATATGATGATATCTTTGCATAAATTTGACATGTCATCATGATTGTGCATTGCACCTTGTCTTCGTGTTATTTATTTGTTCCTTTGTTATTATTTTGGGTATCGATAGATTCCGGAGTGGAGGTTAACCCTACCTACCCCGACGAGCAGTACTGCACGCCCCGGCAGCAAGGCAAGAGATAACCTAACCTTCTTGGCATCTAGCATCCTACTGTTTTATTAAACTTATTTTATCCACCATAATATTGCATTCGATTCCAAATGACAATTTTAGTCAATAGTAGAGTGTCCTATGAATGCATGTTTTCCCCCGAACCAATACATGTTTCCCCTACCTATGAAACCTAGGTTTGATGTGTTGGCCGGAGACAAAGATATAATTGTTGTTTTCATATGCTTAGCTATGCTTAGCCATGCTTAGTCGAATGCTATTTATGTCCATTGATTAAATTCCATAATTATGATGTCGATGGAATGTTTTTCGGACATGGTGGTTAATTGTGGTGTTTAATTAAAATGCTAAGAAGGCTTGGATGAGTTGCCATCGGGGATGATGTTTTGTCTCATTCTTGCCCCTAGGTGCGAGTTCTTTACCTCTTGAACCAAGACGAGCGTGCTTCCAACGGTGGGGACATATGGAATCCCCTTTAACTAAATAACTTGTGCGGGCGTATCCAAGGGTCCTCTACTTTGATATTTCCATTTGCGTGTGGGTTTGTGAGTGGAAAAGAAAACGATGAGAATGATGGTGTTTAGGACGTGGCGATGGGGGCAGGGGCTGAAATAGGCTGGGTAAACTTGCCCTGTCGCCACAGATGACTCTTGGATAGTCTCACGCGAGGTAAAGGTTTAACCGCGCCCACTCGCCGGCCTTCCCCGGAAGAGGGCCAATCAGGTGATCCGGACGGTACCGGTGGGTAAATTAGTACACCCCTGCAGGGTAAATCGTTTCGAAAAGCCGTGTCCGCGGTTATGGACGACTTGGGAATAGACGATAAGATCATAGAGAACCTGAACCTTCTAATTAATTTGGCAGCTAGAGGTTGCATAATCAACGTGTGGAAAAGGTTCACTTCCTCGAGGGTGATTCGAGGGGGTGCCTTGGTGGAGATGAGTTGGTGTTGGTTACAAATGGTTCGATGAGAACCAAAAATGAAAGTTCACTCTCTTATCCCTTTTTGAGAAAACATTCTCAGTAGTCGATGCCATGGGTCTTTTATACCCTTTAAAAAATGAAATCTAGTTTTATGCAAAATAGCTACTATACAGCTTTAGAGCCTCCGTCATCATGGGGCCTATATCGCCTACTAAACTTGCGAGTACGTCGTACTCAGTCTCTCTTTGCTTCTTTATAATTTGTTTCAGAGGAGGACGACACTGAGCACATAGGTGGTTTCTTCCTGGACATCGACGAGTAGTTCAGGGTTCCCAGGTGGCAGCTTGGGACCGTGGAACAAGCTGGCTGGGGTTGTTTATGTGTAGGCCTCTTAGGCCCTATATTTGGATCTTGTTGTACTAGACAACACTACTTCGCTTCCGCCTGATGTACTGATGGGTCGGTGACCCCTTTTGTGTGTAATATTTGTATCTTTCTCATATATGAGTTGCTATATGAATCTTTCTGTCGTAGAGTCTGTGATGTGCCAGTTGTTCCACAAGTCTTGATCTCTCTACTATACATGATAGCTATGTCTGAGCTTATGGCATGATCGAGGTGTTTCGTGCCGATGATCCATTCCGAGCACGCCTGTCAAAGGTTTTGGCCTGGGATTGGTAAACCCAGTAACCTTCGATTGTGTAGCATGACCGGTTGCACAAAGCTTCATTGTATAGTTCTGGGGTCGGGGCGCTACACTTATACAGCGTGTGCTCCCGAGTTTGAATAGGGTGCACGCGCCGTTTGATAAACGTGGCGATCAGGTGCACCCCGTTCACCTCCTTGCCCGCGGTCTTCAACAACGTTGCCACCCGAGACAGTAACGGAGACGCTTCCTTGGCCTCTCGGGCGTCAGGTCGATGCGACCACGAGTTTTTCTTCTCCACGACGACGCCGCCTCGGAATGGCGGCACTCCGTACAACTGCCCTGGCTTGCAGGTGTCGGAAACGTAGAACCACTTCTTTCGCCAGTTTTGCGCGGACTCGAGCTGCTTCAGGTCGAAGTAGTCGATGTCCCCGCGCATCTGGATCCCGAAGCCGCCCACGGGATACACGCCGTGAGCGCCGGCATTGCGCTTCACGTTGAAGATCCGCTGCCACAACCCCCAGTGCGGGTGTATCCCAAGGAAATACTCGCACAAGACGATGAAGCAGGAGATGTGGAGCACGGCGTTGGGGGTTAAGTCGTGCAGCTGTACGCCGTACACGTACATCAAGCCGCGGAAGAATTCTTGAACAGGGAAGGTGAATCCCCTGTTCACGAAGTCGATGAAGCAGATACGCTCGTCGTCTCAGGGGAGAGGGTTAACCTCGTCGCCGGGAGCCCGTGTCTTCATCTTCTCCAGCGACGACAAGTGGCCGTCGCGGCGCAGCACCTCAAGCTGGCGCTCGGTCATGGTAGCGGCGGCAGTGGCGGCGGCTCCGGTGGTCTTCTTGCCGCTGGTCTTCTTCGTCATGGCGGCGTGGGGAGGAGTTGAAAGTGCATGGTTGCCCCCATGTGTGGTTTTGGTAATTAATAACAATCTCTATGGACTAATGTTTGTATTAAGCTACTTGTAGGTGTGTCAATTTGCAGTGCTTGATCTCCATTTGTTGGAATCAAGGCTAAGGAAAGAGGAGTATTTGTTGATCAAGGCTAAGTGCGAGTTGATCAACACTCAAGTCCAAGTGAAGATATGCCGAAGAGTGCTTCTCCCATATTGGTGTATGGGGGAGCAACATGTGTGTCCATTTGCAGTGCTTGATCTCCATATGTTGGAGTCGAGGCTAAAAGAAGAAGATTATATGTTGATCAAGGCTAAGTGCAAGTTGATCAACATACAAGATAAGGGCAAGTGAAGATATGCGAATGAGTGTCTCTCCCATATTGGTGTATGGGGGAGCAATATGCGAGGCCTCACCGAGCAGAGCGTAATCAAGAAAGGTGATCCACTTGAGAGGAGATCAAGATCATCATCATCTAGCTCAAGTGGAATGCGCAAGGCAAAGGTATGATCTTGTTAGGGTTCCTATTTTACCGGTCTCGCGGTGTAGTTGGGAGACCGGGTTTTAGGATAGGTAACCGTACTATCAAGAGGGGCTCTCAAGTGAGCTTTAGCGTATCGGTCGTAGAGAGCTCAAACCTTTGCATCATTGACATCATCTTTATTGGTTCTTATTCGTTTCTTATCATGGTGTGGTCTTGGTGCTTGTCGTGTTTGTCATGATAAGGCCAAGCTCATCGAAAACGGTTTTCATATGCGTCTTCCATTGCGTTTTCGATATTAGAAATATTGTCGGTTTGTCCTTGAGAAATTATCCACACATACATGTGTTGAGAATTTATCTCTTAATTGTTTTAAAATATTTCCAAGGATAGCTACTATCATCCTCTTTCCAACAAAATTGGTTTCACCTCTTTCGGACTTCATTTGCAAAATATATGACGGTTCCGGTTTGCAAGAGAGAGGTTTAACCTTTCCTCATATGTTATTATAATATCTTGTTATACTATGATGTTTATATGCATAGTCTTGTAGTGCTCGTTATGGTGATTCCAACGAGCCCAAGATCGTCGAAAACGGAGTCCGGATGCAAAAGATATTGCAATTTTAGTTTCACTGGTTTGGCTAGACCAGCATGGCCGGCCAAATGGCCGGCCCCATGGCCGGGGCCTCTCTGATTGCATGGCCGGCCATCATGGCCGGGCTATGGCCGGCCAGGCCGGCCTCCCTCCTCCGGCTGCCCGAAAATTGGCCCAACGGCCATATTTTTGGCTCCCTTTTAAGGGGTCTTCTTCCCCAAGTGAACCCCAACCTTCTTCCAACTCTTGAGCTCATTTTCCCCATTGTTGACATCCTTGTGAGCTTGCTATCTCTCAATCCCTCCAATAGTTCTTTCTAGTTTTTGAGGGAAAAGAGAGAGGAGGTCTAGATCCGCGTTTCTACCGATCGATTTCTCCTCTAAGTGAGGGGAACACTTTGGATCTAGATCTTTGGAGTTTCTTGGTGTTTCTCCTTGTTCTTCCTCTCAAATCCCTCCCAAGCATTAGTTGCTTTGGTTGGATTCGGGTTGGAAGAACTTGACCACTTAGTGTGTTCTTGCCATTGCATCGGTTGCATCGGTTTGAGTTCTCCACGGTGATTCGTGGAAAGTGAAGTTGAGAAGCTTGTTACTCTTGGGTGCTTTGGTGCCCTTGAGCTTGTTCCTCTAGGGCACGTTGGTACCCTAGACGGTTGTTGATTTCTCGGAGTCTTGGTGGCTTACGGGATTTGTTGGGAGCCTCCAATTGTGGAGTGCGGCTCAACCTTGTTCGTCTCGGAGCTTTGGTAGCTACGAAGACATTGCCGGGAGCCACCAATTAAGTTGTGGTGTGTGCCCCGGCCTTGGTGCATCAAGTCTTGGCGGCTCAGTGCATTTGGTGAAGACCCTCCAACTTGTGGAGTGAGCTTCATCCTTATAAAGGTTCTAGTTGTCAACCTCAACGGCAACATAGTGACAAGTGCCTCGCCAAATTGGTGGTAAGACACAACGGAGATACGGTGTGCCATATCAAGGCTACCCGGTGTTTCACATTGGTGAACACCGCTCCGCTCCAACGGAGACTAGCTTCCATTGGGAAATGAACTTCGGGATAAATCATCGTCTCCAAGTGCCTCGGTATTTCTATATCCGAGTTTCTTACTTATGCTATTTACTTGATAGCCATAGAGTTTATAGTTATATATCTTTCTATCACCTAGTTGATTATATTGCTTAGCATAAGTTGTTGGTGCACATAGGTAAACCTAGCTAGTTTAGGTTTTGGCTTGATAAATTAAACGTTAGTTTTATTCCGCATTTATTCAAGCCTTAACTGTAATAATTTTAAATCGCCTATTCACCCCCCTCTAGGCGACATCTGTGTCCTTTCAGGAGTAAAGCTCTCTTGTTCTCTATTTTGGCTGGGAGGACAGCTGCAGGGCGCAAGAGAAAGGATGAACTGGGCGGTGAGAATGGTGATTTTTCACCCCGTCGCCCGTACACCCCTATTTATCCTCTGGAGCAGAGTGATCTTGGCCCTTGATTTTCGCATCGTCCGAAATGGCAAAGATCAAACCCTACACGCGGCAAGCGCTGAGGGCAACCATCGCGGGCTGTATCGTCCACTACGCACGGGAATCGAGGAGACCACCATCATTGCGCCGCGTAAAAACCGCGACGTGTGGTCAAATTGACGTGATGACTCGTCCTGTCATTTCGTGGCAGGCCAAGCGGTAGAGCGCATCGGTTGCGGCGAGCACGCCGATGACGTCGTCAACGACGTAATCCAAGGTCAGTCTTAATTCAAATTCTTCACAATACACTAGACCTAATACAGCATCGGGTCCTGAGGGAACTCGACTAGAATGTTGTATACTCCATGTTACTCCCATCGGGAGCAAAAAAATTCTCAGAGCAGTCTACAAGGTCAGCGGGTTGAGATTATCCCCAATTACAAGTAATTCAGCATAATCTCGGGGACTACTCCCATCGGGAGCACTGTCACGCATCCGATAACTGAAAGACTAAAAGGCACTCGAGAGGTTATCGACTCCGGTCTAACCCGAGCAGAAACAAAGAAAATTCCGGAGATGAATCAGATACAATTGACCCTCGGATGCTGCATTTACCGTGCAAAGATAAGACCCACCGATTCATCATGTAGGGTCGGGACTGACAGCAACAGCTGAGGTACCTGACAACTGTGCCGCGCCAACAGGCGTGATGAAAATCCCGACGGACACATTGGGTACCCTATAAGCTCAGTTCGACTCTGTGAGACCGCTTACATGGCCCGAGTCGAATGGTCAAGCCTCCGGATTCGAGCCTGGGGACTCGAGTCTGATGTAGGCTGGTAGAGTTTGTGCCCAAGAGCAATTAACTGGTACCGATACTATCGAGTGAACCAGGCCTGCCATGTCGAGCATCCCACAACTAAAGCGCCCTACGAAACGGGTACAAAACATTATATCTAAAGTTGAAAACAACCTTACTTGAACACCTGACTAAGGGTGGAGTCCCTGTCAGACTCCTTGAAGTCTATCAGGTCCTCGGGGGCTACTGACGTGGATGTACACTTCGGGTTCCCCACGGTTTGGATACCTGGTGTTCAAACATCATCATGGCCTGCGGAACAAGGCCGAGAGGAAGGCCCATACCGAAGGAAACAAGCCCAAGACTAGACAGAATCAAGGTCGGTTATGAGCTGTAACCCTAGTCGGTAGAGGATTCCTGAGACCCAGCCCTACTATTTAAGGGCTGGGAGGGCTACCGGTTAGGGACACGTTGAGACTAGCCACCGAAACCCTAGCGAGATCGCATCTAATAATTTAGCCATTGTACCTCCACTGTAATCTCATCAATCAATACCAGACAAGCAGGACATAGGGCTTTTACCTTCGGGAGCCTGAACCTGGGTAAACCTTACTTGTCAGCCGACGGATTCACCAACACCACCATCTTCTCCTATTCTCTAAACCCAAGGATGACCTCCGAGGGATTTGGCGTGGTAACCCCACGTCAGTGGGTCTTGGTTTTCCATGTTCCCATGTCCTAAACTAACACAACCAAGCAATAAAGTCCACTGGCCTACCCCCTTTCGATGCCGTTGAAGGGGGTAGACGGGAACGCTAACGAATATCCCAGTGGGTCTAGGGCTTCGCCGAAGTGGGGCTCCGGAGCATTGGAACCCCACCAAAATGGGCCCAACCTAGGTTTTCCATGTTGCTATAGCCTAACATAAACAAAATAAAGATAAAAGTATATTGGTCAACCGTCGTACCAAGAAAACTCGGGGATAGATCTGCGGGCCCTCCGGATTAGGGTTTCGCTAGTCAGACTACCGGAATCTCACGAAAAATTGCATGTGTGGCCCTAACATATGATGAAACAAATTATAAAACAAATATAATTAATAATGGAATAAATTATAATCGTATGATAATATTATTAAAAATGTTCAAAATAAAGAAAAAAGGCTATGCCGACGGCATTGCCGTCGGCCTAGCCTGGCCGTCGGCACAGGCCTTATCGGTCGTTGACCCGACTGCCCGCGCGACCGTGCCTGTGTCTTTTCCCCATTTTCCTATCGCGTCGGCCCAACCTCTGCCGATTCGCCGCCGCCCCCGATTCGCCGCCGCCGCGTCCCGGCCTCCCCGACGCGATCCCCGACCCACCGCCGGCCTGCCTCGTCTCCGCCGCCGCCCCTGATTTGCCGATGTCGTCACGTCCCGGCCTCCCCGGCGCCTCCGCCTCCCCGACGTCGGCCTGCCTCGTCTCCGCCGCCGGCCTGCCTCCCCGACACCGGCAGCGACGCCGAGCCTGATCCCCCAGCCGCCTCCCCGACGCCGGCCCTCTACCGCGGACCCGCCTACCCCAAGCCCGAGCCCTCCGCCTCCTTGACGCCGGCCCTCTGCCGCAACCGCCTCCCCGATGGCGGCAGCGACCCCGAGCCCGAGCCCCCAGCCGCCTCCCCGACGCCGGGCCTCCGCCGCGGACCCGCCGACCCCGAGCCCGAGCCCTCCGCCTCCCCGACGCTGGCCCTCTGCCGCAGCCGCCTCCCCGACGCCGTCCAGTACTGCTGCACGTGCCCCCCACGTCATCGGGTTCGCTAGGTAACCCCGTCGCCCATGTCTAGGTTTTTTGTGCACATTACTACACAATTTTGTTTAGCTACTGATGTTTGGGAGTGGCACACGATATTGTTGCCATTGGGAGTGGCACACCGGAAAGGAGTGGCACACGATATTGGTGCGACTGATGTTTTAATTAATGTTATTATGACATGAAAATTAGATATGCTTTAATGATTTGTTCATAGGATTTTGGTCCATAATGACGTTTTTTATGTGAACAAATCAACACTCAGTGTGATATGAACAAACACTTTCCGGTGGAATCCTATTTATGTTAACCATTCTTACTGTCGATATCCCAACTAATTTGTTTATGTGCTTTTTCAGATGACGTAGGTTCCCGCCACCCTCCACCGTCAGCACTGTGCGTCGTTGTGGGGCTTCTTCACCAGCTGAGGAGGGGCCATCCTGGTGCCCTGTTCCGTTGCCCCCCTCCTCCGGAGCGCGTCCCTGACTTTCTGCGGCGACCGATCACGCTTCGAGGGTATAAATCTTTTTCCCTCTCTTGTAATCTTACCGCATAGGTTTATTTTGGTCTAGATCACCAAGTCAGTCGCGTAACCCGAGTCAGATCCCGCCCGGAAGAGTTAAAAATTTATAAATATGCAGAATTGTCCATCTTTGCATATTTATAACTGTAACTCTTACGGATTGTCCTTTTGGACAGTCCGAGTATGTGTAGATCGAGTCGTGTTCTATGTTCTACCCCTTCATGAGACGGATTTCGCGAGGACTTCCCCATTGTTCTTCAGATGCACACCCTCTCGGCTTGACAGGCTCGAGACGTGTATTCTGAAGAACAGCGGGGAGGTGCTGCCGAAATTCCGTCTCGGGTAGGGGTAGAACATGGAACATGACTCGATCTACAGATACTCGGGCGGGATAGGCCTACCTATTAGAAGTTTAGGTGAACCCTTGCATGATGTAAAAGATAAAATTTGGCCATAATTAATTTGGTGACACTGAATAAAATTTAGGGTTACTTGCTGCATATTAATGAAACGCGTTGTTGTCTGGCTCCCAATAAAGCAGAGGATGTCTGATAATGGGTGGATATACAGTGGCCGTGTTTCTGCGACTGAAAGAACATATGAGTGGACATGGAAGACTAATTTGCTAGTGAAGGGTTAGCGCGTGGTTCAAAGGCAGGTGTTCGTCCATAGTGCCCTTGCACTCATTGCAAGAGGTGTCATCGTCAGGGAAAGGATCCATCCATCACGGAGATGGAGACTCTTCTGAAAGAGGGTGTTCCCGGAAAGAAAAATTTGTGTCTTGGTTCAAGGAAAAGGTAATTTCTAATCTGTCCCTCTTACCTTGCAATCTGTGACATGTCCGTCTTATTACACGTAACTAATGCACAAAACAATTTGAGCTATACTTGTAGGGAGCTGATCTCAATGTTCAGATGATAGATGAGTTGAAATGTGTTTCCCAAGGTTTTAACCGTAGCGTCATGAAGTATGAGAAGTATGATGTGAATGGGTTTCGCTTCCATATAGAGGATCACCAGAAGAGTCGGTCGAATGCAAAAACTGTTAATACTAGGGTCTTCACCAGAGGAGCCAGAAGAGCCAATGGTGATTACGTTGATTACTACGGAAGGTTAGAGAAGGTCTACGAGCCGACGTTCAATCATACCAACCTAGAACTCAAGCTCGTTGTGTTCAAATTCCACTGGTTCGACCCACACACAGGACCACATGGCGGACAGAGAAGTACCGCTTCCATTGGGTTAGTCGAAGTTAGGCCTTCAACCACTTATAGCGGAGCCGATGTCTTTATTGTGGCTCCAAGCAAGTTTATTGTTTTCCCTACCCATGTCAGAAAGAGGAACTCAAGGGTTGGGAAGTCGTGTTCCAGTTATCCCCACATGGTAAGCTACCCATGCCCAATGCCGACGATTACAACAACATTGACCCTATAACATACGAGGGAATTTTCTACCAAGAGCAAGAGGACTTCGGGGACTTTGACTTACAAATGGGTGGTCTTGATGACCTCGAGAATGATGCTCAAACTCATGGTGAGTTAGTGCAGGATCTAAAGGACATATATATGCTCGAGAAGTTTCATGCGGGCAAAGTCAACGATAATGAACCTCCACCGTGCGATGAGCCTCCAACTTACTACTCACGTGATAGCGATAGTCATAGTGATAGTGAGAATGAGAACCCACCTAATTATGAGAGTGATGATTCGAGGTGAGTGTCTTTTATGCTTAGTTTTTATGTCTTAACATGCTTCTTTTATGTCTTTTTGCTTATTGTCTACATTTTATTATGTCTTTATGCTTAATTGTTTTCTCTTTCTCAATGCAGGTGATTAAATAATATGAGCCAAGGCAAGGAGTCGACGTCGTCCTTGCTTGATACGTTGAGGCAAAGGAAGCTTACGCGAAGTGGAAGACCATCAATTCCCAATTTGCGTTACTCTGAGGACAGCGGTGCGGGAGGAGGACGAGGACGACGAGGACGAGCTGGAGGACGAAGACGAGGTGGAGGTGGCGGGAGAGGTGGAGTATACTTGGAGCCACCACCCTCCACTTCTGGCGACGTGGCTTCCCAGTTGCAGCTGGAGTTGGAGGTGGAGACGGAGTCTAGAGACGAGGCAGAGTCTAGACAGGAGGAGGCAGAGGCGGAGGCGAAGGAGGAGGCGGCGCCGAAGCGGTTTCCGATTCGTGGGGAAGCGCGAGTCCCCGGTGAGGACAAGGAGCCTACTACCGAGGAGGGGAAAGCCCTCATTCGTTCTAATGGCGTTGAGTAAGTGTACTGTTTTTGTAATTTTGAACATTTAATTTCATTTTGGTCATAACAATTTCATATGTACTAATGTCTAATTATTGTGCAGCAATTGGACGGGGACCCGCCAACCTTCTAGCTTGCTTGGAGCTCTCATTAGGAAGTTTTGGCTGGGCTTCTACACTCCGACCCCGGGCGGCGAGAGGAAGCTAGCCACTACTTGGCTTGACTACGAGGCTGCCGACTGCCCGGGCTTTGGGAGAGCTTCTGACGCTGTGATCACCAAGTTTTGGGTAAGAAATATTTCTCGAGTTTCTTTCATATTTGAATGACCCCACCATGCTAACTCATGACCCTCACAATATTTGTATGCATGATTGAAGTGCTTTTTTCGGGTGCCGGTGGACGACATGGAGACAGACAAGACTTTGTGTGCGGCTTGTGTGAGGTTGACACGCCAGCAGTGGTACAACCAAAAGCACACGGCCGCCAATCACTTCATGTCTGAGAGGGGTAAGAGGGCCAAGAAGGAGGACAATGTCAAGGAGCCGCCGCTGATGACAGTCAGTGATTACATGTCGGTAAGTAAACTGTCAATGGGGTTCTATATTGCTCCTAAGCTGCCATTGCATTATCTGTTCTTTACTTGAGTATTGCATTTTCAGGTTATCCCCGACTGGGCCGATGACAAAGAAGATGCATGGGAGGCGTTGGCTAGGAGGTGGGTCGGGGAAGACCACGAGTTCGATGTCGTGAGCAAGCGGAACAAGGCAAACCGAGGCCACGGGGGAACACATAGTGGGGGAAACCGCAACCATGACCGCTTCAAGGAAAAGCTGGTATATATACATGGAACAACCTGCATTTATTTCCTGTCATGTTCCTACTTGATACACATAACATTTCTTTTCGCAATGCAGGAGTCCGATATGTGGGAGACTTTTACTCACTTGATAGCATGGCAGAAGATGAAGCAGAAGAAGCCTGATCTGACGCAGCCTCAGCCTTCGCTTCCCGTGTACTACGGGTCTTTTCAAGAGGACTTGCTCACCTACTGCAACACGGTCCAGGCCTTCTACCCGGAGGTGGATGACCCCCTCTAGGAGGACTACGACGAGAGAGCCTTGGTCCTCGCGTCGGGTGGAAGGCCGCATGGCCGTTCATGTGTTCTTGATAAGGTGGCCAGGCCAAACATGAACCTCTCTCGTGTCAAAGGTACACTCCCCCCGGCACCCCTATCCCGCATCCTCGACAGCCTCGTCGATCCACTTCCACCGATGTATGTTTTTCTCATTTTCATCCTCTTTCAAACATTCGTTCCCGCATGGCTAAGTTGATGAGATTCACTATTTTTTGAAATTGCAGCCTGATTTCGAGGCGGCCTACGCCGAATTACATTCGAAATACAAGGCGGACTATCAGGAGTGGGTGCAGAGGAGTGATGCCTACAACTCGTACTACCACGTTGTAAGTTTCAATCTTTATTTTTTGCAGAAGATGACAAGTCCCACTTCCCCTACTTTATTTTTTGCCTGACATCTAAGCTATCTTGCAGGTGATGATGAGGTTCATGACCACTGGAGAGCGGGTGGAGCCGGTAGGAGAGATGCCTCCTATGCCGGGGCCGCCGCCATTGTTCCCATCGAAGGACGAATTCGCTTTCACATACTACGCATCAACCCTGGTAAGTTCTTTGCCAAACAACTGGTTACCAATTTCCTTTGCCTCGCAAATTGCTAAGTCCATCTCAAACATGTAGGGAACGGGATGTTCGGAGAACCCACAGTTTGGTCGGGCTTCTCCTCGTCCCTCGGGTTCGCGTGAGATCACAACACAAAATCGCGCCGATAGTTCTTCTCCTGATGCTTCTCCAGGCTCTGCTGTTGGTTCTAATGCGGCTACGTCGCACGACTCGCACCGTCCGTCGCCTCTCCTCACCCGAGGAGGTCTCGGGTTCACCCCGTCTCCTCCAAAGATGTAGGGCTTTTGGCCGTCGGATAGAACCATGTATCGGATTGATGTGTGTATGACGATTGGCACTTGATGACAATATTATTGTTGTTACCATTTCTGTGAACTTTGGGTGCAATTTCTGAATTTTTGCTGTGATTTTGTGCTATGAAACGTGCTCTGGAATTCAAAAAAAAAACAAAACTGGCAGTATCTACGCCGACGGCATTGCCGTCGGCATAGACCCATGCGCAGAGGGCCCAGATTCGGTCACGTCGGCCGCTGGACGGCTAAAAAAACCTGGCAGAGGGCTACGCCGACGGCAATGCCGTAGGCACAGCCTCAGTAGTGACCAAATGCCGTCGGCGTAGCCCTCTGCACCAGGAGCCACCACGTGGCTACACCTACGCCGACGGCTATTTGTAGCTACGCCGACGGCCTCCAAACCAGACGTGCCGCGGGCCCACAAGAAGCTACGCCGACGGCCTGTACGCTGACGGCTCTGTGCTACGCCGACGGTGGTTTAGCCTACGCCTACGAGGTGGTACGCTGACGGCTATCGTCGGCGTAGGCTGTGCCGACGGCAAATGGCCGTCGGCGTAGCGGGCATTTTCTGTAGTGTATGGCCCTGCCAGAGCACTTATGAGTTTATTTGTATAACAAGTGTTGCGAAGAGGTATTCGCGTTCATTCATCGAAAAATAATATAAGGTTGTTCTTGTGATAAAATCTCCATGTATGCACGAGCACATGCTTGCCAAGGTTATTTGCTCTCTAGTCTTCCCAGGGTCAGCAAAAGATCCACCTCAACTTACAGACCTCTTCAGATATCCTATACTCCGAATGTTATCGCCACCAGATTCTTGATTCCTCGCTATCCTTTTGAATCATCCATCACTTCGCATTGTGGTATAGGTTCCGTGTATCTATCTAGCTATTGCTTTACATGTATTAGCATTGAGGTGGGTTATTTTAATGGGTGAAAAAAAAGCAAAAACGGATAAAACTAAGTACCATCAGATTTGTTACTGTCTTTTGTAGCAGAGGAGAAACCGAGATGGAAGCGGGTAGAGTAGAAAACAATACATATTAAATGCGACGAGGACATGGATACAAAAGTAGAGGACTAGAGAGGGTGGGGGCACGACGGACCATAGAGGGTAGTGGCGGACCTTGACCGACATTGTTGGAGGGGCAAAATGACATTGGATTGTAGTTGAGGGGGTCAATTTGAATTTCTGTGTGTTTTATATGGTCAAAAAATAGTACATTGAAGTACTATTGTGGAAATTTTAATTGAGTGGGGGGGGGGGGGGGGGGGGGGGGCATGGCCCTGTTTGGCCTCCAGTAAGGTCCGCCAGTGATAGAGGGTGACATGCATAGGCGAGGATGCACGTTGGTCGATCTTGATGGGGGCCAGCAAGCTATGTGTGTGTGGCAAAGAAGGACGTTAGCGAGGAGAAAAGGTTTTGGTACTATAATTACTCTGAACGCTAGTTTTCCATCAATACATAGTATCAGGCCCAAAACACTTTGATTATCCTTTTAAATATTTAGTGACAGGTAAAATAACATGCCCTACTCAAAAAAAAGAAGGTAAAATAACATGCCTCTAGAATCCCACAGAACTTTAAATTAAAACAAATCTACATAGATAAATAAAAGGACAAATCGTGCAATGGGTAGTGTCCAGATTTTGTCTATTCTTCATGTGTATTTTTTACATTATTCACTGTTGGATTCCTCTTTTTTATGATGGTATTGGATTTGAATTATTATGATATAGCAGACACATCTCTTAGCGACTCCTTTTATGTCGGAACTTTAACCATATATCTCTCTTTTCTAGTATTGTCTTCATGTGTTAATTTTCTCCTGCATGCATGTCAAAGTATGCTGATACATGCAGCCATGACATCATCAATAATCCTTTGTTTTAAAATTTTCAAAATAAAAAAATATTTTTAAGTACTAATCCGATTGATATTTTGTTTTCACTATTGGCTTAGTCACGGCGAGATTTCTAAACTAAATCCCATCTTGACATATTTCGTCAACTTTTTTCATCGGTAATTGCTAAATTGTTTACCATTAGTTTCCAATCATACACTACTTAGTTATGAAATTATATTAACTTAGTTGTCAACTTCATGTACTGTCATCCTACATCAATGTAAAGTTCCATCATAGCACTTCTAATAAAATGATATCATTTCTTATTCGTTGTTAAAACTATAATACTCAGACTCTAACTCTGCATAACAGTGAATGTATAAAATCATATATACTAGTAGAAAACGGACCTTTCGTCCAGAGCAAGATTTTGCTCTAGTCCCGGATGAATTTTGGACCGGGACTAGAGGGGGGCTCTAGTCCTGGTTCATCGGCTACGAGGCCGGCAGCCTCTAGTCCCGGGTCGTGGGCGAGCTCTAGTCCCGGTTCGTGATACGAACTGGGACTAAAAGGTTGCGGCAGGCCGCAGCTGCCGTGGGGGCCAGCGCGAGACCCTTTAGAACCGGTTCGTATCACGATCCGGTACTAAAAGTTTCTCTATATCATCTCCTACCCCGAGGTCCATTTTTCCTGCTCGAGAGCACACTCCATTTTTGCTCTCTTTCCTCTCCCGAGCTCGAGTTAATACCCATTTTTCTCCACCATTTGTCAAGATATTGGCAGCACCCATCTATCCAAGGGTTAGCAACTTCATCCTTTCTTCCGACGGCATTGCAAGTTTAGCTCATTTCATTGCTAAAATTTAGCTCATATCATTTTTGTAGTGCTAGCTAGGTGTTTGATGAAATGCCAATTTAGAGAGTTCATTTGTTTTATATATGCAATTTGAGCTCTAAATTAAATTATGATTTGTAGGTTTTAGTGTCGTCCCGTCCCCTTCCTCACCGTCGTCGATCGCCCGCGCCCCCTGTCGCCGGCACCACCTTGGTGAGTCTCTTGTTTTTATCTTTTTTTTAAGAAAAATTCTTACTTGTATGATTTAGATGCATAGTTATTACTTGTATTAGTTTTCTTACTTGTATGACTGTTTGTTATATGTATAGTGCCATGGTTTTGATATCCTCCTTTTAGCGGGCCTCTTCTGCCCTCTCGTTGGGTCACTAATATGCTTTTATAGGTGATGGACGTAATTTGGTCGTAGTCTTATATTAATAGACCCATAAATGGCCTAATTAAAAAGTGGACAATGACCTCTAATGGGCCTAACCAAAAGCAGGCTGATTTTTTTTTTGTTAATATCAGAGTTGACAGTATAGTACTAAGCCGGTAGTGGGTTGGAACAACATTGGGCCTCTTCTAGGCCATGACATCGTTGGGCCACAGATGCATTTCCGTCGGTAATCTCTAAAAAAAGTGAACCCTTCGCAAAGATCATCTAACGACGACTCTCATCGCGCCAAGTGTCATATTCTCCTTAATCTGGTCCTTGTGGTTGTTGCATGCCCGCCATGTGTTGCAGTTAGATTGAAAGTGGGAAGGATGAGAGAGAAAATAATACGGGAGGTGGGAGGGCTAGTTTTCCCTTTTATTTTTCAAAACCGAAATTTAAAAATAAAATATCTTGAGAACCGCTAATCCAAATTACAAACCGTTTTTACTTTTGAGCTCCTCGCGTCGAAATCTACAAAACTAGAACGCATGTTGATAGGTTTCGACAAACTTTTTTTTATACATTCGGTTATGTATAGTTTGTACATCCGGTAGCAATGTGGTTTTATATTTCCAGATTTGTACATTTCCAGCATGTATATCTCCAATTTTGTATATTTCCAGTTTTGTACATCCGGTAGCACTATGGTTGTACATTTTCAGTACTATACATCCTGTATTTGTGTACTCGTACATCCTGTTCACACTAATCTGTACATCCCGATCACTATATTTTGTACTTTCTGTTTTGTATAATCTGTACTTTTATGTTCTGTACTTTCATATTCTGTGTACTCTGTACAGAGAACCATACTAGTTTTAAATGTACGGAGTACAACTATACTAGTTTTGAAAGTACAAAAAAAAATTCTCGAAACATATTAACATGGGATCTAGATTTTAAGATCTCGACGAGAGGATCTCAAATATGAAAACCATTCGTAATTTGGATAAGCGGATCTAAAGATATTTCGTTTTTTAAAAAACGAATCTCGAAAATAAATGCACGTACAACCTCCGCGTGAGAAACAAAAAGCATACAAAAACTCTCTCCTACTACCACGTGGCGCGCTTAGAAGCTAATAAAGTTCCCTTTGAAAAGGGAACCCTTTTTATAGTTATACCCATTTCCGTCAACAAAATGGATCATCAACTTAATTCGAACGATACGGCCCACTTAGTTTGAACATATTGGCTCGATTAACTTGAATGGGGCATAGGTGGCCCTAGTATTCATCATGGTTTGTAACCATGCAAAAATAGATGACGGTGTGACAGTGAACTAAACGATATTTACCACGTTGTAGTTAAGTGCATCTACCACTATTTTTTGGTTGACGTGAACACATCTATTGGTGAACCGTGATAGATTTATCTACCATGCTCATCAACCAAGCTTTACTTTTGGTTGTCAAAACTATTTGACGACGTAAAAAGGCCATTTCTACCACGGAAACAAATCGTGATAGAAGGTGATTTTTCTGATGATAACAAGGTCGTTGTGCGTGTGAATATGCAAGCATTAGTCCCTCAATGGACTAGTGGAAGTGAGTTGTGTTCGTGATAGAAGGTGATTTTTTCTGATAATAACAAGGTCGTTGTGCGTGTGAATATGCAAACATTAGTCCCTCATATGGGCTAGCTAAGTGGCTAGTGGCTACGGTAGATCTAAGCTAGTTCTAAAAATTAACCAAAACTCTGAGTGGGCGAAGGCCCATCCATCTCACCTATACGTCCATGGTTTCAAGTGGAGTATTGTATGACACAACTTTCAGAAAATTCTTTATCAAGATAATATTTGAAACACAACTTCATATGAGGCCTAAAAACCTGTGATGTGGCATTTAGTGGCCGCATCTAGCACACCTTCTTGAATTTGTCGTCTTCATGTGATGTTTCGGCCTTGGTTGGTTGGGCTTGACATTCAAAATGAAGGTCTTGTCTCTAGCCGTTTAGGTTAGATTCGGCTACTCGGCGCTATAGGTGGCCAAACGGGCCGGGCCCAGCATGCCGGCCCGGGGCACGGGAAAAAAAGCACGGCCCGGGCACGGCCCGGCACGGATGTTAACGGGCTGTGCCCCGGCACGGGCCCGGTGCGTGCCGTGCCTCACCTCCAGTCGAAGCACGCGGGCCGGCCCGGCACGGCCCGTTTAACTTTTTTTTATTATTTTTATTTTTTTTACCTATTTTATCTTTTTTTATTTATTTTTGGGCCGCATTTACGCTAAATGGGCCGTGCCCAGCCGTGCCTGGCGTGCCTAACGGGCCGTAACTGGGCCGCAGTGCCGTGCCTGGCCTCGCGCCGCGGCACGCGGGCCGGCCCGGCACGGCACGAATAGCTGGCGGGCCTAACGGGCCGTGCCACAAACGTGCCGTGCCGGCACCGTGCCGGGCCGTGCCGGGCCGGGCCGGCACGTTTGGCCAGCTATACTCGGCGCAAGTGTTTATCTTACCTTTTCAAAGTGTTGTGCAAATATCTAAAATATGTATTTGTGTAGGTACATGTGGACTCAAAAAATCCACTATCTATTGAAACGGCACACTGGTAAAATTAAAGAGAATTTTCTTCACACGACTGGGATTAAGTGTTGGACCAACAAGGAGATCACACAAATACCACTAGGGGATCATATTCATATCCCAACATGGTTTTCAGAAGCGGGAATCATATTATCATCCCTTCCGCTCTTATGGTCAAACTGAAGTTCACAAAAGCAGAGAAAATAAAATAAGTACACGTGTATACTATCCTAGATGTATATATCCATGGCTACCCAGAAGAAGTTCCATCAAATATAAAACCTCTCCATGAGCCTGCCGGACCAACCGACTACCGAGATTAACTCATCATCTTCTGTTCGTTCTTGAAGCGCTCCCGGACGGACAGGATGAAGGCCGTGGCCCTCTCATCGACGTCACCACCATCGTAGGCGCCGCTCGCCATCGCATCGACGGAAGAAGCAGGGTACCTAGGCTGGTAGGAGTGCGCGGTAACGGTCGTCGTAGCAGGCTTGGTATGGGTTTTGACGCCGGCATACTTGGAGTACGCCATCGCCACCTTCCCCTTGATCCCTCGGACGCCGCTCTTCATGTTGCCCTCCATTTCGCCTGGCTAGCTTTGTGTGTTTTTTTCACGTGTGGAAACTAGGTTTGTGTTGTGGGCGTGCACTTGTGTTTTGGCTTTGTGATGCTGGAGTATCAAGAAGGTAGCTACCCATTTATACTAGTTTGGTGTGTGAGATAGGATGACCATTCCAATTCCATGCACATCTTGTCCTTTTGATGCCAATGGATAATGAACATGCGTGCACCCAACAAACTGCATGCAGTTCTAGCAAAAATGAATCTATGAGGTGTCACTGACAGGAGATTCACGTGCTCAAAGGGGCCAGCGGTAAGTGGCAGAATGAGGTGTCGTAAAGTTGTTTCGCAGTCGCACGATTGCATCTAGTGCACCATGATAACTATATACCACCTGTCTTGTGATAAAAGCTCCATGTATGCACGAGCACATGCTTGCCAAGATTCTTTGCTCTCTTGTCTTCTCCTAATCAGCAAAAGATCCATCGCAAGAAAAATATCGCTCCGGATATCCTATACTCCGAATGTTATCGTCGTAAGATTCTTGATTCTTTTCAATCCTTTTGAATCATCCACCACTTCGCACTGTTGGTGTAGGTTCCGTGTATCTATAGCATCGAGGTGGCACTACAGGACTTCTTGTTTGTTCACTGCAGAAAATACTCGGCAAAGAGATCAACACTCTCGGTAGAGCCTTTGTCAAGAGTATGCTGTCGGCAAAGCCAGCCGGCAAAGGACACACTGACAAACGGTTCTTTATCGAGAGGTTTTGTCAGGCACAAAACAAAGCCTTTGACGAGAGTCAAACAGGGTGCCCGGTAAAGAAAACACTAGTGGAAAAAGGGGCTTCCATTCTGCCCTTTTGTCCCGGCACATTAAATAACCGGGACCAATGCCCCCATTGGTCCCGGTTCCATCGGCCGGGGCGCCGGGGACCTTTGGTCCCGGTTCAATTGGGACCTTTGGTCCCGGTTCGTGTCTGCAACCGGAACCAAAGGATCTGCACATGCGGCAGCAGCCGTGGGACCCCTGGCAGGCACCCTTTGGTCCCGGTTCCAGCTACGAACCGGGACCAAAGGTCTTCCCTGCTATATCATATCTTCCACCCGAGGCCACCACCATTTTGAGCTTGACTTCATCAACATTTTCTCCTCCTTTTCCTCTCACTCACTCAAGTTAATCCCCATTTTTTTGCACCACTTGTGAGGATTAAAGGTACCCCATCTATTCAAGGGTTAGCAACATCATCCTTTTCTCCGAAGTTGCAACTTTAGCTCATTTCATTGCTAGTTTAGCTCATTTTATGGTTTGTAGTGCAAGCAAGATGTTTGATGAAATGCCTAGCTAGAGAGTTTAATTTTTTATATGCATTTTGAGCTCAAATTAATTTATTATTTGTGGATTTTAGTGTCGTCCCGTCCTCACCGCCGTCGATAGCCCGCGTCGTCCCGTCACCGGCACCACCTCGGTGAGCTTTTTTTCTTTATCTTCTATTTTAAGAAAAATGACATGTATGATTTAAAAGCATATTTATTTCTTGTATATTTTTCTTATGTTTTTTTTATATGTATAGTGTCATGGTTTTGATATCCGCCCCCGTCGGCCCTTGTCCGGTCTATGATTCGGATGTGATATATTTTCATAACTATTTGTTTCATTTCGTGTTTAAAACAACTATACCTACCAACTTGACATAGAAACTTTTATCTAGGAGGTAGTTGAACCGGAAATTCCAACCGACCCTATTGTCGAGTTTTTTGTAAAAGAAAACAATGATTTGAAAGCAAAATTGGAAAGAAGTGAAGATCTTCGTCTGCAATGCCTAGAAGAGAAGATGAAATTGGAGTTGAAGCTTGCCGACATCATCGATGAACACGAGTTCAAGCTTGTCGACGTCGCACATGCCCATGAGATCAAGATGGATGCAATGCGCTTGAAGATTAAAAAGATTAGAAAATATTCCATTAGTCAGGAGGCTTGGTACCATTATGTTGTTGGTTCAGTAGTTACCTTAGTTGCGATTTTGATCGCATTTGGTTTTGGATTTAAATTATTTAGATAGTTGTATGTTAGTTTCAATTAATGTATGTTTTATGAGGACTATGCATTGCAATTACTTTAGTTTGGTTTTAATGTGATGAACTTGTATTAACTAATTTGGTCACTATTATATACTCTTGATGTAGTGCAATAGTTTTTGATATATTTATATAATGCAGATGAGCCGTCGAATGGTTTCCCGACTATATTAATGGCATGTATTATTTTCTCCGTGTGGCTGAGAAAAACAAGCCGTCGAATGGTTTTATTTCTTGTCCATGTAGCGTCTGCAAGAATACGCAGGATTACTCTATCTCAAAAACCATTCACGTCCACCTGTTGCAGCATGGTTTCATGTCCGGTTATAATTGTTGGACCTTGCATGGAGAAAGAGGGGTTATAATGGAAGAAAATGAAGAAGAAGAGGATAATGACAACTATCCTACGTTCACCGAAGACGGTGATACTGCAATGGGGGAAGACGAAGCTGAAGAAGAGCCCATTGTTGATCAGCACGATGATGATTTTGGTCGGGCCATTCTTGATGCACAGATAAACAGCGGAAGTGAAAACGAGAGGTTGAAGTTGGAGAGCATGTTAGAGGATCACAAGAAATTGTTGTACCCAACTTGCGAAGATGGCCAGAAAAAGCTTGGTACCACGCTGGAATTGCTGCAATGGAAGGCAGAGAATGGTATATCTGACAAGGGATTTGAAAAATTGCTGAAAATAATAAAGAAGATGCTTCCAAGGGATAACGTATTACCCCCCAGTACGTACGAAGCAAAGAAGGTTGTCTGCCCTCTAGGATTAGAGGTGCAGAAGATACATGCATGCATCAATGACTGCATCATCTACCGTGGTGAGGAGTACGAGAATTTGAATGCATGCCCGGTATGCGGTGCATTGCGGTATAAAATAAGGCGAGATGACCCTGGTGATGTTGAGGGTGAGCCGTGCCCTAGGAAGAGGGTTCCTACCAAGGTGATGTGGTATGCTCCTATAATACCACGATTGAAACGTTTGTTCCAAAACAAAGAGCATGCAAAGTTGTTACGATGGCACAAAGAAGACCGTTTGAAAGACCTGATGTTAAGACACCCCGCCGATGGGTCGCAGTGGAGAAAAATCGACAGGGAGTTCCCGGAATTTGCAGCTGACGCAAGGAACTTAAGATTTGGGCTAAGTACAGATGGCTTTAATCCTTTCGGGGAGCAGAGCTCTAGTCATAGCACCTGGCCTGTGACTCTGTGTATTTATAACCTTCCTCCTTGGTTGTGCATGAAGCGGAAGTTCATTATGATGCCAGTGCTCATCCATGGCCCGAAGCAACCGGGCAACGACATTGATGTGTATCTGAGGCCATTGGTTGAAGAACTTTTACAGTTGTGGCGTGACGAAGGTGTACCTATGTGGGATGAGCACGAACAAAAGGAATTTGACCTACGAGCGTTGCTGTTTGTAACCATCAATGATTGGCCTGCACTTAGTAACATTTCAGGACAGTCAAACAAGGGATACAATGCATGCACGCACTGTTTAGGTGAGACTGAAAGTATACATATGGGAAACAAGAATGTGTACCTGGGGCATCGGCGATTTCTTACAAAAGGGCATGCCGTAAGAAAGAAAGGCAAGTATTTCAAAGGTGAGCCAAATCATCAGACGAATCCTAAATTACCTAATGGTGATGTTATATATGACATGGTCAAGGACTTAAAAGTAATCTTTGGAAAGGGTCCTGGCAGTCTATCTGTTTCGAATGACGCTGATGGACACGTACCCATGTGGAAGAAGTGCTCTATATTTTGGGAGCTACCATATTGGAAAATACTGGAGGTTCGCTCTGCAATCGACGTGATGCACGTGACGAAAAATCTGTGCGTGAACCTACTAAGCTTCTTGGGCGTGTATGGGAAAACAAAAGATACACCGGAATCACGACAGGACCACCAACGTATGCACGAACGAGACGACCACCTGAATCCAGATAAGTATCAAGGTCTTGCCAGCTACGCTCTTACCAAAGAAGAGGAGATCTTTTTTGAAGTCCTGAGCAGTATCAAGGTCCCGTCTGGTTTCTCGTCGAATATAAAGGGAATAATAAACATGGCAGAGAAAAAGTTCCAGAACCTAAAGTCTCATGACTGCCACGTGATTATGACACAATTACTTCCGATTGCATTGAGGGGGCTTCTACCGGAAAATGTTCGAGTACCCATTGTGAAGCTATGTGCATTTCTGAATGCAATTTCTCAGAAGGTGATCAATCCATTAACTCTACCAGGTTTACAGAGGGAGGTGGTCCAATGTCTTGTCAGCTTTGAGTTGGTGTTCCCACCTTCCTTCTTCAATATTATGACGCACCTCATAGTTCACCTAGTCGAAGAGATTAATGTTCTCGGTCCTGTATTTCTACACAACATGTTCCCCTTTGAGAGGTTCATGGGAGTCTTAAAGAAATACGTTCATAATCGTGCTAGACCCGAAGGAAGCATCTCCAAGGGCTATGGAACAGAGGAGGTAATTGAGTTTTGTGTTGACTTTATTCCTGACCTTAAGCCGATCGGTGTTCCTCAATCGCGCCATGAGGGGAGACTGCGTGGAATAGGCACGCTAGGAAAGAAAGCAATAATGTGTAAGGACTGGGATTCTTTCAATCAAGCACACTACACAGTTCTACATAATTCCATCTTGGTGGCTCCGTATATCCAGGAACACATGAATATTTTACGCTCTAAATGCCCGGAGCAGCCTGGAGAATTGATTGAAAGAGAACACATGAAGACTTTCAGCGGATGGTTGCAAACACGTCTCATTAATGACAACACTGTTGAAGAACAATTATACTTGTTGGCCAAAGCACCATCGTCGACTATATTGACTTTTCAAGGGTACGAGATAAATGGGAATACATTTTACACGACCGACCAAGATAAAAAGAGCACCAACCAAAACAGTGGTGTCCGCTTTGATGCAACAAACAACAATGGGAAAAAGGACACATATTATGGTTACATAGAGCAGATATGGGAACTTGACTATGGACCTTCTTTCAAGGTACCTTTGTTCAGGTGCAAATGGTTCAACCTGGAAGGCGGGGTAAATGTAGACCCGAAGTACGGAATGACTACGGTGGATGTAAAAAATCTTGGGTACGACACCGAACCATTCGTCCTAGCCAATGACGTGGCTCAGGTTTTCTATGTGAAGGACATGTCTTCCAGACCGAAAAAAAGAAAAGATAAGCAAGCGAATACATCATACGATGAGCCAAAGCAACACATAGTTCTTTCAGGAAAAAGAAACATCGTAGGAGTGGAGGACAAGACGGACATGTCGGAAGATTACAATAATTTTCATGAAATTCCCCCCTTCACGGTTAAAACTGACCCAACCATCGCGTTGAATGATGAAGATTGTCCATGGTTGCGGCGCAATCAGAAGAAAGGGACACACACGAAGAAGAAAGGGACACACACTAGATAGGGATGTTGGTGGTGATGTGTAATAATGTATTAAACCTTTTATCAAATGCACACGGTTTCACCTGACTTGTGATTACCTGCATATCAAATGACTTGTATGACTTGTATTCGGTCGATGAACTGAAGGATTCCTAGATATAGAACAAAACATACGGTTTCACCTGCATACAGCCCAACAGTGGCTCGTGAGTGCCTGCATATAAAATGCACTGTTGGACGTATGCAGGCGAATCCGAATGATTTGTATTCGGTCTTTGCCTTCCGGACTAGTTTGACTAGCTTCTTCTCCGCTGTTGCCGTACTCTTGTTCTTCATCTCCTCCTCGATCATGTTTGGTATTTATAGCTAATAGATCAGGGATCTTTAGTCCCGGTTGGTAGATTGAACCGGACTAAAGGAGCGTTGATATGTGAGCCGTTGGATCAGAAGCACACGGATCGTGTGTTTCGTTCGAGCTCTTGTGAGCCGTTTGATCGGAAGCACACGGATCGTGTGTTTCTTTAGAGCGCTTGTGGGCCGTTGGATCAGGGTGTGTTTCTTTCGAGCGCTTCTGAGCCGTTGGATCTCAAGCAGAAGATATGGCACACATATCAACGCTCCTTTAGTCCGGTTCAATCTACCAACCGGGACTAAAGATGAAGTGTTGCCCTGATCTTTTAGCTATAAATACCAAACATGATCGAGGAGGAGATGAAGAACAAGAGTACGGAAGGCAAAGACCGAATACAAATCATTCGGTTTCTTTCGAGCGTCTACCTTTGCCACCGAACCCAATGGTTGGATTTAGCCTACCTGCTGGCATGTTCCCTGGCATTATTGTGTTTGTCCTTGTTCACCGGCCAGCCATTGGAGCCACCTCCTGTAGGTCGGTGAATAAGGACAACACAACGACGCTGTTGGAAACACAAGCCCTCAGGTAGGTTGAATCCAACCACTGGATTAGGGTGACACAATGATGAATTGCCGAGGAGGTGGGAGTGGTGGTGGTGGAAGTCGTAGCCGTGCCCCTCGGTCGGATCCAAGCAGCTGCAAGGCTCTCTAATGATCTACAACATTCCCAACACTTTTTTGGGACGGTCGTTAGATCATTAGATAAGTCTTGCGGCTGCTTGGATCGAAGGTCGATTTGCTGCTCACGACAACGCAAGATGGATGCGCAAGCTTCCGGATGGGCAAAACCAGTGTTGGATCAGCCACATGACAACCGGTAGTAATGGGCTTTTGTTTTTTTTCTCTCTTATTTTTTCTTTGCCGTAATGACCACATGGGCAATTAAGTGCAAGTATGCTTTAAAAATATACAGATCATTATTACAATTTTTAGATAATTAAATCAATAGGTATTGGAACATTTTAAAAGAAACTAGAAAAAAATATGATTTTCAAATAATAAAAAGAAACTAGAAAAATAAATAATAAAAAGATAATGATTATATGACTTTTTAAATAATAAAAAGAAACTATAAAAGAAAACAGAAAAAGAAACAAAAAAGAAACCAGAAAAAGAAAACAGAAAAAGAAACAAAAAAAGAAAACAGAAAAAGAAAAAAAAGGCCTTTGGTCGCGGTTGGTAACACCAACCGGGACCAAAGGCCCGCTGGGCTTCGCGCGCATATTTTCGCGGCCCGGGGGGACCTTTGGTCCCGGTTGGTGTTACCAACCGCGACCAAAGGGTCTTTGGTCCCGGTTCGTGGCTGGAACCGGGACCAAAGGTCTTCTTTTGGTCGATTTGGGCGGTTCCTTTTCCCCTTTCTCCTCATTCTTCTCCCAATCGACGCCGCCCTCTCCCCTGCCGCCAGGCTGCGCCGCTCGCCTCCCGCCGTGCTCCGCGCGCCTCGCCTCCCGCCGTGCTCCACCTTCGGCGCCGTCCTCCCTCTCCGCCGCCGCGCCTCTCCCCTGCCGCCAGGCTGCGCCGCTCGCCTCCCTCCGTGCTCCGCGCGCCTCGCCTCCCACCGTGCTCCGCCGCCGCGCGCCTTGTCTCCCGCGCGCCGTGCTCCGCCGTCCTCTCCCTCTCCGCCAGCCGTGTTCCGGCGCCGTCCTCCCTCTCCGCGCCCGATCTCCTCCGCGCCCGGCCGGTAAGCGCCCCCCCCCCTCCTCCACTCATGTTTCAAGTTATGAATAAATGATTATGTGGTCAAAAATTATGTTTCAAGTTTCTGGTGATAGATAATTTCAAAACCTAGCATTAGGAGCAAGTTTTATAATTTTCTAGTTCATAGAAGTAAAGATATTGACTTATAACTAAAGATGTGATTTCTAAGGTGTTGTTTCTATGATAAATTAACTTCATCATTTTGGTTAAGACTAAAATTATGGGACCAGTGGCATTTGAACTGTATTTGAATTATTGAACCAGCAGAAGTGGTTTGAGATTATTTGAACTTGTATTATTAGAGATATTTATGTTTGATCATTAAATGGGTAGAATACTAAATACTTTTCCAAATATTCTGAGTTAATATAAATGATATGAGACTAGTGTCACGTGATAGATATTTAAATTTGTGAGCTAATGGTGTTGGTCTCATATCGTTTGAATCTATAGATTTAAAGATATGAATTTTCTATGTTTTGAATGAATTTCTGAAAAAAAAAGTGCAGGTTTGCATTTAGTCCAGAACCAATTTGTATTGTGGCATCTAAATAAGTACTCCTGTCCCTTTTTATAAGATGTTTTGGCAAGCTTAATTGGCTTGCCAAAACCTTTTATAAAAAGGGACAGAGGGAGTACTACTTTTCAGAGGCCGATTCTTTTGTAATTTCCTTCTTGTATTTATGTATTTGTAAAACTCCAGTGTAAGACAGTTTGTAACAAACAATTCGTATCATAAATGACTATGTATATTTGATTCCTAGTTTTGTTGTATTTTTCATGATTTTTTCCCTTATGTAATATGATTTGGGATTTTCCCTTCAAAAATAAAGGAAATGAAACGGAACTTATCTATTTATGTTTGATATAATATTTTTGAATAAATTTTAAATGTGTAAGTGGTGAGTACTTCACCTATAGATCGATGACTTTCAAACATATATGATGAATTTCTCAAGTGTATTAACTTTGAGTGTTTGCAACGACGATTCCCACTTGTTCGTTGATAAAGTTCCTGTCAAAACATATGCTAAATGCTTTCTCAATCATGAAGGACAATGGTAATTCCAATGGTGCAGCTGCTTTATATTTTTATGACTAATATCATATGTCAAAGGAGCTAGTAAAGGAAGATTATGAACATGTGATATGGATGATATTGATGCTAGGTTAAATTAATTAATCTTGATTTTGTTTTTATTTTCCAGGTTAGCAAGCGACAGACTTGGAAAGGTTTGTGCAGAAGATGGATCCAAATTTTCCGGACATCGACAGAGATGAGGACGCCGAACTGCGAATCATGGAAGTTATAGCAGGACGTGCGGCCGCGCCTGTCGGTGAAGAAGATGCCTTCACCAGTGAAGATTACGGCTCCCAATTTCTGAACGATTCCGGTGAGGGGGTTCAGGAAAAAGAAAATGATAGAGAGGGGGAAGAAGTGCCCATTACAAACTCTGGCGAGGTATAATAAGCCTATGTACATCGATCACACTAGATGTATTATTTGAGTTGTATATTGTTGTTATTAATGAACCATTTTTTTTCTTTTAGCCCTCCGGATCATCCTCATCTATAGCATTGCCGAAACGAGGCCCGACGAAGCCGTTGAAGGAGGGTCGTAGGATAGTGATCAACCAAGTTAGTGCTAGTGGGGAACCTTTGGAACCCATCGACAACCGCCGCAAATACATTAATCAATGCGGGGTTATTGTAAGGGACATTGTCCCGATCAACCTTGAAGAGTGGATTAAGCCGAAGGATGTAAACAACCCAGCTACTTATGTCGAGGAGAGGCTAAAAACATCGTGTTGGGACGCGCTCTTAACAAAGGTTAGCCTACCGCCAGATCTGCTGGTTCCCCTGATGGACAAAGTGAAGGAGTGGTCGCTTAGTAAGATGGCCGAACAATTCCGGACGTGGAAGAAAAACTTATGGAAAGCTTATATAAAGGCCGGGGAGACGGATCCAGATTTCACTGGAGCACTAGTGAAGATTAAACAGCAGTGGCCCACATTTGTGGAGCAAAGAAAATCGGAGGGCGCTCTGGCCCGATCGGTTCAAAATAAGTTAAATGCTGCGAAGAAGGAATATCACCACCATTTGGAGGCAGGTGGCTACAGGGCTGCCGTGCCTAAGTGGGAAGCCTTTGAAGCACGACTGCTTGATAACGGGATCATTCCACAGACAGCGGATTGGCCCCCGAGGTCCAAGTTTTGGTTGTTCGCGCATGGGGCAGGGTTGGACCCACAGACAGGAAAGATTATTGCTCAGGGAAAATGGAAGGCAAAAATTGAGTATATAACCAAACAACTTGAGGACGCAATAGATAAAGTTCGCAGGGGAGAGTACGTCCCTGACAGAGAGAATGACGAGCTGACACTAGCACTCGGGAATCCTGAACACGTTGGACGATTACGAGGCTATGGAGGCGGTGTCACCTTGAAGCAAGGTTTTCGGAAGACGCTGATACTTATAGAAGCCGTCAGAGAAGAAAGAAGCAGGAGTCTGACCGGTTATCAGCACTGGAACGCAAGGTGCACGAGCAGCAGGAGCGACTTGACTCAATTAGTAAGCAAAATGAATCTCAGCTGCAGGTACAAGCCGCCCCATCTGATCAGCGGAAAAGCAGCGTGGGTTCCACTCATTTGGAAAATTCTCAATTTCAACCGGCGGCTCACTACCCCGTGGATGATATCACGGAGAAGACAGACTGTGAGCTACACATGTCAATGAAGAACATGTCTTTCAAGGTGGCGGTCGGCTATGCTTTACCTAATCCAGCTGGAGCAAGCTACCATCTCGAAGGGATTCCACAGGGCTATGCTCGTGTCGGGGTGGATCAAGTTGTGCCGTTATATGCTAATCTGGAACTTGACATTCCCGGAGGTGACGGCGAGAAGACACTGGGAGAAGTCGAGAAGGGTATCGCTCTCTGGAACAAGGAAAACATCGTGTTTCCGAACTTCACTCCTCGATCCAGCAGCAGACCCCCACCTCAAGATCCATCCCCCCCACCTAATGATCCATCCCCCCCAGTCAAGATCCATCCCTCCCACCGCAAGATCCATCCCCCCCACCTAAGGATTCATCCCCCCCACCTAAGGATCCATCCCCCCCACCTAAGGATCCATCTCCCCGCCTAAAGATCCATCTCCCCCACCTAAAGATTCATCCCCCCAAGATATATCCTCCTCACATGAAGATCCATCCCTCGATGCCCCATCCGTCGCGAGTCCATCGCGCGCGACGTCCCGTCCTTCAATTCCGCCCCGGGAAAAGACCTTCTCGTCAAAGCGGAAACTATCCTTCACGTCGACGCGTGCAGATAAGTTATCTCGAGCGGAACGCGAGTTGCTAAAGCCTCTTCCAAAGAGACCTTACGACTTGACTCCAGAGGAGCTCGAGGAATCGGTGCGTGCCCATATTACAGAACAGTTAGCTCCGAAACGGCCCCCGCCTAGAGAGAAACTGGATCCAGAAAAAGTTGAGACATTTCTGAAAAATTTCAGCAATCCCCGGCCAAAGTCACCTCCATTGGCAGATGACTATGATCGTGTCATGCTGAAGACAATTAGTCAAGAGGCCGAGGAAAAGAAGGCTGCCTATCTCCTAAAGAAGCAGAAGATGAAGGAGGACAAGGAGGCGGCAGATCGACTAAAGAAGGAGCAGTTCTATGCTGCAAAACGCGGGAAACAAGTGGCCCAGCTCGGAGAACAGGCAAAAAAGTCGATATCCCCGCTGAAGGTGATCTCAACTAAAACAGTTGCCCAGCTCGTACAACCACAGCAACAGTATCAGTATGCATGGACATATAAACCCGGGAAGTCCCTGGTCAGACCTGAGGAGATCAGTTCTCTATCATACCAATTGCGTTGATTGCATCACTGGTACGAGAAAGCTGCAGCGGCCGGGCATGAAGCTTTCTGGGTGAGTTATAAGAAAAAGCATTACTTCACGGATGACTTGTTATATATTCCGTTTTCGGAAGTATTTCAGTTATTCAATCAAGATGCCCTCGACAAAGTCATCGTCAGTTCCTATTGTTTGTAAGTGATTTATTTCTGCAATTTAATTAAGTCTTCAGCTCTGCACGTTCATTGACCCAAATTATATTCTTTTGTATTGTAGAATGATGATTGTCGAATGCAGAAAAAAGGGCATCTATTACACTGGGTTCATTGACCCAAATTATATTCATGAAGTGACCGTACAATACAATTGGAAGACCACCGAGGATAGCTTGGTCAATTGGTTAGTGAAACAAAATACTTGCGGAGAAATACTTTTTCCTTACGTCAACAAGTGAGTGTTACCTTACCCATTCTATTTTGCTTTGCATATCTTTAGTGTAACCGATGAGTCATTGACATATAAACGTGCGCAGTTTCCACTGGATTCTGCTAATCATTAGAGTTGACCAAGGAGTCGTTCAAGTCATGGACTCGCTAAGGAAACCAATGGAAAAGTACCAACGCATTCAAGATATGCTCCAGATGTAATTTCAATCATTATCGCTCTATATCGACCTCTGTCATTCATTTTCAGATATCAACTAATCAATAACTTCTTTAATCATTTTTCTATTGGCGGGCAGCGTTTGGAAACGGTTCATCAAGATCGTTCCAGGGGAGTGGAAACCGGAGCTGTATTTTTATACCACCAACGTAAGTAGTACTATATATATTGCTCCATTATGAAGCAACTCTTTAATTCTAGTTTCAATACCATTATGAAGCTTCACTATTATTTGATTAAATTCTATTTTTTTGTAAAGTGGTGTCTGAGGCAGGATACTGGGACAAATTTATGTGGATTCTATGTTTGCGAGTACATACGCTCTTTTGTCTTAGAGCGGAATAGAGAACAGAGAACGCGTGATGTATGTATACACTCTTCTCACTTTTTATTACCATGCATATTGTGTTGACTACCATCCATAAATTATTTTATTATGATTTCATATATATATATAGTTATAAACAACTCACATATTCATATTGATCTAGATGGAGAGAATGCGGGACCATCTCATACCATCGAAGCGCCTAAAAGCACTTCAAGAGGAAATTGCGGGATTTTTTAACTCCGCGGTCCTGAAGAGAGATGGAGAATTTTTTCACTCGGCAAATTTTGTTTTGCCCGAGGACATGTAATTGACATCATCTCGACGTGTGAGAAACATTATGTCGGCGTGTGACGTTATGTATGTATATATGAACATGATCTCGACGTGTGAGAAACGTTATGTATGTATATATGAATCAAATATTAATGCATGGTAGTACCACTTACACGGCACGACACGACACGACACGGCATCGGACACGACGACACGGCACAACACGGCACGGCACGGCGACACGGCACCTATTGATTTAAACCCCCCCCCCCCCCCCCACACACACACAAAAAAAGAAAGCATTTGGTTAAAAAAAAAAACATTCGGTTAAAACAAAAAAAAAAGCATTCGGTTTAAAAAAAAACTCTCGGTCCCGGTTGGTAATACCAACCGGGACCAAAGGGTTCCCGCCCGGAGCCCCCCCGCCCCGCCCACGTGGAGGACCATTGGTCCCGGTTCTTAAGGTACCGGGACGAAAGCCCCCCCCCCCCCCCCTTTTGTCCCGACCCTTTAGTCCCGGTTAGAAAACCGGGACCAAAGGCCCTTTGGAACCGGGACCAATGCCCCTGTTTTCTACTAGTGAAAGTAACGGGATGGACGGAGATGGCCCCGACAGATGGGTCCCACTTGTCAGGGATTTGTCGTGTGTCGGCCCCTCTGCGCTCGGCAAATAAATGGCAGTCAGAACCCACCAATCGAACGAAATAGTGCGGTAGAAAGTTTTCATTGTGCAATTGTCATACTCGATGCGACCCAAAGGTTGGCCCGTCGACTGGCGATGCACGTTTGGCGACCGTTCCCGTGGTGGTTTGCTTTGTTGTTATTCCTTCAGATACCAGGATGATTTTTTGAGCAAAGTATTTGATGGTGCAGGTTCTACAAGATGCATTGTCAAGATGGTATATGAAACACTACTTCATGTGAGGGGTCTGGCCATTGGAAAGTTTTGCATCTGAGCCCTTCTAATCCTTTGCCCTCTCATTCCCCAGTCCCTAGTTCTTCTTCTTCCCATCTCTCCCCCGAGCTGCCCCCGAGCCATGTCCGCCACCGGAAGCTCCTCTGTGACGAAGCGGCCCGCAAAGAAGGCATCTTGGGCGGCGCCGACGGCTCCATCGGCGGCTGCACCTCCTCTCCCGCGAGCTGCACCTCCTCTCCCGCGAGCTGCACCTCGTCTCCCGCAGCTTGTACCTCCCGGGATGCTGCCGTTAGTGCCATGCCCGGACTTTCATGTTCGCACCACCATTCGCCTGGTGTCGACAACAGAAGCCAACCCAGGCCGTCCGTTCTACAAATTTCCGAATCATCGAGTAAGTGTTAAGCTTCGGTTGATTTCAATTTCAGATCTGAGGAATTGTTCTTATTTGGTTTAACTTTTGGTTATTGATTGGCAAGAATCCTTGTAACCACTATTACTGGGAAGATGGTCCAAACAACTACGTGGATTACCTTGAAACACATGGGTACAGCTTTGCTCTGGAGGGACGAACTCCTGCTGGCGACATGTAGCGCCCCGACCCCGGAATTATACAGAGAGCCTATGTAACCCGCAGGCTATGCTACACAATCGAAGGGCATGGGATTACCGCTCCCACGCAACACCTCGATCATGCCATAAACACTGGCATAGCTATCAATATATAATAGAGAGATCAAGATTTGTGGAACAACTGGCACATCACAGACTCTACGACACAAAATAGCATATAGCAACTCATATAGCGAGAAAGATACAAATTACACACAGAGGTCACAGACCCATCAGTACAACAAGCGGAAGCAAAATATGTTGTCTAACAACAAGATCCAAAATATGGCCTAAGAGGCCTACAGATAAACATTCCCAACCAGCTTGTTCCACGACGTCCCAAGCTGCCACCTGGGAACCCCAGACTACTCGTCGATGTCCACGAAGAACCCACCTGTCTGCTCGGTGACGTCCTCCTCTGAAACAATTAATAATCAACAAAGAGAGACTGAGTACGACGTACTCGCAAGTTTAGTAGGGCGATATAGGTCCAATGATGACTAGGCTCTAAAGCTGTATAGTGGTTGTTTTGCATAAAGCTAATTTTCATTTATAAAGACATAAGCGACTCATGGCATCGACGACTCAGAATGTTTTTTCGAAAGGGGATAAGAATAGTAAACTTTCATCTTCAGTTCACCTTGAACCAACTTGTAGCCAGAAACCACTCATCTCCACCAAGGCACTCCCTCGAATCACCCTCGAGGAAATGAACCTTTTAACACACGTTGAGTTGCAACCTCTAGTTGCCAAGTTTTAATTAAGATTAATGTTCTCTATGAGCTAATCCGCATTTCCCAAGATTTGTCCATAACCAGTGGACACGACTTTTCGAAAAGATTAAACCCTGCAGGGGTATACTAATTTACCCACCGGTACCGTCCGACCCCTTGCTGTACAATTAGCTCTCTTCCGAGGAAAGCCGGCAGGGCGGGCGCGGTTAAATCTTTACAATGTATGAGACTATCCAAGGGTCATCGTGGCGACAGGACAACTTTATCCATCCTATTTCAGCCCCTGCCCCCATCGCCACATCCTACACACACCACATCCTCATCTTCGCACCTTCATCACCTGCAACGCACACGCAAATGGAAAGCGCAAACTAGAGGACCCTTGGATACGCCCGCACAAATTATTCGGTTAGTAAGGGGCCCATACCCCCACCGTTGGAAGCACGCTCGGTTCTTGGTTCTAGCTAAAAGCACTCTCAGCCTAGGCAACAAGAATGAGGCAAAACACCATCCCCAGATGGCAACTCATCCTAGCCTTTTAGCATTTTATTATTTAACACAAGTAACCACCATGTCCGAAACTTTCCATCGACATCATAATTATGGAAATAAATCACCGGACAATATAGCATTTGACTAAGCATGGCTAAGCATATGAACAACAGATATAAAGTATCTCAGGCCATCACATCAACCTATGGTTAATCGGAGGGAAACATGTATTGGTTTAGGGGACAATGCAATTCATAGGATACTCTATATCTGGATCAAAATTGACATTGGAATCGAATGCAATATTATGGTGGAGAAAATACTTGTATAAACAATAGGATGCTATATGCCAAGAAGGTTAGGTTATCTCTTGCCTTGCTGACGGGGCGTGTAGTAAGGGTCGTCGGGGTAGGTAGGGGTAACCTCGACTCCAGAGTCTATCGATACCCAACAAACACAGAAGAACAAATAAATAACACGAAGACAAGGTGCAATGCACAATCATGATGACATGTCAAGTTTATGCAATGATATCTCATATAACCTAGCTAACAATTTAAATGGAGTGCAAAATAATTAATTAGTACAATTATTTGGAAGCAACCCCATATTTAACTTAGTGACCACATTGTTTATAAATTATTACCTTGCTAAAGAGTGGCTTGAATATGCATGAACATGGCATGAATAGATAGGTATTACTTTACTAAACATTTTGATACTTAGTTTGCAATTTTCCGAGTATCGATGAATATTTGATGAATTAAAAGATTATTTGAATTTAAATCTTTTAACTATTTAAAGATTAACATCAAAGTGAAAATTTGTTGTCATGAGATAAAATTAGCATGACTAGATAGCCTTTGAATTGTTGATCGATTTGATACATCAGTTGTGAGATTTGAAATAAAAGAAGTTAAGTTACGATTTTCACAAGTTTTTATAGCTGGTTCGGAATGTATCCGGATTGGTCCAGAATATTCCGGATGGTCCGGAATAATCCGGGCTCAGTCCGAACAAAATCCGAGGTGACCTAGAAAAGTTTCTATTAGGGTTTCGGAATTTTTCCGAAAAGGTCCGGAAAATTCCGGTCGACCCGGAATGGATCCAGAATAATCCGGGTGATTCCGGACGACCTGTTTTCTGGGCAAACTACGACGGCGGCGGCGACTGCGCACTGGCGAGCGAGGAGGAGAGGGAGAGGGGAAGCGGGAGGATGTCCAGGGGAGAGCGGAGCTCACCCTCGTTGCGCGGGTATGCTCGACGATGAAGGAGGAGGTCGGTGGCGCCCGGAATTTGGCGAAGACGGTCGCGGCGAGCGGCGGATGGTCGTTGGAGAGAAGAGTTCGATTAGCCCGATGCCGGGCCTCCCAGCAAGCGTGTGTCGGTGGTGGAGGTAGAGGGCGACACGACGGTCCTTTTCCCCCCGCTTCGATTCGCTCGGGGGAGCGTCTAACGACGGCGAGGCTCGGTGGACGGCGGCGGGGCGACGGCGGACGCAGAGCTAGGGTTAGGGTTCTGGGAAGCAGGGGAACGGGCAGGAAAGGGAGCAGGTGAGTGGGTGAGGCGTCGTGGATGCCACTTGACCTCCAGGGGAGCAGGTGGCGCTGCGGCCGCGTGCGGCGACATGGCGGCATGGCAGGGGGCCCACTGTCAGGTTTTTAATCTTTTGTCCCTTTTTCCTTTTCTTTTATTTAAAACCAATAGGGTTTAGGTATTTAAATGAGGCCATTAAACACTTTTATAAAATCTGGAAAAATTCATATAGCCTCCCCATGTCATGAAGAAGCTCCACAAAAATTGGTGTTGCAAAATAAATTGTTTTGAACAACATTTGTTCACAGGGTTTAAATATGGTCAAAAAGACCATATCAAAAATGCATGTAATTGGAGTACTTAAGCATCTTCAAAAATAATGAAAATATTCATGGGGGCTCCCAATATATTAAAGAAGCTCCCCATAATTTTATTTTGAATTTTTGGAAAGTTTAACTTGGTTTCAACAATAGAATTTGAATTGAACCAATTTTGAATTCTCAAATTTATTTCTTGCTTGTTAAGAATTTGCTTTTACCAAATAATTATAACATGTACACTTGGAACTTCCTGGACAATTTGGAAGTTCAAATTTATTTGTTTGCTAGGTTGGGCAAGAGCATTTGGTTTGGAGGTTTTGGAAGTTTTGCTTCCCCTTTTAAATGTTGCCAATTGTTGCTTGTTAGAGATAGCAAATTCAAATGCATGCCATGATGCAAAACATGAGATGAAAAAGTGGAAAAAAATATTCATATTTTTCAGTATCAAACTGGGGCTGTTACAAATCTACCCCCCTTACAGGAATCTCGTCCTGAGATTCTAGCCTTGAGTGAAGAAGGTGGGATATTCCTGACGAAGGCTAGTTTCACGCTCCCAAGTCGCTTCTCCTTCGGAATGGTTAGACCATTGGATTTTGTGGAACTTGATGGTCTTGTTGCGGGTTTTCCTTTCCGCTTCATCCAAGATGCGGACAGGATGCTCACGGTAAGTCAAATCCTCCTGGATGTCCAACACCTCATGATCAACCCCACGGATAGGATCTTTGAAGCATCGACGAAGTTGAGAGACATGAAACACATCGTGCACATCCGGGAAGTTTGAGGGTAGCTCGAGTTGGTAGTAGAGATCCCCTCGCTTGGCTATGATGATGAAAGGACCAACATAGCGAGGCGTCAATTTTCCCTTGATCCCGAAATGACGAACGCCTCGAAGGGGAGAGACTCGGAGATAGGCTTTATCACCAATGGCATAATGAACCTCCTGATGATGCTTATCATAATAGCTCTTTTGCCTGGGCCGAGCAATCTTGATATTTTGCCGGATGATACGGACCTTTTCTTCAGCCTCATTGATCACATTAGGACCGAAGAGTGACCTTTCCCCTGTTTCGGACCAATTTAGAGGGGTTCGACATTTTCGTCCATAGAGAACCTCAAATGGAGCCATTTGCAGACTAGCTTGAAAACTATTGTTGTAGGAGAACTCGGCGAGGGGAAGATACTTTTCCCAACCCTTACCGAAGGAGATAACACATGCCCGAAGCATGTCCTCAAGAACTTGGTTCACCCTTTCAGTCTGACCATCAGTCTGAGGATGATAAGCTGTGCTAAAGTTGAGACGGGTTCCAAGAGCCTTTTGGAAGATTTGCCAGAATTTCGACACAAACAGACTACCACGGTCTGAGATGATCCTCAAAGCAACCCCATGCAAAGGAACAATCCAGGCCATATACAGTTCAGCCAGTTTAACGGAGTTGATATCCTCGCGAACAGGGAGGAAATGGGCGAATTTGGATAGACGATCAATGACTACCCAAATGGCATTGTTACCCTTGGGTGACCTCGGGAAACCGGTGATGAAATCCATACCCACTTCATCCCACTTCCACTCGGGAATAGCTATGGGGCGAAGAGTACCGGCTGGCCTTTGATGTTCAGCCTTCACACGGCGACAGACGTCGCATTCCGCAACATACTCGGCAATTTCTCGCTTCATGCAAGACCACCAGAATTGACGGCGAAGATCTTGGTACATCTTGGTACTACCCGGATGAATGGAAATGGGTGATTCATGAGCTTCTGAGAGTATCAACCCTTTTGTATTTCCACTCTTGGGCACCACTAGACGGTCACCAAAGTAAACCACACCATTGTCATCAACAGAAAAACAATTGGCCTTCCCATTTGCTATTTTCTCTTTGATCTCGAGGATTTCAGCATCAAGCTACTGGACTACCTTGATTTCATCCTCAAGAGTGGATTTGATCTCGAGGTTAGCTAGATATCCGGAGGGAACAATCTCCAGATTCAAACGAGCAAACTCCTCATGGAGAGCAGGTTGGGCCTTTTCAACTATCGGAGTGTTGCAATAAGCCTTGCAACTCAGAGCATCAGCCACGACGTTGGCCTTGCCGGGCTGATAGTTGAGGGTCACATCATAGTCCTTGATCAACTCCAACCATCTTCTCTGTTGGAGATTCAGGTTTGGCTGGGTGAAGAGATACTTCAGACTTTGGTGATCCAAGAAGATCTCGCAACAGTTGCCCAACAGGTAGGGCCTCCATTGCTTCAGAGCATGAACCACGACAGCAAGCTCTAGATCATGAGTTGGATAGTTGTGCTCGTGCGGTTTTAGTTGACGAGAAGCATAGGCTGCCACATGGCCTTCTTGCATTAGTACACAGCCCAAGCCTTGCAATGAGGCATCACAATAGACAACAAAGTCCTTGGCTGTGTTAGGAAGGACAAGCACAGGAGTGGTGGTGAGCTTGACTTTGAGAGTTTGGAAGCTCTCTTCAGCTTTGTCGGTCCACACAAACTGTTTATTTTTCTTGAGGAGGTCAGTCAATGCCTTGGCTATCTTGGAAAAGCCCTCGATGAATCGGCGGTAATAACCCGCCAACTCAAGGAAGCTACGGATATCCTTGACGGACTTTGGAGTAGGCCAATCCAGGATTGCCTGAATCTTGTCAGGTATCACCGCTACTCCAGCAGCTGACACCACATGACCTAGGAAGATGAGCTCCTTTAGCCAAAACTCACACTTAGAGAACTTGGCATAGAGGCGATGATCTCGAAGCTTTGTCAGAACTAGCCGAAGATGCTCAGCATGTTCTTCTTCGGTTTTGGAGTAGACAAGGATGTCATCAATGTAAATTATGACGAACTTGTCGAGGTACTCATGGAAGATAGAGTTCATCAGCCTCATGAATGTAGCCGGAGCATTGTTGAGGCCAAAGGACATGACGGTATACTCATATAAGCCATAACGAGTAGTAAAAGCCGTCTTCGGAATTTCCTCCTTTCGGATTTTGATCTGATGGTAGCCTGAATTCAGGTCCATCTTGGAGAATACAGTTGCACCAGCTAACTGATCGAACAGGTCAGTTATTCGGGGAATAGGATACTTGTTCTTGATGGTTACCGCATTCAAAGACAATAATCAACAACCAGACGAGGAACATTTGAATCCCTCTTCTTGACAAAGATGACCGGGCAGCCCCAGGGTGAGCTACTAGGCTGAATGAATTCCTTCTCCACCAATTCATCAATTTGTTTCTTCAGCTCAGTCAGCTCTTCCGCTGGCATGCGGTAGGGCCTTTTGGAAATTGGAGCAGTTCCCGGAACCAAGTCAATGACAAACTCCACACTTCGATCAGGTGGCATGCCAGGCAATTCCTCCGGGAAGACATCGGGGAAATCACACACCACGGCAACCTCATGCATTTCAGGCGGTGTGATACCTTCCATAAAGTATAGGCTGATCTCTGGAGAGAGAGGTGTGGCAGCGGATGGAATTGCGGATGAAGGGGACCAGTAACGCACTAGCCCGTAGGTTGGGTGGATCACTGTGACAGTCTTGGCAGCACAATTCAAGTTGGCCTGATATTTGACTAGCCAATCCATGCCCAGAATGACATCTATCCCATCTGACTTCAGTGCTATCAACGAGAACGGAAAGGGGACTGACCCTATAGAAACCTGAACCTCAGGAGCGATCCAGTTAGTGTGCCAACTAGAGCCTGGTGTCTTGACCACTAGAGGGGAGTCCATGTTCACAAACGGTATTTGATGGTTGTGTGCATATGCTATGGATATGAATGAATGTGATGCTCCAGAATCAAACAAGACTGAAGCTGGATATGCATTGATTCGAAGCGTACCCATGAGAACACCGGGGTCCTCTTCGACTCCTTCAGCCGAGACGTGGTTCAGGCAGCCACGCTGACAGTCATGGCCTTGGCGGCTGGTGTAGAGGGAGCTGGTGCAGGTGCTGCGGTAGCCGGTGCCTTCTGGGGACACTCCCTGGAGTAGTGCCCAGGCTGGCCACAGCTGTAGCAAGTGGGCCTCGGTGGTGGTGGAGGCAGCTGAGGGCGGAAACCACTTCCAGCCGCACCCAAGGTCGAGGTAGCTGGGCGAGGCGGAGGTGGCCTGTACCCTGAAGGCCTTGGCGTGAAAGGACCACGAGGCACAGCACTGAAGGGCACAAATACCCTGCGCTTCTTACCCTCAGAAGAAGAGGAGCTCCTATTGTCCATTGGAGCTGGCCTCTTGGAAGACTCCAGCTCCTTCCTACCTTGCTCCATAGTGAGAGCTTGGTTGTATAGCTCCTGGTAGGACTGGTACTTGAAGGGCAAGGGCTCATATCGGAGCCGAGGTGCAAGCCCTTTACGGAACAGATACTGCTTGTCCTCGTCATTTGTCACGTCCTGAGGGGCAGTAACGAGAGAGGTGGTTGAATTTATGCCCATAGGATTGGACGTCCATGCGTCCCTGGGTCAGATCCAGGAACTCCCTCCTCTTGAGGTCCATGATGGGCTTGGGGATGTAGGCCGCATGGAAGGCGGTGCGGAACTCCGCCCAGGTGAAGACATGGCCATCATCAAACATTGACACATGGCTCTCCAACCAAGAGCCAGCGGCTCCATTCAGCATGTAGGTGGCGAAGTTGACTTGTAACGCCACCGGAACATGCAAGGAGGCGAACTTGCGCTCAAGAGCCCGCAGCCAGTCATCCGCATCAGGCGGCTCTCTAGCTTCAGTGATGGCAGGAGGTTGGGACCGCAAGAACTCAGTGAGAGTGTTGCAGTCATTGTTCCTCCATGCCCCTTGTTGCACCAACTGCTCGAGCAGACGCTCGTTGCGCAGGCGGTTATCCTCGATAGCCATTAGAACCTCCGCCATTGAGGGTGGCGGCGGTGCATCAGGATCACCTTGGTTACCACGACGGGCAGGAGCCATTCTGAAGATTTGGAACAATGACATAGTTAGTAACCATCTCCGAACATTTAGGATAGAGCATTTGAGTCCTTCCTGATTTAGAGATTTAAGATGGCACTAACACGAATGAAAGAACAAGACCACCACGAGTGACACCACGTCAACGCGGCGGTAGCAAACAGAAGTAAAGGACTCGACATACACACTGGACGGTAAGAACCCAACCCCGAGAACCTAAAACCTTGACACCACGTTAAAACAAATAGAGGTAATGTAACTCAGAGATGGAGCGAGTTGGATAAGGAGTAAAAAGAATCCTAAAAGGGTTTTCACAACTCATTTTTAGGTTATAAATAATTTTCACGACACTAGACTCGACATCGACCAATAGAAAGGGTTTCCTACAGGCAGTCCTGCTCTGATACCAACTTGTAGCGCCCCGACCCCGGAATTATATAGAGAGGCTATGTAACCCATATGCTATGCTACACAATCGAAGTGCATGGGATTACCGCTCCCACGCAACACCTCGATCATGCCATAAACACTGGCATAGCTATCAATGTATAATAGAGAGATCAAGACTTGTGGAACAACTGGCACATCACAGACTCTACGACACAAAAGAGCATATAGCAACTCATATAGCGAGAAAGATACAAATTACACACAGAGGTCACAGACCCATCAGTACAACAAGCGGAAGCAAAATATGTTGTCTAACAACAAGATCCAAAATATGGCCTAAGAGGCCTACAGATAAACATTCCCAACCAGCTTGTTCCACGACGTCCCAAGCTGCCACCTGGGAACCCCAGACTACTCGTCGATGTCCACGAAGAACCCACCTGTCTGCTCGGTGACGTCCTCCTCTGAAACAATTAATAATCAACAAAGAGAGACTGAGTACGACGTACTCGCAAGTTTAGTAGGGCGATATAGGCCCAATGATGACAAGGCTCTAAAGCTGTATAGTGGTTGTTTTGCATAAAGCTAATTTTCATTTATATAGACATAAGCAACTCATGGCATCAACTAATCAGAATGTTTTTTCGAAAGAGGATAAGAATAGTAATTTTCATCTTCGGTTCACCTTGAACCAACTTGTAGCCAGAAACCACTCATCTCCACCAAGGCACTCCCTCGAATCACCCTCGAGGAAATGAACCTTTTAACACACTTTGAGTTGCAACCTCTAGTTGCCAAGTTTTAATTAAGATTAATGTTCTCTATGAGCTAATCCGCATTTCCCAAGATTTGTCCATAACCGTGGACACGACTTTTCGAAAAGATTAAACCCTGCAGGGGTGTACTAATTTACCCACCGGTACCGTCCGACCCCTTGCTGTACAATTAGCTCTCTTCCGCGAAAAGCCGGCAGGCGGGCGCAGTTAAACCTTTATAATGTATGAGACTATCCAAGGGTCATCGTGGCGACAGGACAAGTTTATCCAGCCTATTTCAGCCCCTGCCCCCATCGCCACATCCTACACACACCACATCCTCATCTTCGCACCTTCATCACCTGCAACGCACACGCAAATGGAAAGCGCAAACTAGAGGACCCTTGGATACGCCCGCACAAATTATTCGGTTAGTAAGGGGCCCATACCCCCACCATTGGAAGCACGCTCGGTTCTTGGTTCTAGCTAAAAGCACTCTCAGCCTAGGCAACAAGAATGAGGCAAAACACCATCCCCAGATGGCAACTCATCCAAGCCTTTTAGCATTTTATTATTTAACACAAGTAACCACCATGTCCGAAACTTTCCATCAACATCATAATTATGGAAATAAATCACCGGACAATATAGCATTTGACTAAGCATAGCTAAGCATATGAACAACAGATATAAAGTATCTCAGGCCATCACATCAACCTATGGTTAATCGGAGGGAAACATGTATTGGTTTAGGGGACAATGCAATTCATAGGATACTCTATATCTGGATCAAAATTGACATTGGAATCGAATGCAATATTATGGTGGAGAAAATACTTGTATAAACAATAGGATGCTATATGCCAAGAAGGTTAGGTTATCTCTTGCCTTGCTGACGGGGCATGTAGTAAGGGTCGTCGGGGTAGGTAGGGGTAACCTCGACTCCAAAGTCTATCGATACCCAACAAACACAGAAGAACAAATAAATAACACAAAGACAAGGTGCAATGCACAATCATGATTACATGTCAAGTTTATGCAATGATATCTCATATAACCTAGCTAACAATTTAAATGGAGTGCCAAATAATTAGTACAATTATTTGGAAGCAACCCCATATTTAACTTAGTGACCACATTGTTTATAAATTATTACCTTGCTAAAGAGTGGCTTGAATATGCATGAACATGGCATGAATAGATAGGTATTACTTTACTAAACATTTTGATACTTAGTTTGCAATTTTCCGAGTATCGATGAATATTTGGTGAATTAAAAGATTATTTGAATTTAAATCTTTTAATTATTTAAAGATTAACATCAAAGTGAAAATTTGTTGTCATGATATAAAATTAGCATGACTAGATAGCCTTTGAATTGCTGATCGATTTGATACATCAGTTGCGAGATTTGAAATAAAAGAAGTTAAGTTATGATTTTCACAAGTTTTTATAGCTGGTTCGGAATGTATCCGGATTGGTCCGGAATATTCCGGATGGTCCGGAATAATCCGGGCTCAGTCCGAACCAAATCCGAGGTGACCTCGAAAAGTTTCTGTTAGGGTTTCGGAATTTTTCCGGAAAATTCCGGTCGACCCGGAATGGATCCGGAATAATCCGGGTGATTCCGGATGACCAGTTTTCTGGGCAAACTACGACGGCGGCGGCTGCGCACTGGCGAGCGAGGATGAGAGGGAGAGGGGAAGCGGGAGGATGTCCAGGGGAGAGCGAAGCTCACCCTCGTTGCGCGGGTATGCTCGACGGCGAAGGAGGAGGTCGGTGGCGACTGGAATTTGGCGAAGACGATCGCGGCGAGCGGCGGATGGTCGTTGGAGAGAAGAGCTTGATTAGCCCAAAGCCGGGCCTCCCAGCAAGCGTGCGTCGGTGGTGGAGGTAGAGGGCGACACGACGGTCCTTTTCCCTCGCTTCGATTCGCTCGGGGGAGCGTCTAACGACGGCGAGTCTCGGTGGACGGTGGCGGGGCGACGGCGGACGCAGAGCTAGGGTTAGGGTTCTAGGAAGAAGGGGAACGGGCAGGAAAGGGAGCAGGTGAGCGGGTGAGGCGTCGTGGAGGCCACTTGACCTCCAGGGGAGCAGGTGGCGCGGCGGCCGCGTGCGGCGACATGGCGGCATGGCGCCAGGATGCACTGGCGCCACAGTGAGGAAGAAGAAGAGGAGAGGGGATGACAGGGGGCCCACTGTCAGGTTTTTAATCTTTTGCCCCTTTTTCCTTTTCTTTTATTTAAAACCAGTAGGGTTTAGGTATTTAAATGAGGCCTTTAAACACTTTTATAAAATCTGGAAAATTCATATAGCCTCCCCATGTCATGAAGAAGCTCCACAAAAATTGGTGTTGCAAAATAAATTGTTTTGAACAACATTTGTTCACAGGGTTTAAATATGGTCAAAAAGACCAAATCAAAAATGCATGTAATTGGAGTACTTAAGCATCTTCAAAAATAATGAAAATATTCATGGGGGCTCCCAATATATTAAAGAAGCTCCCCATAATTTTATTTTGAATTTTTGGAAAGTTTAACTTGGTTTCAAAAATAGAATCTGAATTGAACCAATTTTGAATTCTCAAATTTATTTCTTGCTTGTTAAGAATTTGCTTTTACCAAATAATTATAACATGTACACTTGGAACTTCCTGGACAATTTGGAAGTTCAAATTTATTTGTTTGCTAGGTTGGGCAAGAGCATTTGGATTGGAGGTTTTGGAAGTTTTGCTTCCCCTTTTAAATGTTGCCACTTGTTGCTTGTTAGAGATAGCAAATTCAAATGCATGCCATGATGCAAAACATGAGATGAAAAGGTGGAAAAAATTATTCATATTTTTCAGTATCAAACTGGGGATGTTACACAACATTGCAACTCCAGCAATAGAGGAAGAAGAATAACATGGACTGCCGGACAAGCGCACTTGCGAACATGGATTGCAGCTGAAGAAGATGGATGATTTTCTGAAGAAGATGGATGCTTTGATTATGCTTTGTAGGGATTTGCTCGCTGCAGTTGTTGTACTGATTGCTATCTTGTTGTACATAGCCATTGCTAAGTAGTGTGTCCATGTGAAACTTGTAGAACTTGTTTGTTGAATGAAATGGTGTGCATGTGAACAATTCGTGAATCCTATTGAACGGCAATTAATATCGATCGATATCATCAACAATTTTCAAATCCGATTGAAGGACAATTAATATCGATCGATATCATCGACAATTTGCAAATCCGATTCAACGACAATTAATATTGATCGATATCATCGACAATTTGCAAATCCGATTCAACGACAATTAATATCAATCGGACTCGACGACAATTCTCAAATCCACATTGCCACATAGTTAAGAAGTATCAGGTTTGTGTGAAACCAATTGCCACATTTGGTCATCTGCTCTGAATGATTCTAAGTACTTGCCAGCTAAATATTTGGCTGTGAACTGCTTCAACTGCCATTCCCTTTCACATGTATGTTGTCCAACATATTTCTTGACAATCCAGCATTTTGTCCTGCTGTCAGGTGCAACATACAGATACCAAGGGAAATCTCCCACACAGCAGGCCCTCACTCTCTGCCTGTCATTTTTCTTGTAATGTACCTGCACCCTTTGGTTCACAATATACTCTTGTACTGCTCCCTGAGCTCCTCAACTGTAAGAAACACCATGCCAATGTGGAACTCTACTGCTTTCATGTTCTCTGGCCTCCACCTTCTCAGCTTCACTTTCTTCTTTATTTTCTTATTTCCTTGCTTGTCAGTTACCACCACTTCATCACCAGAATCAGCAGGTTCCAGGTCTGAATCTTCCAGCTCCTCCAAATCTGTGTCATAGTCACTGTCCTTCTCCAATTTTGATTTCTTCTTTTTTATTTCCTCAAAATTTTCATCTACCCATTCAGTAAACAGATCATCATCATCTGCTGCAAGCTCATTGTCAGAATCAACCCAGTCTGCATCTAATTCACTGTCTTCATCACTGTCTTGTTCACTGTCAGCATGAGTGACACTGGGAGCTTCTCCTTCCACCTCCACTCTCCTCCTGCTTCTTCTAAGCTCATGCCCAATGTTGTGCTGCTGCATTGGTGTGAAGCTGTTGCTGCCTGCACTATACTTGCCAGTTTTGGGGCTCAGAACAGGAGGCAACTATGTTGTACCAGTTAGTTCAATATCATCCAATACATGCTCAAAGGCCATATCTTTATGGTCCACAAACAGCTGAAAATATTGGAACTTTGGAACCACAACAATCATACTCAAAGTATCTTTGTCACAATCCACAATGCGAAGTCATGTATCTAGACTTTTTCCGGGGAGTAACCAGTACAATATGTAGTTGCCATGTTCATTATATCCTAACTGCTGCATAAAATCGGTGAGCCACAGAGGAGACCATGTGTCCGCATCACATTGGTCGAAATGTGCAACTTTTCCATCCAAATACGCCTTCGATGAGCCAAATCCGCAAAACAATCCAGCATAATTGATTTCTACGGTGAATTGCTCCTCAAGTGGTCCTAAATATCATGCATTTTCGTCAACAACTAAAGCAAATTTGACCTAAATTTCTACTGTCGCAACAAACTACTTGGACAAGAGGGGATTAGGGTTAGGGTTTCTGACCGTAGCGGGGAGGAGGATCGCCAGGTCGCTGCAGCACTGGCCCCTTGCTTGCGGGCACCATTCACGCAGGCGCCACGTGACGATCACCTCAGCTCTCCTGCCGTCGGAGCAGACCCTCCCGCCGCCGGTCGCCTCCCGAATCGCCAGAGAGAGAGAAAGAAAGGATTAGGGACCGCGAACAAGAAGGATAAACGATCCGGGGTGATTTTTGCAAATATCTCTTATCAGTCGTTCTGCCTCTGGGGCCCACTGTCGATGTGTCACTAGTCAAAGTGCCACGCAGGCCGGTCAATGTGGGTCAGACCAAAAAAGGACCGGGCTTGAATCACTTACGAAACATTTAGGACATGGACGTGCATTTTCATAGATTAGGGACTTACTTGACACAACGCGGAAACATTTAGGACCGCCCGTGCATTTTACTCTTATTTAATTTATCGTCTTCGTGTGGATGTCGCGGCCTTAATTGGTTAGAGCAACTCCAGCCGTTGCCCCCCCCCCCCCCAAGCAGGATTACCGGCGTTTTTTTGGGCCTGCTGGGGGGCACCGGCAAAAAAATTCGCCCGGGGGGCGCCCGATTCCCAGTCGCGTCGCCCCCAACCGGCGTTTTTTGCCTAGTTTTGCTCGTAAAATAATCATAGAACCCGATTTTAATAGCAAATGTATCATTTGTATCAAATAATTTGACGGAAAAATTATTACAAATAGTTTAACAAATCATAAATTTTAAAACAAGTTTTCCAAATCAAATTACATAAATCTAGACCTCGCCTTTGCGCCTTGATACGTCGCAAACGTATCTACTTTTCCAAACACTTTGCTATTGTTTTGCCTCTGATTATTAATGAATTTGTTTGGAACTAACCCGAACTGACGCTGTTTTCAGCAGAATTGCATTTGGTGTCTTTCTTTTGTGCAGAGTTCAGAAGTTCGCGGAAAATTTCAGAAAAATTATAAAAGTATTTTGAGGAAAAGAGCCACAGAACCAGACCGCGAGGGGGGGCCACCCCAGGAGCAGGGGCGGGTTCCACCTGGGGGTGGGGTCCAGGCCGCGGCAGGAGGCCGCCCCTGCCCCTGGGTCCTCACCTCTCGGCCCCCCTTCGCTTATAAGCCCCCTTTCGACCTAAAAATGCGACCCCCGAACACTTTTTCCAGAAACCTTACGGAGCTCCGCCGCCATCATGAACCCTTAATTCGGGGTCCAGGATCGCTGTTCCGGCACCCTGCCGGAGTGGAGATCGCCGCCATCATCACCGCCAATGCATCTCCCTCAACCATCCATGTTGTCCCCCTCCATGTGTGAGTAGTTCCCTGCTGTAGGCAAGGGGATGGAAGGGATTGAATAAGATTGCTCATGTAATTCGATGCCAAATTGTTAGGGCACGATGCCTAGTATCCTCTATTTGTGTTAATCATCGTTGGTGCAACTAGTTATGCTTAATGCTTGTCACTGTGGGCCAGGATGCCATGTTTTCAGATCTGAACACTTATGTTTGCATGAGTATAATTGTTGTTTGGATCCTATCTACTAGTTGTATGCACTTGTTGTCAACCGAAACCGGAGACCCCGAGTGACAGAAATGGGGACATCGATGTGAATGGTTGGCAACTCGAGGGTTACATGTATTCATTGTGTGTTAATGCTTTGATCCGGTGTTCTATTAAAAGGAACACCTTAATTGCCATTTGTTCCTTAATTGGCCCGGCTGAAACCGGATGGCAAGACAAAGATCCCATGCAAGTTCTTATTGCAAGCACGTACGGCTACATTAGGAATACATGCCTATGATTGTTTGATACTTGGATGCTATTTATATATTCATTTGCTTCGTGCTTAGTTATGTTCATTTCATGAGCTATCTTATTCATGCAACGCCCATCTATCTGTCCCTATGCCTACGGTGTTTTAATCCCGCTGTTTACAATCATTACTTTTACCGTTATCATTGTTGCCTTTATTTTACTACTGTTGTTACTATTCTACTGCTACCATCAAATCACTGTTACTACTGATAAATTGCTTCGAGAGAAATCCTTTTCAGGTGTGGTTGAATTGACAACTCAACTGCTAAGGCTTATAAATATTTTTTGGCTCCCCTTGTGTCGAATCAATAAATTAGGGTCAAACTACCCGCGAAGACTGTTGCGATCCCCTACACTTGTGGGTCATCAAGACTATTTCTGGCGCCGTTGCCGGGGAGCATAGCTCTATTTATAAGTTCACCTGGGAGTTTTTCTGTCTGCTGTAATTTACACTTCATCATGAAGGGTAAGCGAGATCCTAAGTTTCCAATACTGCCTTCCACCACAAGGAAAGGGACTGCTCTGAACTCTAAAGCTACTCTTGATTCACCTACTGTTTTAAGTCAACTTGTTACATCACTTGTGAACACTCGTCCTATTGTTGATGCTTCGCTTTCTGAGTCCGCTACTGCTTCTGATAAATTTGATGATGCTTCTACTGTGCTTGATGATGCTGGTTCTTTAGGGCCCTTTTTAGAATCTCTTTTCACTAGGTCTAAAGAAATTACAATGCCCAATGAAAATCTTACTACACCTGTTAGCTCTCCTAATCCATATAATTATGAGAGTAGGTATCCTAATGATTCCTACATTGATCTTAATGATGAGTTTATTAGACAATATATGGACTGTTCTGTTTCTAAAGATCCTGATGCTTTGAGGAAATTGCTTGAAAAGCATGCTGTTAAGAATTATTTTACACCCGATCATGAGTTTTCTACCTCTCCCATATGCATTAAAGATGATGATTTTAATTTCTCTGTTGATCTTTCACTCATATGTAATGTTGAATCAGATCTTTTTGTGGAACTAAGGATGACAATGCTGTAGAACACATGAATAAATTAGCTTCGATTAGCCTTCTATTTTCTGATGATAAAAAGATACAGCGTTACTATTTAGTAAAGCTGTTTCCTTTCCCATTAAAAGATGATGCCAAAGTGTGGTATAATGCTTTACCTTATGGATCCATAAAAACTCCTCATGAATTGCTTGATGTTTTCTTTACAAAATATTTTCCCGCTCACATGCAGCATGAGGCTCTGCAGAGAATTTTCAATTTCAGACAATTGGAGGATGAGCATCTAAGCTGGATTGGATCATTACTCAGGGCTCGTCCAGGGCATGATATTCCGAAGAATGAGCTCTTTGATATATTTTATAATGGACTAACTGTTGAATCTAGGACATACCTAGATAGCTGTGCTGGTTGTGTTTTCAGGAAAAGGACTGTAGATGAAGCGGAAGAACTAATGGCTAAGATTGCTAAAAATCATGATGAATGGAGCATTCCTGAACCTCCTCCATTACCAACTCCGAAGAAAAGGGGAGTGCTCTTCCTAAACCCAGAAGATATGCAAGAAGCCAAAAGATCTATTAAGGAAAAAGGTATTAGAGCTGAAGATGTGAAGAATTTACCTCCAATTGAAACTTTATGTGAGCCTACCACTCACCCACCTATGGTAGAGGTACACTCTCTTCATAATTTTACTGTTAATGATATTCCTTATAGTAAGCCTCCTAGTCAGTGTTTGGATGAATTTGATAACTTTATTGTTAAACAAACTCATTTTAATATGCAAATTCAAGAACAATTAAATGATAACACCCTGGTTATTAAAAAATTGCATTCTGTCCTGGAGAAAACTGCTAACGATGTCAAAGGTCTTGTTAAGCATTTTCATATGGTCCAAACTCAACTTGAACAAATTACTAAAGTGCAAAAAGACTTGCTTGCTGGAATTCCTACACAAAGTAATAAACAAACTTGTGGTGTTTTAACTAGAGGAGGTATCTCCACTCAAGATCCTCTTTATCCTGAGGGACATCCTAAAAGAATTGAACAAGAATCTCAACTGGTTGAAAATAATATTACTAGTTCCCCTAAAAAGAAAAAGAAGAAACATAAAGAATTAGGAGAAGCTAGTAATATGGAACTTGATAAAGAACCTATAAGTAATAATCCTAATGCTGTCTCTAATTCGGATGCTGAAACTGAAAGTGGTAATGCGCATGATAATGACACTAATGAACCTGAAGAACAGGAGGAGGAGACCGCACCTCCTGTTGCTAAAAAACATGGTAAAGAGAGAGAGAGCCATGGGTGCAAAAACCCATGCCTTTTCCATCTAAATCTCAGAAGGCTAAGGAAGAAGAACACTATAATAAATTCTGTGAATGGATGAAGCCCCTCTTTTTGCAAATTCCTTTGACAGATGCTATTAAGTTGCCTCCCTATTCAAAATATATGAAAGACATTGTTACTAGTAAAAGAAAAATCCCTAATGAAGAAATCTCCACTATGCTTGCTAATTACTCTTTCCATGGCAAGATTCCTAAAAAGCTTGGTGATCCAGGTATACCTACTATTCCTTCCTCCATTAAAAATAATTATGTTAGAACTGCTTTATGTGATCTTGGTGTAGGAGTTAGTGTTATGCCATTTTCTCTTTATAAGAGACTTTTATTAGATAAGCTTATCCCTACTGATATTTCCCTTCAAATGGCTGATAAGTCCACTGTTGTGCCCATTGGTATCTGTGAGGATGTTTTTGTTAAAGTTGCTAATTGTTTAATCCTAACTAACTTCGTGATATTGGAAATGCCTTAAGATGAAAATATGTCTATTATTCTTGGAAGACCTTTTCTTAATACTATTGATTGCAATAAAGGAAAAGTTACTTTTAACGTTGATGATAAAGAACACATGGTGTACTTTCCAAAGAAGATCAATACCAAAATTGGTTTGAACTCCATTGAGAATATTGAATCCATCAAGATTGGAACTATTGATTGTCCTATTCATACACATTCAAGAAAATATGAAACTCTCATGATTGGGACAATTCCTATTCAATATGAGGTAACTTGATTGTCTGTTGGATATTGAATAATTTATGTCAAATAAATTTGGTGTGGTAGCATGACTTGATCAACCTTGCTAACAAACCAACTTTAGCAACATAAAGATATCAAGATTCATTAAATTTTCTTCTTTTGCTCATATTTAGTTTTTCTGTAATTTTTATTTCTTGACTAGTATGTCCCTTTTAAATGTCAAATTCCTATTTTATTAGCTTAATTTTAATCTCTTATAAGTTCTTCGGGAAAAGTTGTCGAAAAATTCCAGAAAAATTAAATGAATTTTATTATTTTTAAAGACACAGGAGTGCTTGGGGCTGACCTGGGGGACACCCCAGGGGCACAAGCGGGTCCCACCCGCGGGTGGCACCCAGGCCGCGGCCAATGGCCGTCCCTACCCCCTGGAGGGCCCCACCAGGTGAGCTGCCTCCCACACACTCCCTCTCTCTCGAAAAATCACTCCCGCATTGCTCAAACCCGAGTTTTTGCTCTTGAGTGCTGGGATTTTTTATCTCTTTGTTCAGCCCATTATTCTTGCTGAAATTTGGAGCAAATCCTCTCCGGTATGTGACTCCTTCACTCCTCCAATTAGAATCTCGAATGGTTTTATATAAGTTGAGTATTTTGCTGTTGTTTATGACTTTGAATATGAACTTGCATGCTTGATTTGTAGCTTGTTAGATGGATTTGATGCATGTACTAGTTGATATTGAGTTGTAGGAATAGTCTAATGCACTTCCTATATTTTATTTTCAAGTTTTATGAGGTTTGTTGAAAAATTTCAGAGAAGGAAGAACATGCCTAAGTTCAATTTAGGTGGGATCTTTAAGAAGAAGGAGCCCTCTTCTCGTCGAGAAACGAGAGGTTCAAGTTCTAATGACCAATGAGGCCTTCATACAATGAAGATTTGGAGCCACTTGGTGTTATTGTGCTTGCCCGAGAGACGAATGTGCGTTCATCGGTATACCCATGTTATGAATTTCTACAAGCTGCAGGTATACGCAATGAATTCACTAGTCTTGTCGCTAATGCATCGTTGACAAATATTGTATTAGTGGAGAGGCCCCAATATCTTAAGCTCACTAACATCTTTGTGCTAAGCTTTAATTTCAATGATGATCCATATCACCCTAGTGTGGAGTTCATGTTATATGAGCGACCTTGTAGAATGCCTTTGTCTGAGTTTTGCAGCGCTCTAGGAGTGAAGAACTCGGGGCTCACAAGCAAGATGAACACGCAGCCCCAGTACCTCAAGGAGCTCTATGCCGGAATCTGTCATGATGATTGGAGAGACTCTACGCGTGCAAAATTTGGGAGCATTCAGTTTCCAGCTGTGAGGGATGGATATTCGTTTCCCGAGGAGGTGCTGGATGAGTACCTCGCATCACTAGCCCCTGAGGAGGAGCCAGAGGAGGAGCCACAGGACTCGCAGTGGCAGCCACAGACGGGCGCCAACTGGGGCGCGCCGCCGCCGTGGTAGATGGATCCCACTTAGGCCAAAAGCCTAAGCTTGGGGGAGTACGTGTTTCTCACCGACATCTTTTCATTTCGTTCACTCAACTATCATATGTCGGTGTCTTCGTTATTCCTTTGTATATTCATTAGTTTTTTTCTTTTCGCTCTTTTCAATTTGCTCAGTCGCCTTACTTGTTCTTTTTGTTTATTAATCAAAAACACAAAAAGATTTCCTCTTTGTTTGCCTCTTCTTTCTCATAATCAAAAAGACCAAAATTATTTTCTTTTGTTTCTTGTTCGTTTATTTTCTACTTCGTTTTTAGTCGCTTCTTCCCAAATTGAAAACAGGAAAAAGATTTCTCTTCTATTTCTGCGCTATTCCTTTCGCTATTCGAAAAACACAAAAATATTTTCTCGTCTTCTTCGTTTTGTAGTTGTTTCAGAGTTCAACCCGTGTTTGTGACGACACTTGCACATTTTTATTATTTCCATACCTTTCGGTTGTGCAAGCGTCTATGCAATAATGATGATATTTGGCGACGCGGATTTGATGAGGAAATTCGGTATGAACTCTATTTGTTTTTATTTTTGTACATATGCTTATCCTCATGCTCACGTTTTAGTTTGCTATGGTAGAATGTTGCGTAGATGATATTACTTATTTTTTATGGATTCCTATGCTTAGCCTCAACTTGTTAAGAGTGGATAATTTGTCATGTAGACGTGAGCATGTTTTGCATTGTTTATAATATGGTATGGTAAAGTGAGATCCTCCTCCAAAAGATTTATTTGGATTGACTTGGCACATGTTCACACATGTAAAAGACTAAAAATAAAGTCTGTTAAGCCTTGACGGTTTATTGTGCTTAGAATTGTAGTATCACTCTTATGCTTTATTCATTGATTGATTTTGTCGCAAAGCATGATTATGACAGTAGTGCTTTTGATCGGTCGCTCTCGAGTCTTTTGCTAGCCTCCATTTGCACTGGGTGTAATTGTCCATTCGTGCATCCATTTTCCTTAAGCCAAAGTATTCCATTTGAGTCCACTATATCTTCCTACATATGGTATTTCACCGCCATTCCAAGTAAATTTGTCATGTGCTACCTTTAAATCATTCAAAATGCTTCTTTTTATGTCTCTGTTTTTAGCTCATGAGGAAGCAGTAGAGGGCTAGATATAACTTGTGACAAGCAAGGTCTTTTCCCCCTTTTTCACCCGGTGTTGATGGATTACGTCTTCACTTGAATCAACTCGAGAGCAGCTTAGGCAAAATATAAATATAACTCACCATTCTCCTCCGCGCAATGCAAAATCTGAGAAATCAGCTCAAACATTGGACAGTGGTGAAACCAAGGAGAAAGAGGAGCGTACTCGCTCCTCTAAAAAACCAGCTGCTCTCACAAGTCTAAAAGCCTTGCTTGTTATGAGGGACTAGATAGCCTCTCTGTTGTGAAATCGTTGACGAAAGCATGCATCTCTCAAAACTGTTTTACTTCTGCTTATAAAAAAAATAAAAAGCTCTAGCACATGATTAATCCTTACTTCCCTCTGCGAAGGGCCTTTCTTTTATATATTTATGTTGAGTCATCATCCTTCTTTGAGCACCATCTTATAGAGCATTGCTGTCATTCTGAGTATAACGTGCTTTGTCCCAAAGTTTTAATGATTGGAGCATGATTGAGATACTTCTCAATTCTGATAACTTTACATCTAGTCACCGTTTAATGTCTCAAGAGGTGCCCGGCATTTATGTTTTGCCCCACAAAAGGGGCAAGCGAGAGATCACTTTACCATGCCTAGTTATATGCGTTGCATCGGTGCTATTTGTTTGCATGTTTAAATTATTACTTGTTAGCATATTGTGAGTTTTGCATAAGTCTCCATGAATGCTTTAGTTCTATTATTTTTGTAACTTCTCTCTTGTGCTTATTAAAATACTGATCATGGTTTAAACTTCTATGCTCTAAATGAAGCAAAAGTGTTTGTCAAAGTTTCTTTTATCGCATCCAGTTTGTCAACTGGATTGCTTGAGGACAAGCAATAAGCTAAGCTTGGGGAAGCTGATACGTCGCAAACGTATCTACTTTTCCAAACACTTTGCTATTGTTTTGCCTCTGATTATTAATGAATTTGTTTGGAACTAACCCGAACTGACGTTGTTTTCAGCAGAATTGCATTTGGTGTCTTTCTTTTGTGCAGGGTTTAGAAGTTCGCGGAAAATTCCAGAAAAATTATAAAAAGTATTTTGGAGGGAAAAGAGCCACGGAGCCAGAAGACCGCGAGGGGGGCCACCCCAAGAGTAGGGGCGGGTCCCACCTGCGGGTAGGGTCCAGGCCGCGGTACGAGGCCGCCCCTGCCCCTGGGTCCTCGCCTCTCGGCCCCCCCTTCGCTTATAAGCCCCCTTTCGACCTAAAAACGCGATCCCCCGAACACTTTTTCCAGAAACCTTACGGAGCTCCGCCGCCATCACGAACCCTAAATTCGGGGTCCAAGATCGCTGTTCTGGCACCCTGCCAGAGTGGAGATCGTCGCCATCGTCACCGCCAACGCTTCTCCATCAACCATCCATGTCGTCCCCCTCCATGTGTGAGTAGTTCCCTGCTGTAGGCAAGGGGGTGGAAGGGATTGAATAAGATTGCTCATTTAATTCGATGCCAAATTGTTAGGGCACGATGCCTAGGATCCTCTATTTGTGTTAATCACCGTTGGTGCAACTAGTTATGCTTAACGCTTGTCACTTTGGGCCCGGGTGCCATGTTTTCAGATCTGAACACTTATGTCTGCATGAGTATAATTGTTGTTTAGATCCTATCTACTAGTTGTATGCACTTGTTGTCAACCGGAACCGAAGACCCCGAGTGACAGAAACGGGGACATCGATGGGAATGGTTGGCAACTCGAGGGTTATATTATTCATTGTGTGTTAATGCTTTGATCCGAAGTTCTATTAAAAGGAACACCTAAATTGCCATTTGTTCCTTAATTGGCCCGGCTGAAACCGGATGACAGGACAAAAGATGCCGTGCAAGTTCTTATTGCAAGCACGTATGGCTAAATTAGGAATACATGCCTATGACTGTTTGATACTTGGATGCTATTTATATATTCATTTGCTTCGTGCTTAGTTATGTTCATTTCATGAGCTATCTTATTCATGCAACGCCCGTCTATCTGTCCCTATGCCTACGATGTTTTAATCCCGCTGTTTACAATCATTACTTTTACCGTTATCATTGTTGTCTTTATTTTACTACTGTTGTTACTATTCTACTGCTGCCATCAAATCATTGTTACTACTGATAAATTGCTTCGAGAGAAATCCTTTTCAGGTGTGGTTGAATTGACAACTCAACTGCTAAGGCTTATAAATATTCTTTGGCTCCTCTTGTGTCGAATCAATAAATTAGGGTCAAATTACCCGCGAAGACTGTTGCGATCCCCTACACTTGTGGGTCATCAAGCCTCCACAGGTGCTCCACCAGATCTTGCTGCAATTGCTCACGAACTACTGGGTCTCGGATCTCCTGACGCTTTGCAAGGTAGGCAGTCCATGATTTCGGTACAGGCAGACGCCGGCTCTCATCCGGATCTTCGCCCACGATAGGACCCTATCTGAAGTATGGCACCTTCTTCTCATTTTCATCCACTGGATCCTTCCGTTCGCTCTCAATGATCATGTTGTGCAAGATCACACAACAAGTCATCACCTTCCACATCTAATCTTTCGACCAGGACATAGCAGGATACCGGACAACAGCAAATCGAGCTTGGATCCCACCAAATGCCCGCTCGACATCCTTCCTGCAAGCCTCCTGGCACTTGGCAAACCAAGCTTGAGCCGTCTTCGGCACAGGGTTTGAGACAGTCTTCACAAATGTGGACCATTTTGGATAGATTCCATCTGCCAGGTAGTACCCATTGTTGTAATGGTGCCCGTTGATCTCGAAGTTCGCCGGGGGAGCATTACCTTCAACAAGATTGGAGAAGACAGGCGAGCACTATAGGACGTTGATGTCGATATTAGATCCTGGCATTCCAAAAAAGGAATGCCAAATCCAGGTATCATATGAAGCCACTGCCTCAAGTACGACACTTCAACCGTCTTTGTGCCCTTTGTACATCCCCTGCCAAGCAAATGGACATTTTTTCCATTTCCAATGCATGCAGTCGATGCTTCCTAGCATTCTAGGAAATCCTCTTGCTTCATTCTCGGCTAGGATTCGAGCAGTGTCTCTCGCAGTGGGTGATCGCTAATATTCAGGTCCAAACGCGCCCACTACGGCTCTGCAGAACCTGTAGAAACACTCAAGGATGGTGGACTCGGCCATGCGCAGATAGTCATCCTGCGAATCAGCTGGAGCTCCATATGCAAGCAGTCTCAAAGCGACCGTGCACTTCTGCAGCGAGGAAAATCCAACCGTGTCGATGCAATCCTTCCTGCAAACGAAGTACCTGTCGAACTCTCGAACACCATGCACAATCTTGAGGAAGAGCTTCCGTTTCATCCTGAAACGGCGTCGAAATGTCTTATCGACGGGCAATGGATCGTCGGCGTACAGCATGCAATAGCCTTCGGCACGCTGCCGTGGCTTGCTCTTTTGGCGATTTGGTGCCGACCCACCGCGCTTCGGCTATGCATCGGCGGCGTACAGGCCGGCCAGACAGGCGAGCATCTGCAAGTGCTCTTCATCGTCGGTGGCGGCGCCGTCGGCTTCCTCTTCCAGCAGAGCGGCGAGCATCTCCTCATCGTCGGAGTCCATGGAGGCAAAACGTCGAACACCTCGCGGGCAGGGTGGGCGCGAAGCTTGACTGCGATGACGATTCTCGCGGGTGCGGCGGATGGGGTGGGGGGGATACAGCAGGGCGTGTCGTCGCGGTGGTTGGCGGTGGTTTTCGTGGGCTATTCTGGCGGCGCTTTCGCGGCGGAAAGGAGGAGTTGGGGCCGGCGACGGGGAGAAGGAGGCGAGGAATAGGGCAAATCTTTTGGTAGAAAGGTGCGTTCTTTCGCCGACAGGGCTGGCCCGCATGTTTTCCCCCTTTCGCCGGTGCCCCCAGGTCGAACCCGGCGCGCTGGGTTCGGCCTGGGACGCCGGATAAAATTTGGCCCAAATCCGGCGAAAAACGAGGCCTTGGGGGGCGCTGGGGGCGCGGCTACGAGAAAAATTGCCCGCCGGCGTCGAAAAGGTGGTCCTGGGGGGCTCTTGGGGGGGAAACTCCAGCCGCCCCCAAGAGCCCCCCCCCCCCAGGACCACCTTTTCGACGCCGGTGGGCGATTTTCCTCCCAGTCCTCCCCCCCCCCCCCCCCCCCCCAGGGTCTCGTTTTTCGCCGGATTTGGCCCAAAAGTTATCCCGCGTACCCAGACCGAACCCAGCGCGCTGGCCAGCCCTGTCGGCGAGACAGAACTGATTCCCGCCCGTTTTTTTCGGCTCCCTCCATTTCTCCCTCTCCATATCCCGTAGCAACCGACATTTCCCGCCGCGCGCGCCAGAATCACCACCAAAATGGCGCCAAAGAAATTCAACAACCCACGAGCCATCGGCGAAGAACCACCGGCGGCAAAGAGGACTGGGGCGACCGCCGGGAGGGGGAGGGGGAAGGGGCGGCCGGAGGGCGTGAGCAACAAAGAGTGGGTGGAGGAACTCGGTCGAAGGAGGATGATGACCGCCGACTGCAAGGCAAGGGGCGAGAGGAAGAGGGCGGAGGAGGCGCTGGAGGCACGACGAGCGGCGGTCTCGGCGGCGGCCGAGCGGGGGAAACCGTGCTTTCATGCGCTGTCGCCTATGTTTGCGCCACACGGCCTCTATTTGCCGCCCGGAGCTTGGGGAACACAAGGAAGCCAAGCAAGCATGGCGTCACCGTCACCGTCGGCCTTCTCGCCGTCGCCCTCCGCCTTCTCGCCGGCGTCGCCAGCCACACCCCACTGGAGGGGCTCGCCCGACTACGGAGACGGCGACCCGCACGGCGGATTCAACCCCAACATCGCCTTCCCGCGCGGCCCTTCCTCACTGAGCGCCGGAACAAGCCTCCCTTACGGGGGCTCGTCTGCCTGCGCAAGCTCGCCGGCCATACGCTACCACGGCCCTATGTTCCCCCCTCCGGTGAATCCGGTCGAGGTCAGCGGCACCGCCCACAACGTGTTCGGCCAAATGCCTGGTGACAACTCGCAGGAAGCCTGCATGGACGAGATCATCGCGTCCGGTTCAGCGGCGACGTGTCATACCCGCGGGGAGAAGATGAGGCTGAAGATGATTTCACCGGGGGAGAGTTCGCCGGGGATGAGTTTGGCGGGGAGGAGGAAGAATACGTCGGCTTCGAGGAGGAAGAAGAATAGCCTGTCGCCACGGTCAAGGGGAAGAAAAAGAAGAAGGCTGCCGCCGACAAAGCCGAACCTCGCATCAAGTGGACCTCCAAAGAAGACGAGTGTCTGGCCGAAGCCTGGAAGATGGTGAGCACTAACCCAATTACCAGCGCGAATCAGAATTCGGACAACTATTGGAAGCAGGTCAAGAGATCGTTCGACGAGCGCAAGCTTTGCGACCCCGAGTTCAAGACAATTTACATGGAGCGCGGCGAGAAGGCAATGGCGAACCACTGGGCGATCGTCCAGACGGCCTGCAGCAAATGGCACGGGATCGTCGAGGAGGTCGAGCGTCGCTCGGAGAGCGGCGCCGACGTCGAGCGTCAGGTAACACCGTTTCGGTTGCCCATGGACTGTGCGCCCGTCTTCGGCTGACATATTTTTCTTTTGTTGCGCCGGCAGATGATCCGGATGTTCGAGATGTACCGGCAGGACAGCAAAGGCACCGAATTCAAGTTCCTCCATGTGTTCACCAGGATCGAGAAGTGCGAGAAGTGGGCCGAGGTTTGCCTGAACCTCGGCAAGGGGAAAGAACCCTACAACCCCGATGCGCCGGGAATGCCAGCCTCGGATGGACGCCCAGAAGGGAACAAGAAGGTGAAGGCGGCGAAGGCGAGTGGACCGGCAACAGAAAGGCTGCACAGGTCGATCGAGAAGTGCATCGCCGACGCCAAGACTCACGCCGTCCAGAGGGAGGAGAAGTGTGAGGCGAGGTGGACGCAGATGATGGAGCAACAGGACGTGAAGATCGAGCTCCTCAAGACCAACGTCGCGGCCAAGAAGAGGAACACGGACCTGGCGTTCCTCATGAGCGCCGACCCGGCGACGATGGACGACAAGGTCAAGGCGTGGTACATGAGCCAGCGCGACCTCATCCTGAACGAGATACCAGCGCCGACACCGACCCCGACGCCGACGCCGACTCCGCCAACGGAAGGCTCTGCCACGAAATCGACGCCGAGCTCCGTCGCCACGCCGAATTGTGCACCACCATCGGCCGACCCTGTCGTGGTGCAAGTGGAGGACGACGAGCCGGCTGTTTGAGTTTGACGGCCGATTTGGTCGCTTTTGATCGCCGAATTATGTTTTTTGTCGCCAAACTTTGCGGAACTTGATCGCCGAATTGTGGCTGGATCCGGACTTGTGATCGCCGATTTTGTAGCGGGAGCATGTTGATTCAAAAAAAATACGTCTTGGGGGCGAAAACTGGTGGGGCGAGTGGGAACCGTGGCCTCCCCAAGGTTTGGGGGGCGCCGGCGGAAGGGCCAAAAAGCCATCGCCGGCTACCCAAGATGGAAATCATTGTTTCTATCGCTGGATTCAGCTATGTCGGTGCAAGTGTGTTTCTTACTTTTTGAAGACGTTGCAGATGAATGGCGATTTAGTAGTAGGTGTCTTTGACATCTATTATCATGGTTCTGTTTTATTTTACATTTCTTGTGCGTTGCTTATTGATGCTTTGGCGATGGTGCCTTGCATTAACTTTAGTTGAACAAACTATGGGTGCGTCATGCGTGCTTCTTAGGATGCGAAGGCAGAGAGGCATAATTTTCCTTTTTGAAAAAATGTGGAAGCGTAAAAAACATGTACCAATACGTTGATATAACATCACCAACTATGGAAACAAGAACATGCCATTGATGGCCACAGATAGAGAGAAAGAGAGTGAGACGACCACTAGCTAGCTCGCAGCCGTGCTGTGCGGGTACTGGATTCTGAATTTGACTGTGCCGGCGAAGCAAATTGATCTGCCAGTAGCCGCCGGGTGGACGCGGAATCTGGAATATCTTTCCCATGTGGAGATGAGGAAGCAGCTATGGTGGCTTATCCTATCTTTATCCGGTGACCGACAGACCGCGAGTATTATTGATCGTAAAGCTCGGACGCTTTAGGATCAACGTCCCGGTGGTGAGAAAAGCACACGCACGCTCGCGCTGTCTCACCAGACTCCAGAACGGTCCAGTCGACGGTACCTGAAGAACATAAGCATCTCTCTTTTTCTTCTCTCTGTACGTACCGACGACTGCAACGACTTGGCCGGTGGGTGGATCACCGAGCACCGTCCATGGAAAAGAGGTGCAACTTTGCTCTTTGGCAGATCAATGGCGAAGAAGAAGATAAGCGTTGCCACGGCAGGGATCTTTATCCCAAACAACCAGGGAATTTACACGGCTTGGTCGGTTCTTGAGAATTTCTCGAGCGGAATCCGCGCGCGCTCCAACTCTGTGGGGAATCGTGTCCGGCCGGCCGGCGGGCAGCCGGGATGGCTATGCTATCGGTATCGGATGACTAAGCTCCGGCTACGCCGTGAACCCTACGGCCGGCGCGTGCGTGCATCTTGCGGTGTTGGTATATCCGTGTGGTCGCCGATGATCTAATCCGATAGATCATGGCGACATACTTGGTTGAGAAACAGAAACTGCGAGAGAACAAGAAATAATAAAAGCAGGAAGAAGAATGAACCTTGGACTTGGAGCTTCGGCCTTGTGCTGATCCTTCGTCGTCCTGTCCTTGGGCGAAGACTCCTACGCCGCTGCCCGCCGCGGGGCATCTGCCGGCGATGTGTGTGAATTGTGCGAGGATAGGCTGCCGCCGTTACTGATTCTAAGCATGGGCCGTGGGCTGCTGGGCTTATGTTTGCCGCTGTTAGTTGATTTCTAGCGACAACTTTAACAGATCGGAGGGATTATTATGTTTAGGCCTCTCTGCTTGAAATCTCTGCTCCGGCTGGGACAGCATGCTCTGGGCCCGGGGCCTCTGTGCGCGATGCCGACGCGTGCTGCTAGCTGGACTCGTAACGCTTGTTTGGGCTGGGCTATGCTGGCACCCGGTCGTCAGTTTAGGCACACTTTTTTTTCAGCTTATATGGCTTCGAGAAGCTCCACTCCCCAGCTTCTTTCATAAGACCGACTCATAAATTTGTTTATACTTCTAAATTAGTTTTGAAAAGAGTAATTTAAAAATCTAAAAGAATTTATGAGTCAGACTTTTGGGAGAAGCTGGGGGAGAGGAGCTTCTTCGAGAAGGCTTTCTAGAAGCCGAAAAAAAGTGTGTCTGGGATTTGTTCTTCACGCAGTTTTCTATACATCCCACGCGGTACTTTTCAAAACAGCAACAGTGGCACAACTAATTTTTTTAAATAAAATAGTTGCAGTGCTACGAGGATATCTGACTAGCGGCAACGGCTTTTGTGGCATCGTGCCAAACTGCCAACACTAGCGAGTAGCGACACGAGCCAACAGACTAAATCGCATCCTCCATGGTTTTTGAACTTGTCGTCCAAGCATGGCACCGTACTCAGAAATATGTGATTTATAATAATTAAATAATACTGTAATAATTAGGGACACAAGGATGGTCGCTATAGTAACTAGTAAGAGTATAGCGGGAAAGTCAAAACGGAGGCCGAGCTACATGTAGCTCGTTTTCTAAAAAAAAATTGAATCCGTAAATTTTGACTTAAAAAAAATCTGAAAAAAATCATGGTTGTAGATAATATTGTGATCCACCACTGTGAAATTTTTTATTCACAAACTCTTTGTATTTTGATCTGGAAAAAAAAAGAAATCCGGCAAGATTTTAAAATTTTGAGATTGCGTACTGTTCACCGATTCAGATCTGCATATTTGTCTTTTTTACCCAGATCAGAATACAACGAGTTTGTAAATGAAAATTTTCACTGAGGTGGATCACAACATTATCTACAACCATGATTTTTTTCAGAATTTTTTTAAGTCAAAATTTGCGGATTCAAATTTTTTTTGGAAACCGAGCTACATATAACTCGGCCTCCATATCGCCGCACTCGAGTATAGCGTTCTATTTGACGTACTGGCATGGCATGTCATCCTTTTTACCAACTGGCGGCGGCACGAGAGGGAGGAGTGGAAAGGCAGTGACGCTAGGCGGCTAGGGTTGGGGTTCTTAGATGCTCTCGCGTCGCCTTAGGCGAGAGTGCGGCGGTTTTTTTTTTTTTTTTTGCATGACACGGTTGTACCAGTATATGTAATTGGTATTTTTTCGTATTTACAAAACTTAAATATTCTTATTTTTTGCTAAAATTGGAAGTTGAGATCAGATGTGTTGTACTGTATTAAGGTTTTAAATACTCCCTCTATATTGCATCTGAGAAAAAGCACGGGTTTTCTTCTTGTATCACATGCCGGTCATATACAGGTGCATACATTGACAACATGCATGTACGATAAACTCTATCCCCGTGTCAATACGAATTCCAGTTCCACACACACAGGAATAAAAAAAGCATTCCGTGATTCGACCGACATCGCTGATATTTATCGGGCATCAGAGCACGAACAGTTCGCTGGAGTCGCACGGCCACTCATCAGTATAGCAACTAGCAAATATGCCCGTGCGTTGCAACGGGAAATAAAAATCCTCACATGCCCCTAGCCACCCATCCGAGTTGCAACTTCTTCTCTTTGCCACAATTCTCGACGATGATGGTAAGGTCGTCCACCTATTCTCGATGAATGTGGTCAATCCCAGTAAGATGAGCTTGGTCATCATACTCTAACATGCAATTCACGAGCCCACATACTCACAATTTATGTGTATTGTAAAGACATGAAAGAATGAAATTTCCGATATGTTCTTCGGGCACAAGCATGTGCACCACCCCTAATATCAAGTGTGTAATTTTCTTTTATATTTCTGGCATGATTAAAGCCGATGGGGTGAATAAGGTGCAGCCTCGACGGTGACAACCCAAACTGGTTCAAATTTTATTCAGTTATTAAGAAGGATAATTTACCATGAGATACGAAGATCACTTTGTGAGGTCTAAGCATTTGACCAAACTGCTATTATAATTGTGACATGACACAAATAAATCAATGCGGCCACTTTTAATGGAACGAAATTCCTGTCTCTAAGCAAGGCAAGTACATGTATAACTGGAGATAGCATTGTACATACAAGCTCCATATGCTCTTTGATTATGAACTTTTCTAGTTTATTATGATAATAACGAATGAAACATATATAATATCAAAACTCTGAAACTGAATGACAAACAACACCATAGCTTCTGTTGCTGAAATATCATTTCGTCAACATTAGTCAAGGAAAAGAAACAAAACTGAAACCAAAAAGGCGACAATTTCATCGGGCGGCTTGTGGTCATTACATCAAATAATCATGGTCTTGTTGCCGTCCAACAAATTTTACTGCCCGCCCACAATAAGTGTACCTCGCTAGTAGAGCATATGGAGTTCCAGGAATCATATTCCAAAGAAGAAGAAAAATGGTCTGAATCTGCACGGTGACGTCCAGCAAGAGGTCGAAGATGATGAGATCTAACTACCGGTTTAATCATCCTGCGCATGCGGTGGATGCTTGGTTGTCTTGTGATGCTATCGAAGGGAAGTCTGCAGCCCTGCGGGAGCTGCTGCATCTAGAAGAAAGAACTTGGAGCTGCGCGGTGCTACAGGCCGCGCCGTGTCCATGCAGCGCAGCAGCAACCACACGATCGACGGCGGAGGAGGGGCACCGGCGGCGGCGACTGGGGACCAGTGAGACAGTGGAGGTCCCAGGAGGTGAAGGAGGAAGGAGAGAGGTGCTGCCGTATGCTTCGCCTGAATTAGAGGCGGCAGCCGTGGTCCGTGAAGTAGGAAGTTGCGAGGGAAGGCGTCGGAGTGTGGGGCGGATGCGGGGGGGGGGGGGGAATGGCGTGGGATCTCGGACCAGTGGCAGCGACGCCCTACGCCCGAGCTCGGACATCGGAGGACTGGCGGCAACCGTCGAAAAAAGTGGGGAAGCGGGTGGCTGCGATGGCGCGCAGCGGACCAAAGCGACAACGCCAGCCCTGTGGCAACGTCTAGGGTACCGCGCGGGGGCGGAGCCTACTTGGGCGTGGCGAGCTGTTTGCGACGAGGAACGGAAGGGCGCAGGCGGCCGAAGGCCTGGCCGGCTGCAGGGAGCTGGGGACACGGACCATGGGATACGGGAGAGACAGGTGGGGACCGTGGCGGCATGGTCAGATCCCGTCGGCGGCGCGCTCGTGAGGTCGCTTTCGACGCCTCGTCCCGTGCCACGCCAGGGCGGCGTGGATGGAAGGCGAGGATACGGCGGGGTTGGAGCCCGATGCCTCGCCGCCGCCGCTGCCGCAAGCGAGTTATGCGCATGACGAAGGTGGACTCGTCCCTGCCGGTCTCTGCGAGCTCCATGAGGGGATTCGTGGAGTAGAGAGCCGTAGAGGACGCGTGAGGTTCGTGGGAGAGAGAGGGGATTTTTTTAGTTTTTTTTTGACAGGGAGAGAGGGGAACCGGGATCAAGGTGTGCGAAACGAACCCAGTAGGTTGCGAACCGTTTTTTATTTATTATATAAGCGGTGGCAGTGCATGTAATTTGTATTGAAAATAAGGGTAGAAAGAAAATTGGATGAAATTTTTGGGAGAAGCAACTCTTTCTTTATATTATACTAGCAAATATGCCCGTGCGTTGCAACGGGAGAAAAAAAAACTGCATCGTGGAATCGTACATAAAGTAAATTCTTGTTGACATGGCGGGACGCCGGGTTAGACCATTTGGTGCAATGACAAAGTGCGAATTTATATTAAAGTTAACTCTATGATTCATCATTCATATGATTTTATGTAGTATAACACATATGCCCATACGTTGCTACGAGCTGATATTATGTTTCTGAACCATAAAAAATGTTTCTGAAAACATTTTTTTTTATTTGATGGGATAATTGTGAAAATATTGTTTGGTAAAATTGAGGCCGAAAGGCTGTTTATATGTTATAATCGATTGTATAACACAAAATTTGTAGACACAAATGAACATTTTAGTATTGTATATATACCTATAAATAATTTTTATCAAAAGTAACCATCTCTCCATATATCGGTCAACGTCTTGAACTGCGGCGACGCCAGGTGCTAGACCATTGGGATCGCGTAGGGCCTCAGGGTCATCGGATCCATCGAATAACACGGAGGCGTGTCATGTACAGTTTATCTCTCCGTGTAGTAAACCAAAACGAATCTAGTATTTAAGCATGTGTTGCTTTCATGGTCCAAAGAACTATTGAGTTACCATGTGCGTGTTCCAGAGATTGATTAAGTTCGCTTTGTGCTGCTTCTTGTAAGCCGTAGCTAGCTAGCAAATCGCATTCGAATCAAGCAAGCCTAGCGACGCCATTGAAACTATCCTAGTGAACCATGAGTTTGAAACTATCCTAGGGGTCTTTTTTTTTTTTTTTTGAAGGGGTCTCTTTCTTATTTTCAGTCCAAAATATGCGTGTTCTATGCAGATGTGCAGTTGATGTCTACTGAACTCAATGTGTCTATGTTTTTTGAAGGCTTTGTCAAGAGATCATGTAATTTTTACCTGTCGTCCAAGATAATACTGCATCAAGCCTTGCCTCATTGATCCCTGACCAACCGGCAAAGAGGGCACAGCCGTGACCAGAGGAGATGCACCCAAGATACCAACCCCGGCGTTTTGACTAAGTAGAAAATTGTCTGAGCTAATCCCCTTTGTCAAAGGCGAAAGCGGCCGTGTGGCAGAAGTTGATGCGATCTCCTTCGCAAGGAAAACTGGCAAGGCCGCGCCACCAGTGACATTTCTCTGGCCACCGGCGTCGGCAGGTGCGGCGGTGGCACGCTTCTTCTTGGTCTGCCGTCTGCCTGTGCACGCGCCGGCAATGAAGCCCGCACCCGTCGAACAGCTTCCTGGGCTTCGTGAGCCCCCAGGGAGACTTGTAGAGGAACATTGCGTACCCTCAGAACAGCCCCGTGGCGTGGTCAGCGCCGAGGGGCCCCGCGGCCCCGCCTCGATCTCGCTGAACTCGCGGAAGAATCTCCTCAGCCCGTCGTGCGAGGCGCTTGGGGGTACCTTGTCCATGAAGATCTTGCGGTCGGCGGAAGCGGGGGCCGAGCGAGGCGAGCTGGCAGCGACGGGGCGGCCTTCGACGCGCTTGGAGGCGTCGGCGAGCGCGCGGCGGGTCAGATGACAGGCGGCGGTAGGTGACGAAGCCGTAGCCGCGGCAGTAGCCGGTGGCGCGGTCGGCGACGGCGTGGCACTCGTCGAGGGCGCCGGAGGGGTCGAAGGCGGCGGCCAGCGCAGCGGAGGTGGCGCCGGGGCCGAGGCCGAGGCTGTGGCCGGCAAAGAAGATGATTGTTTCAGGTGTAAACACACCGGCGTCGCTCCCTTGCGGAGGCCCAGGCTGCAAACATGTTAGTTCACGCTGGGAAGCATGAGACCGTTCTCGATGCAATCGTCCATGATCATGTGGTGTCTGCGAGCGCCGCACCCTTCTGCGCGATCTCGATGCGGTCGCGCCGGAGCCGACCAGCGTGTTCGTGCCCGCCTGGGTTTTTTTGCTTGATCTCTCGTCCAATCCTTAGCTCTTTCGTCTGATAGCTTGGAACGCTTGATTTCGATTGTAAGCTTGGATTGATTTGATGCAGGGTAATCGATCGCTCCCCTATTTGAAGGCCTAAGTTGTTCAAGAGTCTGAACCGATGGGGCAACCTGACGTAATTAATTTTCTTTGCTCGATAGATCTTTGCCTAGCTTGTGTATGACACGGTCGCGTGAACAGCTGGGAGAGAAAGACGTGCACGTCTAGGATAACGCTTTGTACGGGTCCAAACCAGATTTGGATCGATCGAACAGATTCTAATAACGCAGAGAAGGAACAAAAATAAGCTCCGGATTACGGAAACATGACGGACGAAAGCGTAAACCAAGAACGGACGGAAAAACGGGAGGAAGAAACCTTCCTCCCTTTATTATTAGGTATAGATTATTATAAAAAGTATATAGATTATTCTTATCCCCACGGTTTCTTTACCAATTTCGGATCACCGCCCGGCGCGCCAGATATTTTGCTGGCCCGGCGTTCCTCCTCCACGCAAGCTGCTTCGTGATTGCAGTTGCACTGCCGCTACCGGAATCACGTGGCGCCACCGTGGTCCAGATCAGCGGCCAATGGCGGCTGGCCACCGCATTCCAAATCTGGAAATTTACTACGTTTACCCTGGCCCAAAGGCCAACGGACGAACGGTCTGTGTCGTGGATATAAAATTCCTTTCGGTTTTGCTGGGAACACACAGGGACCTCTTCCCCAGGAAAAAATTCAAAATCTGTGTTAGTCATGCTATTTTCTGATTTCGTGACATTTTCAAATGGTTGCCTTTTCTTATGTTCACAACTAAATTTAACCACATATGGTAAAATAGTTTTAACTCAACGTAGTTCCACTACAGACCAAATACTGGAGTTCTGATGTAGCATCTACAAAACAAAGACAATTTTTGTGCACGGATAATTTCAGAAAAAAATTATATGTCCAAATAATTCTGATTTTTTATGAGGTACATGTTCTTGTGTACAAAAATATGTGTACAAAGTCTCGTGAGGAAAAGATAATTTTATGCAACGGTCAAAGGACTCGTTCTAGCTGCGGCTTGGTGCTGCTCCGGCGTGCTCGGCCTGGAGGTGCAGAGCTGCTTTCGGCATGGGTGGTGGTTGGCGGGCTTCGGTGCGCATGGTGGAGGTTCGTGGGCAGCCAGTTTCAGGTGGCAGGTTGTTGAGCTCTCCGGGAGAAATCCTTGCTCCGGTTTGGCCGGAGCTGGCGATGGTGACGCCTGCGGGTGTCGCGGGCTTTCTTGAAAGCATCGTCGAGGTGTGCTCACTCCTTCCTCCTGCGGCCTTGACTCCGGAGGGAAACCTCAGATCGGTGATCGGGCGATGGAGGCGCTTTGCGTCTCTTTCCTTCTTGGGGGCATCGTCTCGGAGTCGCTTACAGCTGGGGTTCGGTTAAGAGGGCTTGTGGCCGGGCAGCTCTGCTAGGTCCAAGGGTGCAGTTTGGCAAAGATGATGCGTCGAGCTGAAGTTGGGTCGCGGCGGGGCTTCGGTAGTCGGTCTTCCCGACGTGTCCGATGGGTTTGTTCTCAGTCGGCGCAAGTCCTGCATATTTCCCTTTTGAAGCTCGTCGTCGGATTCGGAGATGTCTGTCCTTGGCGCGTGTGGCCAATTGTTGGCATAGGCCGGCATGGGGTCCGATGCCGTCTGTGAGGCTATGTTTGGCAAGCTGCGGATGATGTCGGAATCGCCGCCTCGGGGAGGTGTGCCGATGAAGACGCTCTGCGGCAACCTCGGCTCTGTCTGGGAAGCTGCGATTGATGTCGAAATCGCCGCCTCGGGGAGGTGTGACGACGAAGACGCTTTGCGGCAACCTCGACGCGGTCTCCTTGTGCGTTGGTGTTTTGTGTGGGTAGTCAGGTTGGCTGTGGTGGTGTGCCCAATGTGGTCGTGTTCCATGACGACATTGGTGCATTTGTACGGGTTTTCGGCCGGTTCCCCTGCAAATGAACCGGTCAGCTCTCTTCGACTTTTTTAAATAAAATGAGGCAAATTGCCCGTTTTGTTTCAAAAAAAATTAGTACTCCAGAAAAATCTTTTAAATTGTTAAAATTGTATTTTAAAATATTATGTAATAAAATTTACTCTTTCAATAAAATATTACATATACACAAGTACATTTCCGGAAATTTACATCGATAGTAACATTTTTCAAATGATTTTGCTACAAATTAATTTTTTAGTTCTTAAATAAATCAAGAAATTTAGTGGTACATAAGTTTTGGTAGTCCGTTGTTGAGATTAACTTTGTGTAAATTAATTAAGCTTTTCCATGGGATACCTGATCGCTCTATGTTACATATCGTCCAACTAGTGACCAAGTAACCATCATGTATTGAAACCTTAGTTCATGTACCATAATTTCCGCGGTCCATATAGATGTGACGGTGGCAGCAGAGTAAACGGGAAAGGGAGTAGGGACAAGCTTCACCATCCGGAGGAACCTAGGGAAGGGACCATGGTGAGGTCCTCAACAACAATTATGTTTTACTTACTACCACGAGTGATCTGTCTATTACTAGGTAAGCTAAAGAAGAATTGGTCCTCCTAGTTAGAAGATATAATGAACGAAGGTATGTAAAATATTATATGGGTTCATCTTCATATACTACGTGTGTTTAACGCAATTTTTTCTTTCACAAGCCGTGATTCACTCATTAGCAAAGTTCTTCAGGATTAGCTGATCAGATGTTATAGTGTTAACACCACCTCTACATCCATTGCATATACGTGTGCGTTTAGTGCAACCTTTTAGATCTAGGCCTATACGACCGATATATCATAATTTATATTGTTTTGGGGTTGTCCGATAGACCGGTACAACATCTAACATATCATTTTATAAATACTGTTTTTATACATATTACCCGATATATCAACCGATATGACTGATATTTACCCGATATGGCCGAATATGTTGATAAAACGATTCTTTCTGAAAAAAATGTTGCAATATTTACAACTTCATCAAATTGAAAAAGATATGCATAACATTTATACACATTGCGAGTCTGTATTAATTATTGCTTAAGTGATAGACTAATAAACTTGAAATCTTATCTTTGATATGCTTCAAGCACTAACATCATTCATATTTTAGGATTCACAAGCGAAGTTTGAACAATATTAATGTGGATGTTTTGAACAATATTAATGAAAAATATTAAATATGTTTGATGTGATATAACTACATACTATTCGATATATCACCCAATATCCAGCATTTGGAGATAGGTCCATGTGCATGGCGATGGACATATTTATGTTGCTTGTTGTTCCAAAAACTTGTGTGTGTGTTTATTTTATAATAGCCTTAACCATGCATATTAAATACATTGTGGTTGAATGCTTTAGGTAATAGTTCGTTTGGAATCAAAAACATGTTTTTAATTGGAAAAAATTGTACTATGAAGTAATACATTTGGCGTCCCTTCTAGGGCATCCGATAAAATTGGAACGATACCGAGAAGTAACAAACTTGGCACATACACAACACTTGAACGAAATTCTGACCACCAGGATTAATCTTAGCAAAACACAAACACGAATTTAGGGATCACAGATTCAGCACCTGTGTGCGCGTAGTAAAAAGGGAGGGAGAAGAACCGACCTATGGGAGAGCCCAAGATAAATGGAACCACGAGAGCGCACGAGCCCTGAGGTGTGGTGTACAACGACCTGGGTCAATGGATCATGTCCCCACGGCGCTCCCCGTCGCTCTCCTCCCCTCACCCCTCTGTCGCCTCGCCCCCGCTCCCTTCGCCACCCCACCACCCCCACGAGAGAGACGGACAGAAAGACAGACAGACGGCACAGCCGCCGGAGGAGGCTAGCTAGCGGGTATGGCGCGGCGCGGGCGTGTGGAGCTCCGGCGGATCGAGGACCGGACGAGCCGTCAGGTGCGCTTCTCCAAGCGCCGCGCGGGGCTCTTCAAGAAGGCCTTCGAGCTCGGCCTCCTCTGCGACGCCGAGGTCGCGCTGCTCGTCTTCTCCCCCGCCGGCAGGCTCTACGAGTACTCCTCCTCCAGGTGCATGCTCGACGAAGCGCGCTCGTTTTTTGGCTATTCGATTTAGTTTCTCTACAGACTAAGGCACTAGAATTCGCCCAATAGTTAAGGTCGCTCGATTTGATCGGATCCCAATATGGCAATATCTGAATCCGTTTCACCCCCTCTGGCTCTCTCGTACTAATGGGTGGGTGCACAGACCCGCACGCACTGCACGCCATATGCTCGAGAGAATCCCTGAGAGGCTTACCACCCTGCATGATTCTGTTCAGGATCTTGGTAGTACTTCTACTTCTACGCACTGGTAGTCTAGCTTTCTTCAGAATGCCGGAGTACTGTTCTTCTGGGGACTCGTGGTTCCGAGCTCTACGGCTTTCTAATGGCCTGAGCTGGGGTCTCGCGTGGCAGCAGGATAGGAGAGACAGAGGAGACCTGAGAGCAAGTGACCGTGGCTTTTGGCGTAGGTACTTGATCCCATCCTGCGGTCCCCGCATGGTGATTATTGTAGACAGAGAGAAACCGAAGCAATGCACCTTGGGTGCTGCTCATTGTATTCATCTGTACTTATAGGTTACATCAGGTACAGTTTACAGAGTGTGCGCCGCGTCGTGCGCGAGGTGGGCAGAGTGGGCGACGTGCGCGTGTGTGCACAAGACTGAGTCAAGAGCAGCTACTGCTAACACCCCGCCGCAGCTGTGGCGTCCAGTGGCCGGACACACAAGCTGGACCGAAAGTCTTGAAATGCCGGCGTTGGGAGCCCCTTGGTCATCATGTCGGCAAACTGCTGTGTAGTAGGAACATGCAGTACACGGAATTGCCCGAGCGCGACCTTCTCACGGACGAAATGGATGTCAAGCTCGATATGTTTCGTGCGCCGGTGATGGACAGGGTTGGCGGCCATGTAGACTGAAGAGATGTTGTCGCAGTAGACGACGGTGGCCTTGGGCACGACGATGTGGAGCTCTCCGAGAAGTTGACGAAGCCAGCAGCATTCGAATTATACATAAGGGACCATTTTCATTCAAATTTATGACACATTCGACGTATTTAAACGAAATTGAAACTAAACTCTAGATCTGCCAAGCCTTCTGCCTTAGAGAATTTTGATGACCAACATTGTACTCAACCTCCACTTTCCGATCCCAGTAGGGCGGCGATATGGCGTACATGGGATCGCGACGTAGCTCCCATGGGGCCGCCCACAAACGCTTGATGTAGGTGACGCGCCTCGCCACTGAGCAGCGGCACCACCAGAACGCGGACGATGTTCGTCACCTAACTGTCCGAGAGGCAGCAATTGGCTGACAAAGGTCAGTTGTTACGGATGTGCCCGCGCTCCTCCTCCACCGTCAGCAAACGTGCGTGCGTCCAAAGGGGGGTGCACGCTCGAGGGAGGAGCTCGCCTCGCCTCGGTCGCGCATCATCATGTGACGATAAGCTTCTCAAGTCACGGTCTTCTCGTTGCTGCTGGACATACCAGGGTTAGGCTCGCCTGGCGGGGGGGGGGGGGGGGGGGGGGGGTGGAGTGCAGCCATGAACCCGGGACAGACACGAGGCAGAAGCGCGGACTGTCGGCGAAGACGCAAACCCAACCAAAATATGGATTGGAAAGAGGTCTGCGTGGACACGAAAGCATACAGAAACGTGAATGGGTCATCGCATCATTGCGACGTGGTTTCTATGCGTGTGGACAAAAACAGACGTGGATGAACGAAATGGGTCCGTTGGAGTTGCCCTTATGTTAGCCATAGTAGGAGTAACATAGTTACATAGACTTGTAACGTGTACTTATATGATATTAGACTATGTTACTACCTCCATAATGAAAAATAACATATGTGTGATGTCATTGAAAGCTTCATTTATAGACTGTAGACTCATATTTTCTTAAAATGTGTGATGTTACGTTAAATTATTGGGCATTCTCTAATGCTTGTATCTTAGCGCGGTAAAATAGGTAAATTGCTGATGTGGCAATGTATTTAATAAAAAAGAAAGATTCAGTTGTATCTTATCTAACATACAACTAAGATAACAATTGGACCATAGGCAACAAAAAGTTGTTAACCCAGTCAGAAGCATGTATTAGGCTAAATTTATTGAATGCAAGCTCAATTATATACACCAATACATAGGGTAGCGGCTGAGATAACAATGTATTAGGGTGATCATGTCTTATAATACACCAATACATAGGGTAGCAGCTAAGATAAAATATATTATGCTACCATAAGTCACTTCTACTATGACTAGCTTTAAGGGCTGGCATATTGATCTGTCAAACATCGGTTTCATTTATTTTATCATGCATATGCAAATAATATTAATGAGACATATACGTCTTTCCCTCTCTCTCTAATATTACGCACGGTCTTAGTCTATTGCTACTATGTTAAGTCATTTTTAGGTGGGAAGACCCTCTACCTAGCATGCACAACCAGTAGAGGACGAACCAATCAGATCACTTGGCGCTCATAATAAATGTTTGCTCGAGCAAATGAAACTGAGGTGGGACGAGAATGGGGCATGCGGCAGCATGGGCGGTGATAAAGATGGACGGTAGAGGGGAAACCTGTGCTAGGCTTGCGTGAGAGAAAGGAAAACGAAACAGGAAATCCATATTGGGTCATGCGTGCAGACGTATCCACGGCTCAAAAAAAAATTTTAAATGTCAAAAAATTCAAAATAAAATTTGTGGATATACTTCAATACATTTTATGTTAGCACAAAAAGTTTCGGGAAGAAAAAACATTTCTTGTGACCTTTGTAAAAAGACAAATCCGGACGCTTTAAAATGACTTTATACGAGATTTTTTTTGTCTTTTACACATGTCACAAAAAAATTCTTTTCACCGCGAAACTTTTTGTGCTAACACAAAATATCTTGAAGTAAATCCGAATTTATTTTTGGAATATTTTGACATTTCCAAAAGTTTTTAAATTTTTGTAAACAACGGGTGCATCTGCACCCGTGACCCGAAACGTCGTGTACGAAACAAAACCCATTTTAAACTATTGCAGACTAAATTGGTTAGACTAGTCATAGTGTATTACTTATATAGTGTACAGCAACATTTGTGTGGTGTAATGCAAAACTCTATTAATTAGGTTGTATACTCATATTATCTTGAAATATTTGATATTACCTGAACGTATTAGGCCTTCACTAATGAGCTAGTATAAAAGCTGATGTGGAGAGCTAATTAAAATGGAGAGAGAATGTTATTGTACTCCTCCATCTCGATTTATTAGACACAATACCAAAATCAGATTTTATCAAGAGTTAGATGCTATTAGTATTAATGATCTTTTAAAAATGCTTGCGGTCACTTCCTCTCCACAATTTATATGCGATTTAGCCAATAATCTATTTAATTAGGCCAATGCATGCGCTTCCAATTGGACCCTATTGGTCTTTACTAATTAATTGCCTAATTTAGAAGTAATTAACTCGGCCAATTCTCACTTGTCTAGGTCGCAGAGAAACTCCAAAAATGACTAATAAACCGAAATGGAGGGAGTAACATAGCATACGCATCTTAGCATTTCAACCAAGGATTTTTTTAATATCAACCAATAAAAGAGAGAGGAAACGTATCGCATAAGAAAATTAATTACGAAAGTTCTCCCTTCTACTTTTTGTAAGATGTTTTATATTTACTTATATAGAGTTTTTTTTACACAAAAATATATATAGAGTATGTGAGCAACATGTTCTTTTACAAGCCAAAATGTGTTAGATGCGGCCGTCACTAAAGTTAAATTGGTCGGTAAATCCATTGCGGTTTTAGCAACCATAACAATTTGTGGGTTCACCATTCTGATTCTTTCATACTTAATTTCCCCTCATGCGGAAATTTCGGGCTGCGACACACGACACAAACCACGATCCATGGATTGCATGCCATGTTAGAAAATCTATCTGTGCATGTCATTAACGGGAAATATACTCCCTCCGATCTATAAAAAGTGTCACTCATTTTGTACTAAGTTATACAAATTTTGTACTAAGTGGGCGACACTTTTTATGGATCGGAGGGAGTATTAGAGATTATAGTGGTATTTTTGTCATTAGTAAAAAAATGTAACACCACCGCCACACACCACCAACTCCACCTCTATCTCTTATTGCTAAGTTCTCGAGTTGCTGAGGATCAAGATTTTTGTTGCATGCAGTCAACTTAGTTAGAGAAGGATATTAATAAGGCCAATTTAATTTATCCTCTAGTTTGGATATTTTGTCAGGTTTCATGGCTAACTCAATCGAAAGTGCGATCTATTATTGCTAAGTTCTCGAGTTGCTGAGGATCAAGATTTGTGTTGCATGCAGTCAACTTAGTTAGAGAAGGATATTAATAAGGCTAATTTAATTTATCCTCTAGTTTGGATATTTTGTCAAGTTTCATGGCTAACACAATCGAAAGTGCGCACCAATGGATAAGGTTAAGGCAATTCATATATACACTTCAACACACATCCTCACGTGTGACTCGGGAAGACCAACACGTGCACATAAATCTCAGAGGTATGACTCAAGAGCACTTTACGTGGACACAAAGGAGGCAATAATAATTTTTTAAGAAATAGGGAAAGCCAAGACTCGAAATCAGGACCTACTACTCTAATATCATGTCAAATTTCATGCACTAGCAACATAATCAAAAGTCTGAACCGATGAATATAGCTCAACATATACAATTCAATATTTTAAAATATATGCGGTGTGGGGTTAGTTAGGAAAGGATAATTAAATATCTCTTTAACTGGGCATCTAATCCCCTCAATTTTGGATACCTGGTGGTTTTTTTAGAACTTACCTTTTGGGTTGTGGGTCGAAGTGTGAGATTAGATTCTGATCAGACAATCTGAATGCATCTGATGATAAGCATTTAGTGTATCATCATCACCAACTCACATTTAATAGTAAATCTATGGTGTACTCATCAACGACTCGGCCCTTTCAACCAATCTAGTGAGTCTTGTCACCCCAGAAGCCTTCTTCTAACATGATGGGTCGCACCACCAGAAAGGGAACATCCCCCATGATAAATGGTCAACCCTGGAACGCAGAAACAGACCGGTAAACGACCGGATCATGGTAGTAATGGGGCGTTAGATCATGGTCATCATCGCTACACCATGGCCCCCTGTAATTGGCTGTCGTTATCACACACATTAACCGTGGACTATAACTCCCATCGTGTTGTACATATAAAACCGACACACAATACCTCTACAGAGAGACATTGGACTCGTTAGACACACTAGCTAAGTGCTCGCGCATTGCCATGATCTCACAATCTTTAACTTATTGTTTAAGAACTCTCTCTCTCTCTCTCTTGAACTGATTGTTAAGAAACTAAGAGCATTATAACCTACATATTAACTTGTTCTTTGGAGAAGGGCTATCAATGTAGGGAATTTGAAGTGCTCGATAGCACAAATTATGTCGCGGTTTGGCACGGTTGATCAGCTGTCTAAGTTCGAAGCGAAAGGCCACACTTCGAACGACATCAACGTAGACATGGTTCAAGTAGCCCTTCTCAAAGTGCAGCGACCATATGATAAGCGCCGACGACACACTTATACTGTAGAACAATGTCTACATGTCGAACCTTTTAATACCCATCTCAACAAAAAGATATTGTAGTTCTGGTACAACAATTGGTAACCTCACATGACACCAGAGCTGACAATGGGCAAGAAAGTTCATGAGGGATTCATATGACACTATGCTTTTGTGGAGCCATGAGGAGGGTTTACCGTTCCTTTCATGGTGAAATTAATACTTCGCTCCTACATTATTGAGGAGATGCATTTCTATTTGACACGCTTGGCCTAGCTTCTCAACTAAACCTTCTTTGACAATAATGCTTTGTCTTACTTCCTACAACATTCAAGAGCTTTACGGAATCAATATGGTGCTCGAGCCATCTTGAAGAGACGGATGGGTCATATATGTGACTGTTGTAGCAAAGCTCCTGTTTCTTATAATAACGAAATATCTGGCATCATATCCCATGACCTTCAAGAGCATTTCTTGACTTTGATCATCATTTTTTCCACCCACCATTCCCTTCAAAAGCTTCTCTCGGTCAAATTAGGCCCTTTGAGCGCTTCATCCCAACGGGATTTAGCCAAACCTAGGGTAAAGAAAATTCTTGTTATGTTTCCCCAACATGAGAAATCATTGATCGATTTAAGAGTGGTTCTTCGATTTCTCATTGGATGGATTACAACTGAAGACTATGGTACTGAAGCTTCATATATTTTGGGGGTTCATGGCACTCTATTCGAAGTAGATGTAATGAATGTACTTGCCGCGAAAAAAATATTGTGTAATGGTAACATGCTTGGTTCATGTGACAACCTGGCACATGGTTTAATAAAATTGCTAGGATACTCAGGATTTGTTTGGTTTAGCTTTTCCAACCTGCTTCCTGATAAAATAAGTTGAAATCTAACCAAACGGGTTATCCGTCAACGCAGATTCTCCGAAGCTAGCTGCTTTTGCTAGTACAATTCTCACAGCAGCTCGACCCCTGCTTTCATCGCGTTGAAAACCAACTTATGCTGGAAATTACCCACTGCCACTGCGTAAGTCGTACCGGTTCGCGTTCTTTTATTTCTCCCAGCCCTCCAGCTCGCACGACCGTACCTTCTTTCCCCATCTCCACCAGACATCTATGCATCGAGAGGATAGATCAGCAGGGATTGGCAACGCCTTCCCGCCAGCCGCATCTCCGGCCGCCGCCGCGCCTCCAGAATCTCGACAATTGTTCTCATGTACCTTCTCTACCACCCGCCAGCTGATCCCGGCGCCATCCCATGGTGGGAGCATGTGCTCGTCCGTGCGATTTGGAGCAGTGCCGACGGAAGGTGAAGAATGGCGCCGCCAGGAAAACCAGGTGAGGCAGCCAGACGCCACCCAATCTTGAGCATCCTTGGGGAGAACCGGGCCAGACCTCCAGCATGTTGGTCCTTCCCCTACCGAAGGCCGCCTTGCTCCGTGCCCCCCCCCCCCCCAAGGACACCTTTTTTAGTGTCGGCGATGCAAAAAGAGCACAAATTCTCGCAGCCGCGCCCCCATAGCCCCCCCCCCCCCAACAGCCTAAAGTTGCGTCGGCGAACCCAGCTCAAACCCACGGCGCTGGGTTCGCTTGGGGACGCTGGCGGAAGTAAACAACCAATCAATTCCCCCCACGCGTCCTTTTCCTCTGGCCCACCCACGTGCTGCTCTCCTTCCTTCCCTTCTCTTTTCCTGCCCACTGCTGGCTGGGAAGGTGCTCACCCCAGGGCATGTTATTTTACCCGGCGGAAGCGTTTGCCCCCCAGGACATGTCTTTTTTCCACCGACGATTGTCCTGGGGGCTCCAACGGCTGGGTTGCTCTAAGTTGTCTACATTAAGCAGCTACGTCAATTCCCCATGAACCAATGTAGCTAGCTAGCTTCTCGCTCTAGATCAGAACGATTCATGGCTCGGCGAGAAAGTCACGTGAACTCATTTTTTGTAAGGACCAAGACTGTGTGACACTGCGCCTTAGGCGCCGGAGGCACCCGGGTCGTAATCAGACAGTGTCGTCGAAGGACGTGTCTAGAGGTTGGATCCAGTCGGCGTCGTCAAAATACCGGCATCATGTGAAGAATATGTTTTTTGTGTAATATGTATCTCCATTCTAATATTTTCTCAAGCATGCAACGTTATTTTTTTTCACAAAATAGTAATCTACACACATAATAGGTTTTTAATCAATTAATCGTATAGAAAGTTATACTTTCGCAAACATTAATATAAAAAAATCTCTCAAGGCCTATGACAATTACAGTAATCTCTTAATAAAATCACAGAGTCACAGTTGTTTCAACCAAACAACTTTTTAACTTTGCCACATTTCACAACTCACAGCAGTTTTGCCACAGGTCACAGCTCACAGCAGCTTTTTCAGAATCCACAGTAGAACCAAACACACCCTCATACAAGCAAGGTGGATCTTCTTTTCTGGGAACTCATCTCGAAAAACCTCTCGGTAAAAATGCGCCGGAAAGAGGTGTGTTGGTCTGTGGGGCTAGTCGAGAAACTTAGATAGCTGCCAGGAGTATCGACGGCCAACCCTGGGGTGGACGGGGTGTTACAGTTCCTTCTTTCGTTTCATAAACCAAATGAGAGAGATGAGTTGGAGTATTATGTCCAATAGGAAACATATCATAACAAGTGAGGTTGCGCTTTAAGATCATGGCAGTCCTTTGCGGAGTTTGAGGATTTAGTATCATGTTGAACCAACTCGCTTCTTGGACGGATGCTCCAAAACCAGAATGTCTTTATTATTGACAAATTTGTGAGTATGTAATAGCACAATCATTGCTAGTGGGATTCCTTTGCTAGTGTGGACACACAAACACTCACGCCTTACCTCCTTATCTTTGGACTAATGCATTTAATAAATTCTTTGGGAAGTTCTTGTTGCTTCTCTTAAAAATGGGTTGCACTAAGGAACCAAAGCACATCTTGAATCTAAGGTCTTTGCACAAATCTTTGAATATGACCTAGTTAGACATCGTGGTATTCTCCACGGTGATCTCTTATCGTATTTGTCTTGTCAAAAGATCATCTTAGCGTGGTCGCAGTAGAAACTTCAGCTCGACCTCTAGTTGTGATAGTCGTCGGTCGCACCTATAGGGCCTAAAGCCTTGTTTCTCTTAGAAGCGGTTCCTAACTCCCAAGAAGGCCGATAAATTGGCGAAAGGTTGGAGAGTAGTAGCCAAAGCGGCTCATACACTACCACCCCATACAGGCGCATAGAATTATTTTTGTATCTAGAATCATTGTCCTCGAAGACAACCCCTTGAAGAAAGCCTTCGACACCAAAGCTAGGTAGATTTGGACTCCATAGAGCACTTATTTGTTGTTCGAAGAAGATTACACCCTTCTACTTGCGATATGGTTCATAATAGCGAAACATATACCTATTTATTGCATAGCATGCCTTAGACGATAACGGGGTGCCCTCACTCAACGTGTGTGTATCCTTTATTTTCCTTTGCTTCCCTCGGCTTCTTCACTCAAGCGAGGTACCTAATAATGATTCTTCTCTAGTCATTTGTGAACCCGAAGACAATTTAAGCTAGTCCCTATCAGAGATTGGTCTACGACTAATCTCATAGAAGGATCCAATCTAGCAACGGGTCTTACTACTTTGACAAGGAGATTATTCTTCCTTATTATCCCTTTGGGATATGCTTTCTTTTATGCCCGATGAAATGTGTTGTCCACTACGTTGTATTTAACTTGTTAAGACCATGGATTAAATACCTCTTTTACATGACCGCCTAGAACCCTAAGACTATTTCTCACTATCAGTCATGTTCCAATCAGCATTATACAGAGAGAACATGGCCAATCAGCCATTGGCTTGTATTAGTGTCTATGATACTCTTTGGTGTGATTGATGTTCGGTAATTGATGTGTCGAACAGGGGAGATAAGGTGATGATGATGCAATGTGTTACGATTTAGTGCTACAATTTTTTATAGACTATCGCCATGATAGACTAGTTGTTTAGGGTCCATACGGGGGCTTTCCTAGAGGCTCGAAAAATGTTTGGACCTTGCCTCCTTGTGATGAGGCCACTCCAAAGTGAGGATAGCGGGACCATACATGTCGAGAAATTTACCGTGTGTTGTGCTTATTTTAGTGGTGTAGGTTGCTCATTGTTCTTGTAAAGGTTTTAATACCGAAAGTGAGTTTTCCTCCATGATGGCTCTCTCGATCGTGGGGATCAATTTAGTTGCTTCTAAAGGTCCTCCATATCTAGCCACCACCTCTATGGCTATGATCGTAATACTCATGTTGAGTCTACACCATTGAGGCCCTTAAACTTCACCGACCTCTCCCTCCCCTCTCCATTTACAGGTTTGACAACAAGTGTTTTGTTGTTCCTTTCACACGCATCTCCTACCTATAATGCCTAGGTTCATGTGTCTCCTCGAGGTCACCTTGTAATTTTCTATTCCGTGTACTACCCACCTCCTTGGACGGTTTTAGGTGGTCGTGGTAAGTTCCTCGTCTGCCACCTACTTTAGGCGCAAACTAGCTTTCCCATTGGATGGATATTTGAAAGAGGATTTCTTTCACAAAATGCCAAAATCACCTAGGATAGTGCTTCTTCTTGACAAAGCAAATCACCCTTGGGCCCCCTTTTATGGGGCAAACCGGGCCTTGGAGGAGCTTTGCTTAAAGAGGGCCTCATGTCCTAGGAAGAGGGCTCCATTTTACTTGACGGCACATACTTTGCTCATGCTTTCTCTATGTAAATATTGAGAAAGGCTCGGTCACCTAGGCTAGCACTTCGTTCTTGATAAAGCAAAGCACATTCGGATTCCTTGGAGGGGCTTTGCCTTAAAGAGGGCCTTGTGTCCTAGGGAGAGGGCTTCACTTTTCTAAAGGGGTCATACTTTGCTCATGCCTTCGGAGGTAAATATTACTCCTACACTGGCATGTCATGTTTATTGGTGAAACATTTGAGCCAAGTTGAAATGAAAATCAAAGATGATCAACACTATTGATATATTATATTGACCCTGCATTATGAAATATTGGCATCAATGAGTCTTACTTATTACATACCAAGATCCCTTAACTATGTAAAATGTTTTTTGCTTCTATCAAACTACCTAGTCCACTAAGAGAAAATGAAATTAACCAAGAATAATTTTCATACAATTTAAGAAAGCAAACCCAAGAGGGTTTTTACATGATCTCAAGAGTCATGCAAAAGAACATTCATGACCTATTTGCTTCCATAAAAATGTCTAAAATAACTCGTTGAAGAGGTTCATATTCATTTCTAGCAACTGTTTCATCTAATTTGACATACCTAACGCCTTCGAACTTCCTTGAACTCCTCAAGTCAAATTTTCATTATCAATTTATATCATACTCATATTTGTTTCTCATACCTAGTAGCGATATGAAATGATGGTTCTTTCATGTTTACATTTCCAAAACAAAATAAACAAGAGCATGCACAAGTGGATGTAAAAATATCAACATTCCATTATGTCTTTGGGAAATTCAAGTTTTTCAGGGGCACATTGGGATGATACCACAAGCCAAAAGTGTAACTATGCTTTTATATATATGTATATAATTCATAAGAATAATCATTTTAAAAGAATGTCTATAAGATAAGTACTGTTTTGAAAGAACTAGTTATCGATAAATTCCATTAAATTAGAATCCCTATGGCTACTTGAAAGGTACCAACTTTTCAAGTCAACATGTTCTTCCTATCTTGCATATATTTGACACTTGACCCTTTGCCCTATATAAGCCACACTGGTTTATGGGCTAGCTAGCTCACAAATATTAGAGAATTTACTGGACTTATGGGAACCCTATCTTTTGCATTATATTTTTAGTTGGCACAGCCACGCTGAAGCACTAGATTGGGGTGTATAATTTTAAGCTCTATAACCCCAAATTTGTAGACTAATGCTTAAGAATATGAAAGTTATATGCTTGTAAACTTGTAAAATACAGTGATTTTCATAGTCAATTTGACATAATTTTGTTTTCAGCATTGAGGGTACATATGAGCGCTATCAGCAATTTGCGGAATCTGGAAGGAATCTGGATCAAGGAGATGCAAATATCAGCAATGTAAAACAATTCAGACATTTTTATCAGTGCATACCTTGCAGTCCGTGTAATTATGGAACCTGTAGGAGTGTAGTTGCCAAGTTTTGATCTGATTATTGCATCCGTCGTTCTATCCTGCAGCTGACATGGGAACACACTACACATTTAATGTTTGTAATCAAGAATTTGAGAAATAGTGATAACCTTCTGAAAATATAGCTAATAGTTTATCTGACCGCACTATCTATGTTTTAAGAGTAGGTGGTAGGGGTACACGTTTTGTATCCTAGATGGCCCAATTGTATGACATCATCTATACTCATATGTCTCTTTAACAATAAACTTTGGCTCTGTACTAGGATGAAGATCCTTCCAACATACAGTCAAGCCTTGGAAAGATTGCTGCCTGGTAACCCTAGAGACTTTCAACAATGTCACCCAGTCTGTCATTTATTGCGTTTAACCCTTAGCTGATTATTGTACAAACCGCAGGTCTCTCGATAGGAATGTGGACGACTCAGACACCAGTAGTTTAGAGAAACTGGAGAAACTACTAAAAGATGCTCTGAGAATTACGGAAACTAAGAAGGTACACTTTGATGGTTCTTTTTGTAGTCCAGTTCTATATTGTTGAAATTCCAGTTTTTGAGTTCTGTTGGACTGTCGTTACTTAAAAACAATTGCTCTGCTTTCTGCCATATTTTCACCTAATTAAGCTTAAGATGACTCCCAGGATGTATGTATTTGTTTAGCTAGTTCAGTCACATAGCCTTAGAATTATCTTAGTTTCAACAGTCTCAAGCTGGGCGCTCACCTAGACGTAATTAACCTCGATTCGTGAGCAAACAATAAGTTTTTGTCTCCTGAACAGATATTGAAATTATCCAGTGCTGTGGTTTTAGGGGATCTCATTTGATTATATATTCTTAAGCAGAGGGAGGAAAATCATTGATAAAATACCCATCTTGAGACAATGAGCCTGAATGTGTGTATGTTGGCTCCTATATATTGGTAGACAAGAATGAACTCCGTTGGCCACTTGTTTTTGCCTTGGTAGTTTCAGGAAAATTCACGAGGACTTTAACTGTCAGTAGATTTTCTAGATTCTGCATATACGATGCCGCCTTGTATGTATTGAGAAATAATCGAACAGGCATATGCACTTCGAAATCTAACCTCGGTTATGAGAATGGTGGATCTTCCAGGAAAGGCCTTGTGACAACTGTCCTGTAATGACAACATAGAAGATGTCAGCATATCTTCTGGCCATAGTAGAATAAGCTAGTCAGAGTTATTTTGTATTATTTCGGCAAGTTTACTCATTCCATACCACTAGTATGCCTAGTAGTGGAATAGTGATCTAAGAGCTGCTGAACCGGTGATTATACCGCTGTCTGCTTAAATGAGAACCAAAATATGCCACTCTTTATATAGCGCTTCAGTTATTGCCTTCAAACAGGATTCTGCCGCTTCTCTGATTCAATTAACGTATCCCCGAGATAGGTTGGCCTAATTCCAGCTTTGCTTTGCTGTCGCTGGATTGCAGGCGTCGATGAAACAAGACAATGGAGGTAGCACAAGCGGAGAGAACTCCAACGGATCTAGGGGACATGAGGAAGAAGGAAAGGCTTGACCAGAGCAGAATTGCCTGCCCTGCCCTGTGCTGTGCATGCACTTGTTACTATCTTTCTGCCACACACACTCTTCCCCTGTTAGGCTACTTGTAAGGTGTAAGGGAGGAGGGGCAAAGGCCGGGGATTATTCTCCTTTTTGAAAAAAAAAAACTACGGCGGTTTGTGCTGCTTAATATATCTAACAATGTATGTGATGTATGCTTGTTCCTAGAGGAGTTGTGGGTTCATGCTGTGCCCATGCTCATCTCGTGTGATCTGCATCTGAATGGGAAAATAAATCTGGTGCAGCAAGGACGTCCCTCTGTGCAGCTGAATATTCTGCAAGAGGAGTTACTGATATTTGTTTGTCGATAACGATAAATCTAATCGATTGAACCATTGCTGGATGCTGGGAACATAGTTACTCCACGTTTATTTGGGTTTAGCAGACCTGTTGTTGGACTATGCCTTGTGATTTTCTGGCTAAGCGGATGCAGATGTTACTCCTTTTGCAGCTTATTTTAGTCAGACTGCGGCCTAGAGTAGCTAGCTAGCTATGTCAATATCCATGGGTAGAAAACTTCAGTTTGCCGGCGCCGGGTATTTTTTTTTTTTTTGGTTTCTGCTTGTTTGCCTTTTTTTTGTGAGAAAGAGACATTTTCCTAGTGCATCGTGATGGTGTTACTACAGAAGCCAGTCCTCGCTACTGCTACATCAACGGAAGTAGTAATAACATAAGCAAAAACAGTGGACTCTGAACCTATACGTACGTCAGTAGAACGCTTGTTAAATCAGCAGCGGGCCGAGAAAACGTTAGTTACCACCGAGAGCTAGGCGCGGTGACGCCTGGAACCTCAGGAGACTCGGCGCCGCGTTATATTTCCGGCAGGGCTTGATGGAGATTCTTCCTGAAACACAAGCTAGCAGGCAAAAGCTGGCTGAAATGTGAGTTGCAATATTGGCTCCATGGGCAACGAACGTAATTAAGGAAAGCAGAGGCAAGAAACACACACACACACATTGACGGCAACATAAACAGCAAGATTTGGAGGCACGCATGCTTGGAACGGCGACGCCTGCCTATCGAAAACGGGCGACCAAAGAAAGAAGGAACGGCAACGCTACTGACCTGCATCTGCATGGCCGGGGACGAACAGGGCCAAGCTTTGGACGCGAGAATTTGGCTGCAATTGTGTCCCAGTTTATATACTCCTAGGAGCCAAGCCGGTGCTCGCCCGATCAATGTGGACGGCGTGTCGACATGCCGTTGGTTGGCTGAGGCTCGCCGGAGCGGCCCACAGCGTCGACGCTGCATGGACGGACACGCGCACGTCCGGTGCTTCGCCGCGTAAGCAGCCTCGGGACTCGGGTCACGCGCTTCAGGACGCGTGGCGGCTCTACCGCCTCGAAACGTCGGCCGCTGCGTCCCAGGCATACGTTTCCACCGGAGGAGTAGGGCGTCCCAGCTACTGGAGTAGCATGTAAGGCTAGTTATGGTGGGAGTAATTTAGCTAGTAATTTGTATGTCATCTAAGTAAAAAAAATGATGTGGCAGCTAATTAATGAGGAGAGAAGCAAATAGGGTAACATAGCTAGTTACTATAACATCACGTTTCTTTAGACAAGATGAGTCTATAAGATAATAAATGAGACCATCTATGTTACTCTCTTTATGTTACTTTGCACTATGATGATAGTAACTAAGACTAGTAACATGTGCAAGTTACTAGTCTTAGTTACTCTCCACTGTGACCAGCCTAATACTAGAGCATACTAGATGCATTAATCAACATAAATAGTAGATCAGAATATGTCCCATTGGTTGTAAAGAAATTAGCCGTCGGTGCAACAGTAACATTGCTGATGACTAAGTTGGTGAAGACTGGTCGTAGTAGATGGCATTGAAAACACTTGGGCGGAAGACGATCCTAATTTGCTACATGCTCACAAAGGATGAGTCTTTTCGGAGACCAGCTAACCGGTTCAACCGTGCACGCCGACGTTCGGGGTGGAGAAGACTACGAAGGGGGTGCAAGGTGCGATATAGGGCGCAAAACCTAGACCGGTTTGGTCTCTGACCTCGACAGAGGTCAGACATTACCTCGACAGCGGCAAAAATCCATCCATCCACTTGAAGCGTCAGCGCAAACGGTACAACACAGATAAATACTGGCGCTGGAACATGATCTGGCCATGCCATCTGATCTATGGCCTTGAGATGCCACGGCTAGCTAGCCCCTACCTAGCATCTGCACTACAGCACACCAACTTATTGATCCGTCAGACAGTCAAGTCAGCCTTCTGCGCCTGCGCGCGTACACACACTATACAGGCACAGTACCATGCCACTCTCGTTCGATCGCTTGTTTATTAATGTCCATTGGCTAGTAAGTAGTACTAGATCGATCGCATCGCAGCAGGTCTATATATCAAGCGCTTTGTGCACCGATCGAGCATTCATTTTCCAAAGCTCCGACGAGCAATACATGACTGGCATCCACGCCAACGGTGGCATATATATGCGTGCACATTTGCTAGTAGTACGTACACCAATGAATAGTATCTCTCGATATTCCTATTCCAAAATATAGGACGTTTTAGCAAAAACGATTTATATTGTGCAATGGAGGGGGTAAAATAGCTGCCCCTATACGTGTCCCCACTTTCCGGTATAAACACATGACACGCGCACGCGAAATTGAAATGGAATCATGGTTACAATCATGGGAGCTCTACTGTTTGCACGGCCGGCCGGGAATTTCCTCGTGTATTAAGATCAATTCAAAGTACGCCAAGGAGAAGAACCTCCAAGTAGATTTGGCTTGCGTGATCCACGATGGGCGCATGATGGAGAGTGATGAGACGAGACAGGTCAACCCGGCCGCGGCCGCGGCCCCCACCCCCATTTCATTTTCAAAATGCCAACTGTAGCGCGCGCGCACGCACGGATGCATACAGTACAATATACTCCATCCATCCATCAATCCCCGTACAGTACGTACCTATGTACACGTAGGTCATCAATATGCCAGCAGAGCCTATCTCGATCTTACCGGACACGACGACGCGCATATGTCAACCCCCGCCCCGGCGGTGGGGTGGTAGACAACTCCAACTCCAAGAGTGTGAGGGCAGGTCCAACTTTCCCCTTTCTAGTGAACAGTAGAGAGGGGCGATTTCCTGGTCGCTTTCGTCGTCCCACCGCGCTCGCCGGCGAGACGTGGGTTCCCTCTCCCTTCGTCGGCCGCTCCGGCGGCGGGAGGGTGGGGGGACCCCGGATCCCGGCATGTACATAGCGTAGGTTGGAGTAGGGTGCCGGCCGGCGGCGTTGTGGAGGCGGTGATGCTGCTGGTTTGGAGTCAGGTGTCGGCGCGCTTCCCCTCCTGCGATGGCGTTCTTCGGGACTCCGCCGCGGCGTGTGCGACTTGTGGTGGCCGGGGATCTGCGGATCTTGCGGTCTGTACAGTCTCCGGAGGTGGCTTTCGTGCCGGAGGCGGAGGCCACGTCGTGGAGCTTTTGTCTCCTGGCTCCTTCTCCGCGACGGTGAGGAGGGCTCCGGCCTCACCGTGGAGCCTGGGAGGTCTGCGCTGCAGGTGGAGCAGCCCTCGATCTCCTTCTCCGCTGTCGGCTGGCGTTGGAGGTGACGGCCACGCTGCTGTTCCGGCGGTCGTCCGCTGCCTGTACAGTGCGTGGTCCTTGCGTTGCTGGAGGGATGCCGGCTTTTTGCTGGACTGCGGTGTCTTCTTGATGCTGGTGGAAGCTGGAGTGGGTCTGCGGTGGTGGGATGGTTTTCTCGTCTCCGGCGTCAGAGGATGGCGGCGACGGCGAGCTGGCGATGGCTCAGGGATGCTTCCCTGCCGATGGTCTTTCAAAGTTTGCAGATTTCGGCGTCTGTGTCGGATGGCTCTTGCGGTACCTCAACGCAGCGTGGCTGCTATCGAGTCTCGTCGGCTCTGGGTCTGTGGTTTCGCTGGCATGGATGTTTGGCAGCGGCGAGTGTTCTTGTTGTTGTTTGTTTCTCCAGTTTGGCTGGTTCTCAGGAGATTTCCTGCAGTTGTGTGCGTGTATAAGCTATGTAATTTTCTTTAAGTTGAACACGTTCTTCCTTTCTCAAAAAAAAAAAAAAAAAAACCCGCCCCGGCGTAACGGCATATCCTGCATACTTTTCACGTTGTCAAGCTCTTCTACCACTCATGGCTTATTTATTCAGAGCATCGGACGTCTAAATTGTGTCTGTCACCTCCTAATTGGAGGTCTAATTGAAGTGTCCGGCACTTTTTTCCCCCCTCCCACACCAACACCCCTAAACTGAATCCCCAAAGCGAAACTAATCTCATTCAAAATATATCGGACATCTGAAAGTGCATGGTTGCTCCAATACATGGTTTTGGTAATTAATGACAATCTCTATGAACTAATATTTGTATTGAGTTATATTTGTAGGTTGTCCATTAGCTTGTTTGTTCTCCATTTGTTAGAGTCAAGGTTAAGGGGAAAATAAAAGTTTGTGTTGATCAAGACTTTGTGCGGGTTGATCATCACTCAAGGCCAAGTGAAGATATGCCGAAGAGGTGTTTCTCCCATCTTGGTTTATGGGGGAGCAACAAGTGAATCTTCACCGAGCGAAGCGCAATGAAGAAAGGTGGTGCGTCTTGAGCAGTTGAAGATCGTCTTCATCGACCTCAATTGGATTATTGCGCAAGGCAAAGGTATGATCTTGATAGGGTTTTCTATTTTACCGGTCTCATGTTATTTAGTGAGAGACCGGATTATAGGATAGATAACCGTACTATCAAGAGGGGCTCTCGACCGAATATCGTGATCGTATCGTCATAGAGAGCACAAACCTTTTCATCCATGCAATCATCTTTATTGGTTCTTATTTTCCTCTTATCGTGGTGTGGTCTTGGTGTTTGTCGTGCTTGTCATGACAAGGCTAAGTTCACCGAAAACGGTTTTCATATGCGTTCCCTATTGCGTTTTCGGTATTGAAGATTTTGCCGGTTCATCCGTGCAGAAGATTTCTCTCTTCCATTTCTTTGCAAAATCTCCATTGCTTGTTTGCCATTTTCAAAGGTAGCATTTGTTGTCCTCTTTCCAACAAAATTGGTTTCATGTCATTTGGACTTCATTTGCAAAAGATATTTCATTTCCGGTTTGCGAAAAAAGAGTTTTTAACATTTCTCCATTTATTTTTATAATATATTCTTGGACTATGATGTTTCTCTGCATATTCTTGTTGTGCTCGTTGTGACGATTCCAACGAGTTCAAGATTACGTGGGCGAAAGTTATTGCGTTTTCCTCTCGGAGTTTTTATTAGACAGATTTATAAAAAGAAAAGAAAAAAAAGGTGCCAGGCCGGCCAGGCCGGAAAGAGGCCGGACCGCTCGGGCAGCCTCCCGGCCCACCCGCGCTGGCCGACCGGCCCGGGCCGGGGTGAGGCCGGCTGCCTCGGGCTGCCTCCCGGCCTTCCTGCGCCCGCAGGCCGGCCCAAGGCCGGGGCGAGGCCGGCCCGTCTGTTGCCCTTTTTTTTTCTGCGCTGCCTGCCGGGCCCGTCTGGCTATTTCCAGCGCTGCTGCTGTTCTCTGCTTCGTGTTCGATCGTTGGGGATTCTTCCGGCCGGCCTGGCCGGCTGCAGGCCGGCCCGAGGCTGGGTTACCTGCTGCCACATTTTCTTCCCCAACGGTCACATTTCGTGGCCCCCTATAAAAAGGGGTTCTTCCCCAATTTTTCCCTAGATCTTTTGCTTGCTCTCTCTCTCCTCCATTGCTAGACTTTTTGAGAGCTCGATTTCTCCTAATCCCTCCGATGATTCTTGCCCAAATCTAGGGAAACAAGAGAGGAGATCTAGATCTACACTTCCACCAATCAAAATCTCCTCTAAGTGAGGGGAACTTGTGGGATCTAGATTTTGGGGTGCTTTGTCTTCATCCCCTTTGTTCTTCCTCCTAAATCCCTCCATAGCATTAGTTGCTTTGGTTGGATTTTGGGGAGAAGGATTTGACCACTTGGTGTGTTCTTGCCTTTTGCATTAGGTGCATCGGGTTGTGCTCCCCACGGTGATTCGTGGGATTGAAGGTTGGGAGCTTGTTACTCTTGGGTCATTGGACCCTAGACGGTGTTGTGGTGATTCTTGGGAACCTCCAATTCGGTTGTGGATGCGTGCCCCAAGCTTAGTGGTGTAAAGGCTCCGGATTCCGCCTCGAAGGACTCCGATAGTGGAAGGTGAACCAAACCGTTGGGTGCGGTTCATCGGAGAATAGGGTGAGGCCTTTGTGGCATTTTGAGTAGGCCTTTTGTGGCGAGCTCACACCCCTCCAACGAGACGTACTCCCTTAACAAGGAGGAACTCGGGAATACATCCTCGTCTCCGCGTGCCTCGGTTATCTCTATACCCGAGATTTTACTTATGCAATTTAGTTTGTGATAGCCATCGTGCTTGAAGTTTATATCTTGCTATCACCTTGTTGCTTGCCTTGCTTAGCATAGGTTGTTGGTGCAGCGACATCTCGGACATCGTTTGTTCTTTCAATTGGTATCAGAGCCTCGGCTCTCTTGTTGGGCTTCACCGCATAGAGAGTAAAGATGTCGTTTAGAGGTTTAGTGTACGATTCCATGTTTATATTCAATGGCACAAATTTTAATGTTTGGAAAACTCATATGCTTAGTCACTTTCGGGTCTTGGACCCCAATATTGAGCGTATCTTAGATATAGGTTTTTCTCCTCCAAAGTACTACGAAAGTACGACTTTAGAGGATGAGAAAAACTTATATCTAGATGCTCTAGCCTCTGATGAGTTTTGCAAATTTGTGAGTGTTGTAGTGTTTGAGTCAATCTTGCCTCTACGGGACGCTCATGAGCTTTGGACCAAGCTTCAAGAAAAATATGGAGTGTCCAACTCTATTGAGGATGATTGTTTTCCCTCCACCTCCGGCCGTGACGAGCTCTCGTCTTCGTCTACTTCACCAAAATGTGGTAAGCCACAAACCAATGTGATGGTGAGTAGTGATAGGTTTTGCAACATTGATACTGAGCTCATTGTTGATGATCATGTATCTCTATCTTGTTTCAATGACTCTTCTTTGGACCTAAACACACATAGCACTATAAATGATTTACATGCTAGTATTGATAGTCCTTGCATATCATCTAAAAATTGCTTGGATAAATCTTTTTATGATATGCTTGCTTTATCTTGTTGCCATGATAAAAATGATTGTGTTCCCTCTAACTCTTGCATAATTAATAATGTAGAGGAAACCCAATTTACTATGCAACAAGATGTGAACTTGATTAGTTCAAAAATTAATTGTTCCTCTTCATCCACCTCTCATTGCCTTATGGCTAAATCTTCTTCTAGCAATGGTAATGATACTGATAATAGTGATGAAAAAGATGATGAGGAAAATAATGATGCTCTCCTTCATGATAAAGGTTTAATGATTCTTAAGTCTCTTTCAAAGAATAAAATTGCTTGTGATAACCTCTATGAAATCATGAGCGCCCTTGTTGAGCGCGGGGAAACTATCGAGGCTTTGGAAGCAAGCCTTGAAGAAAATGGTAAGATTGAAAGAGATGATGCTATGGAGAAGGCATCTTTAGAAGATGCTCTTGAGAAAGAGCAAGAGACTCGTGCTTCTCTTGAGGAGAAATTAGAATCTATTGAGGAGTCTCATAATGAAATAATTACTAAAATCATTAAAGAACGTGACCATGCTCATGCTAAATATAAAGTCACGAAAAAGGAAAATGGTAGATTAAATGAAGAGCTTGCTAAATTGTCTTCCTCTATTCCTAATGTCAACGATGCTTGTGCTACTAACTCTATTTCTTGTGAAGCATCTATGTCAAAGGATAATGTTGAGCTAAGGGCTCAACTTGAGTCGCTAACTAGCAAGTATAGGAAGTTGGAAGAAAGTCATAAAAAGCTATCTAGCTCTAATGACGATCTTCTAGCATCCTATGCTAGTCTAAAGTTAGCTCATGAGGCCATCACTATAAAGGTAACATCTAGTTAGTATCATGTGGATAATAGCACAACCATAACTAAAAATGCTATATTGCCATATGCTAGTCCTATTAGTTCATCCACTAAAAATGTTGGCACATCATGTGATTAATTACTTGCTTTGCCTTGTTGCTCTAACAATGATGCATCTACCTCCTCTAGTTCTTGTGTTATCACTAACCATGTAGAGAAAAGAGGAGAGCTCAAGGCCCAAGCCACTTCTATGAAGAAAGGCTTGGAAAATCGTCATGAAGGGAAGCGTGCACTTGACAACATGTTGAGTGTGCAACAATCCCCCAATGACAAGAGTGGACTTGGATTCAACTCCAACAACAAGAACAAGTCCAAGGTTGAGAAGAAGAAGAAGAAGAAGAAGAAGAAGAAGAGAAGAAGAAGAAGAAGAAGAAGAAGAAGAAGAAGGGCCAAGTTCAAGTCAAGAATCCGGCCAACATCATTTGCTTCAAGTGCAAGCTAGAAGGGCACCATGTTCGGGATTGCCCAATGAAGAAGAAGCTTCTTAGTGAGAAACAACTAGGAAAGCGGCCTCTTGTTCAATCTCGTGCTCAACCACGAGTTGAACAAAGGCCACCTCCTAAGAAGACTCAAGTCAATGCTCCTCAAGTTGAGGAGCCTAAGAAGAAGAAGAGTCGATGTTGCTACCTTTGCCGTGGCAAAGGTTATTTTGCTTCTTCATGCACTAATGGTACCTCTTCCTCTCCTATCATAATTGATGATGTATATTCTCTTAGGAAGGACAGAGTTGGCAATGTGTTTGCCAAATTTATGGGAGTTCAAAGTAGTGTCAAGAAATGCACCATTTGGGTTCCCAAGCCTATTGTGACTAACCTCTTAGGACCCATTTTGGTTGGGGATAAACAAGCTCAAACTTGATCAATAGGTGTTGGTGGAGGACATTGGTGACTTGGCTATCATTTGAAGAATTAAGGGATCTTCATGGTTATAATTCATCAAGCCAAGTCAATTGGATTTTCACATATCTACCTCATATCCAATGCTTCCTCCTTGCGGTAACTTGTATTTAATTCATATATACATTGAAAGTTGCTTGCTCCCTTGCATGTGTTAGTTTTGTTCCTAGCATGTGCTTGTATATGATATGCTACTTTCCTACTTGTCTTGTTATTCAAGGTTGTGTATGATAGTTGTATATCATGTATGTGTAATTTGTGTGTTGAGCTTTATTGAATCTTATGTGGATTTCATTTGGCTCTTTGAGATATTAATGGACTATCTCATTTTGGGGGAGTGATGTGCTTTGTGAACCTCACAAACCGAAAATGTGTGCATGAGGCACACCACCTAGTATTCATATTTCAATATTATCTAGCTACTACGTGGTATGTCATATTCATGAGAAATTCAAATTCTACAATGTCCATTAATTTCTCTAGTTGGCTTTGTTTGCCTCTTGCTTAGATAAAATGATTTATCACATTATGGGGGATTAATAAGCCATGTGCATATTACAATCTCATAAAAATATGAACATTTGAGGTTTGCCACTTAGGGTTGATATTATAAATTATCTCATTTCTAGGTGGCATGTTTGCTCGAACAAGTTTTAATTTTCTTTGTGTTTATCCTTTGGATCTTGTTTGTGTGTGTTTGCTTGGTGTGGTTTTTCTCTAATATGCTTTTCCATATATTATTTGAGAAACCATTTGTTTCATATTATTCTAATCATGGCTTTGCCGGTTGGTTCGAATAGTTGAAACTACCAACAAACCTTTTTTTTTTCAAAATATGCTGGTTTATTTTTAATCCTTTGCCATATGCTTGCTTGTTATGAAGTTGGTCTCGATCATCATTCCGTTATACCACCGAGAAATTTCTCTATATACTCCTTGTCCTTGACAAGTGATTCTAGTAATTGTGGTGGATTTTGTAGATCATCTTCGCATTGGCACTTGTGTTATTTTGCCCTATTTATTGCCTTCTTTGGCTTTTGAATGGCTCCTATTTTTCAATTGGTAGTGTTTAGTGTTGTAAATAAAATATGGAGAGTAATGATCCATTGTGCATGCATTTTGTAATCAAATGCAAATATCAAAGATAATGCGTGAATCTTGGGGGAGCATTCCTTTTTATTTAGAACACTATTCTATCTATCAATATTTGATCCTTTCAATTGGCATTTGATTCTTTATCTTATGTCTTGGTACCTTCAATTGGTATTAATTGGAATTTAATATCTTCTCCATAGATATTTGTTCCAATTGATATTTATTGTGAGAGTTTTGAAACATTTTTGCCTTATTTTACTTTACTTGATTCCGGTCAAGTATTATCCTCCTCTTGGTATCTTTTTTCCAAGTGGTATCTTATTTTCAATTGGTGTCTTATCGATCATTTGTTGTGTTGATTCGATTCCTTTTGATATCACACTTCATATGTTGATGTGTTTTGGAATCAATCATTTGTTGATTTGATTTTTTCTCAATCATGTGTTGATTTGGATTTTGATATAATTTGGACAACCTTTTTGTGTCACACATTAGTGTGCTCCCTTCTTCGTTTACTTGGTGTTTTCGTCCAAGTTATGTCTCGTTCGGTTCTAGAAAGCCTTTGCATGCTCGGTCACTAATTTATATTATTTTAGCATGTTTATCTTTCTTGATCCAATATATAGGGTATACTCCATCGAATCCTAAATCGGCTAAGATGTGCATGAAATTCAATTTCATATCTATATGCACATATTTATGTGGAGTATGTCCTATATATTGTAGTTTATCTAACTACTATGGGACCCAATGAGTTTGGGAACCATTTTGTACTCTAATTTTGTTTTAGGTACAATGGAGATACATTGGATGCTTGCCTCATTCATAAGGAAGGTGTTCTCACCGTGTGATTGTCGGAGTCAAGCTTTGATGACAAACCAACTCGCATCATCTTCATCGTCAATGCATCTTGGTAACAAGTATCTATCCCATGCATACTTTTCTAGTATTCAACCTTGTGTAGGTTGCATCTTGGCATGAAATCCTTTATGTGCAATTGTTGTGGTTTTGGCTTATTTTCTTCACTTGGTATATCTTTGTGATATTTGTGATGAATTTGCAAAAAAAAACCTTTTCTTCAATTGATATTATTTGTTTGTGATACTTGTTGCCTATCTCAAAGCGTCTTCACTATCTCTTGTTCCCTTAGTGATATGTGTGATGCATTTGATATATTTGAAGTTCATTTATATACAATGAGATAAATTTGAGCTATGTGCTATGCTTTTAAGCAACAATCTCGTTTGTATATTTATGACTTCCCTTTGGATACCTTGTTCTCCTTTTTTCCCGAACCATTTCATATGTACAAGTTTCCTTGTGGATGTATATCGTCAATGATTTGTCTACTTAGAAACCTATACATATGAGATAGGTCACCTTTTAGTTGGTATCCTTTTTCCTCGAGCCACCTTGTTTTTCATCTATAATTCTTTGGTGGTTCCAAATGTGTCTGTGAGTGCTTGTCTTATTTTTTATTAGTATCTTTGCACTCATGTATTTGTTGGATCTTTTGACTTTTCATGCTTACCATGGTGAGCATGTTGAATTTTATTGGCTAAATGATCTCACTAGCTTTTGGCATTTTCAATTGGTTTAGTTTCCAATTGGTATCCCTAAGCTTGTGAACATATTTCTTTAAAAGATTTTTTTATCTCGGTTGGGCCTATCTTATGATGAATTTTTGAAAATTGGTATCTCCTTATAGCTCAACCACATCTTTGGTGCAAGTGCTATGATTTACTTTTGCATTATGCACTCTTGCACTTGACTGAGTGTTCTAGATGATTTTGGGGGAGCGAGGATGCCATATTTGTGCACTCCTCAATAGTGCGTGAACATTGGGGAGCCTCTCCGTTTTTATTTAGAACTCTCGCTTTGTATCTTTCGATTGCTTTTCTCTTTGTGGAGATGTTTCAAATGATTTCATCTTTTTGCAATCTTTGGATCCTCAATATAGTTTGATTTCCTCTAATTTTTCGTTAAAAGGGATTGTCATCACCTTTATGCAGGAACTCATATTATATTGGCCCTCTAAATTTTTCTTCCCATTTCGGCAATCGATGCCAATGAGGGAGAAGTTTAGAGGGTTTAAGGAAATTTGGGCTTTATGCTTTTGTTGCATTTTCCTTTAATGCGCTTGCATCCTTGCTTGTTTGTCTTGCAAGGTTGCTTTATTCATTATATAAACCCTCTTAATAAGGGATTGTCATCAATTACCAAAATGGGGGAGATTGAAAGTGCATGGTTGCCCCCATGCATGGTTTTGGTAATTAATGACAATCTCTATGGACTAATATTTGTATTGAGCTATATTTGTAGGTTGTCCATTAGCGTGCTTGTTCTCCATTTGTTGGAGTCAAGGTTAAGGGAAGAAGAAAAGTTTGTGTTGATCAAGGCTTTGTGCGGGTTGATCATCACTCAAGGCCAAGTGAAGATATGCCGAAGAGGTGCTTCTCCCATCTTGGTTTATGGGGGAGCAACAAGTGAATCTTCACCGAGCGAAGCGCAATGAAGAAAGGTGGTGCGTCTTGAGGAGTTGAAGATCGTCTTCATCGACCTCAAGTGGATTATTACGCAAGGCAAAGGTATGATCTTGATAGGGTTTTCTATTTTACCGGTCTCATGTTGTTTAGTGAGAGACCGGATTATAGGATAGATAACCGTACTATCAAGAGGGGCTCTCGACCTAATATCGTGATCGTATCGTCGTAGAGAGCACAAACCTTTGCATCCATGCAATCATCTTTATTGGTTCTTATTTGTCTCTTATCGTGGTGTGGTCTTGGTGCTTGTCATGCTTGTCATGACAAGGCTAAGTTCACCGAAAACGGTTTTCATATGCGTTCCCTATTGCGTTTTCGGTATTGGAGATTTTGCCGGTTCATCCGTGCGGAAGATTTCTCTCTTCCATTTCGTGGCAAAATCTCCATTGCTTGTTTGCCATTTTCAAAGGTAGCATTTGTTGTCCTCTTTCCAACAAAATTGGTTTCATGTCATTTGGACTTCATTTGCAAAAGATATTTCATTTCCGGTTTGCGAAAAAGAGTTTTTAACCTTTCCCCATTTATTTTTATAATATATTCTTGGACTATGATGTTTCTCTACATATTCTTGTTGTGCTCGTTGTGACGATTCCAACGAGTCCAAGATTATCGAAAATGGAGTTCGTGGACGAAAGTTATTGCGTTTTCCTCTCGGAGTTTTTATTAAACAGATTTATAAAAAGAATAGAAAAAAAAGGTGCCAGGCCGGCCAGGCCGGCCCCAGGCCGGAAAGAGGCCGGACCGCTCGGGCAGCCTCCCGGCCCACCCGCGCTGGCCGACCGGCCCGGGCCGGGGTGAGGCCGGCTGCCTCGGGCTGCCTCCCGGCCTTCCTGCGCCCGCAGGCCGGCCCAAGGCCGGGGCGAGGCCGGCCCGTCTGTTGCCCCTTTTTTTTCTGCGCTGCCTGCCGGGCCCGTCTGGCTATTTCCAGCGCTGCTGCTGTTCTCTGCTTCGTGTTCGATCGTTGGGGATTCTTCCGGCCGGCCTGGCCGGCTGTAGGCCGGCCCGAGGCTGCGTTACCTGCTGCCACATTTTCTTCCCAACGGTCACATTTCGTGGCCCCCTATAAAAAAGGGTCCTTCCCCAATTTTCCCTAGATCTTTTGCTTGCTCTCTCTCTCTCCTCCATTGCTAGACTTTTTGAGAGCTCGATTTCTCCTAATCCCTCCGATGATTCTTGCCCAAATCTAGGGAAACAAGAGAGGAGATCTAGATCTACACTTCCACCAATCAAAATCTCCTCTAAGTGAGGGGAACTTGTGGGATCTAGATTTTGGGGTGCTTTGTCTTCATCCCCTTTGTTCTTCCTCCTAAATCCCTCCATAGCATTAGTTGCTTTGGTTGGATTTTGGGGAGAAGGATTTGACCACTTGGTGTGTTCTTGCCTTTTGCATTAGGTGCATCGGGTTGTGCTCCCCACGGTGATTCGTGGGATTGAAGGTTGGGAGCTTGTTACTCTTGGGTCATTGGACCCTAGACGGTGTTGTGGTGATTCTTGGGAACCTCCAATTCGGTTGTGGATGCGTGCCCCAAGCTTAGTGGTGTAAAGGCTCCGGATTCCGCCTCGAAGGACTCCGATAGTGGAAGGTGAACCAAACCTTTGGGTGCGGTTCATCGGAGAATAGGGTGAGGCCTTTGTGGCATCTTGAGTAGGCCTTTTGTGGCGAGCTCACACCCCTCCAACGAGACGTACTCCCTTAACAAGGAGGAACTCGGGAATACCCGAGCTTTTACTTATGCAATTTACTTTGTGATAGCCACCGTGCTTGAAGTTTATATCTTGCTATCACCTTGTTGCTTGCCTTGCTTAGCATAGGTTGTTGGTGCACATAGGTCAAACTAGGAATTTAGGTTATTGGATTGTTAATTTAAACACATAGTTTTTATTCCGCAATTATCAAGCTCCTAAATAGAAAAGGTGTTAATCGCCTATTCACCCCCCCTCTAGGCGACATCTCGGACATCGTTTGTTCTTTCAGCATCAAATAGTTCCACCGGCCAACTTAGGACACGCCCAAATAGCTGCGCCGGCCAACAGTTTCACCGGCCATCAACATCTTTTGCCACCAAAACACGTCGAGACGCCTCGGATCTCGTTGGCCTCGTCCGGCGAACTGGAGAAGCACGATGGCTGGAACGCCGACAACGATGGATCGTTGAAGTAGTTCGGGAAAGACGGCGACGATCCCCGAGGAGGGCGAGCCGACGAGCTCCCTTGGCTCAGGCCACCTAGGGTGTGTTTGGTAGCCCGAGTGAACTCACACATTCCCACCTCAACCTGGCTGAGCTGCTTAATTCTTGTTTGGTAGCATGGGTCAGTTCACATGGGCACTGTCGGGTTCATACAAAAAAGGCCTCGGAGCACTGCCCGGTTGAGAAGTGGGAATCGAGCTTCTCAGCTCGCCCAAGCTGAGCTCGTACCCGCAAAACACTGTTTGCCCAGCGATTCCCGTTCGCTGGCGGCCACCCCGCAGGAAACAGTGTTCACTTGCCCCCGCTGGAGAGCGAAGAAGCGGACGAGAGGCGCTCGCGCCCGCGCATCCCCGACGGCCCGCCTGCCCGTCCCATGGTACGGAGGCTCCTCGACGGCCGCCGGCACCGCCTGACTCCTCCCTCCTCCCCCTGCTACACCGTCGAGTCGCCTCCTCGCGTCCGTCGCGACGCCTGGTTCCTTCCCCTGCCCGCGCCGCGCCGGAAGAAGACGTGTCATCGCCTCCTCGCGGCCGCCGCGGCGCCTGGCTCCTTCCCCTGCCCGCGCCGAGCCGGAAGAAGACGGGTCGTCACCTCCTCGCGGCCGCCGCGCCGCCTGGCTCCTTCCCCTGCCCGCGCCGTGCCGGAAGAAGACGGGCCGTCGCCTCCTCGTGGCCGCCGCGCCGCCTGGCTCCTTCCCCCGCCCGCGCCGCGCCGGAAGACCACCACCGCCTCCCACCGCCACCGCGGAGGCGAGCCCAGCCGCCGGAGACCAGCATCTGGCCGGAGATGTCCAGGATTCGGACCTGATTACTTTTTTATTTTTGTTTGACGTCCTTTCTGTAAGATTTCGGACCTGTTTGTAATTTTTGTTACTGGACACTACTCTCAGCATGGCTAGGTGGAACCGGGACAACCAAACAACATCTCATTCTAACCTGGTCCAGGTCATACGGGGCACCAAACACAGGAAAAATCTCATCCCAACTAGGCTCACTTTAGCATGTACGGACTGAGAAAGTTGTGCCAGGGTGATACAACCTACCAAACACACCCCTAGAGATTGGCCGAGGAGGAGCTCCGCTTCCCTCAATTTCGCGCGTCATCGCCGGTCAGCTCGTAACTGGGACGCCGCAGACCGCAAGAGATCCGAGACGATCGACACCTTCACTTCTTCCGCCTTCATCGCCGGCGACTTCATCAACACGGCCCTCGTTGCCCCCTTTTCCTTGACTGATTTGCTTTGGATGGGCTTTCTTAGAACCACCGGCGCCATCGGAGTCGGCGAGAGGTTGGAGGCGATGAACGCGCCGCCGGCGGCGGCGACGAGGAAGGAGTAGGGGTGGGCGGCAGCGGCGAGTAAGTACGTGGGGGAGGAGTTTGTGAGAATGGAGGGAAGAAGTTTTAGATGTTTTGGAAGCCGGCGCGACAATGTAGGGGGGGAATTCGCGCAAATCGCTTCGTGTGTATGACGGGCGGGCCATATGTATCGGAGGCGCGGGCCGAACAGTGTCCGGCACCGCGAAGTCAGCCTCCAAAGTTGTAGGCCCGGTTCGCGGTGCCGTATAGGTTTTAGGCCGAATAAAGGCTTTACGATCCTCGGTGTGGGCGATTTTTCTGTCCGGCACCCTAAAGGGTTTTAGGCCATCTCCAACGCGCCGACCCAAACGGACCTGTTTTTGGTCCGTTTTTGCTCCGTTTGGGTCGGGAAACGGACAACTATCCGGCTCTGTCCGGCGTTTTTTGACAGGTAAACCCAACGCGCGACCTACCCAAACGGACACACCACCGAGAGCTCGTTCCCGTCGCCGTCGATAGATCGCACTCGCGTCGCTGCTGCGCGCTGCTCAACAGCCTGAGCTCGCCCGCGCCGCCGCAGCTCGCCTGTGCCCACGCCGCTGCAGCTCGCAACTCGCCCGAGCCGCCGACTGAAGCCTCTTCCGACCGACCTGCGTCCTCGACCTCGTTCTGCCCGCGCCGCCGCTGCTCGTCCCCCGCCCGCGCCGACGCTGCTGCTCGCTCGCGCCCCGCGCCGCCGCTGCCGACCTCATCCCGCTGCCGCAGGAGCTCGATTGGGAGGCACGCCGCCCGCACCGGAGCGGCAGCAGGCACGCATCCAATGCCGCTAGCACGCACGCGACCGGGAGCGGCAGCATGCACGCATCTAGTGTAGCCAGCACGCACGCGTACTAGATCAACTAGTACTAGTACTAGATCAAGGTCGTGCACGAGCTCGGCCATCCCAGTCAGATGCGCGCCGTCACCAATTCGCTTGCCCGCTCCCCGCGCCGGCCGTTGCCGCCGCAGCTCCCGAGCCGCCCGCCACCGCTGTGGCCCCGCGCCGCCCGCCGCCGAGAAGCACGCCGCCCTCCGCCGAGAAGTACCGCCGCCCGTCCGCCTACTGCTTTGCCGGAGAGTGAAAAGGGGAGAGAGAAAAGGGGAGGGAGGCTGACAGGTGGGGTTAGGGGCAGATCGAGCGGAGCGAAGTGGAGCAAAACGGAGCTCCGCGCACGTCCGTGACGACCAAAACTTTGCCCAAATTTGGGCTGGATTTGAATCGAAACAGACGTCGGTCCGTTTGCGTCGGCGCGTTGAGCCATGGATTTTACCCATCCGAAACGAAACGGACCGTTTCAGACGAAATGGGTCGACGCGTTGGAGATGCCTTACAATCCCGGTGGTGAAGATGCTCTTACGTCAACCTCGATCAATCCCGCCGCGCGCTTGGATTTACCGATCCGGCGGGCGAGCATGCTCGTCGCCGGCCGGCCGGCGACACCTACGTCTCCCGGACGGAGGAGTTAGCTGGCAACGACGCATGCATGCTCCATTGCTGCGTTGCTGCGCAGTGGAGAGAGGAGCGCGTGTACAGAACGGATGGGCCAATGGCAACTTGAGGAAGGCGACGACGGCTGTCCTGCCTGTCCGTGTAGCAGCAGATTGGACGTGGCTGCGCGCGCGTGTGCGCGGTCCCGGCTCGCCACGTCCCCGTCCGTCTCATCTCATGTATTCGTATTTCAGACAGGAAGCAGCAGCCGGTGCATCGAGCTGTCGGCACGGCACGCTCGGATTTCTCCACACACACACACACACACACAAATCTGACCACTGTAAGCTCAGCGGCCGGCGTAGCCTGAAGTTTGCTTGTTTATTTTCGTGCGGACCGGTCTAGCAGAAGAGAGCTACTCGTACGTACGTAGTACTACGAGAAAATATCCAGTGATACGAGCGCTTAGGTGATACGGTGCTCACGTTTCGAAAAAACGTATTTTAAAAGTTTCAAAAAATTCTACCAAAAAATGTGTGGGTTGACATGATATGTTTCTACTACCTCAAAAAATTTCAGCTACAAATTCAAAATGAGCATTGAGAAACAAAAAAGACAAATCTGCTATGAATAGTGTCACACTATTCATAGCAGATTTGTCTTTTTTGTTTCTCAATGCTCATTTCGAATTTGTGGCTGAAATTTTTGGAGGTAGTAGAAACATATCATGTCAACCCACATATTTTTTGGTAGAATTTTTTGAAACTTTTAAAATACGTTTTTTTGAAACGTGAGCACCGTATCACCTAAGCGCTCGTATCACTGGATATTTCCTCGTAGTACTACGACGACAACACGGACGATGCTAAGCTGGCACTCAGGTCGATATATCGAGCTGGTTTTCATTGCAGCAGAAGCATGCTTGCTAGTCTGCTGCTGCTGCTGCAGCAAGTACTACCGCGTACGTCGCGCGGTAATTCGTCGATCTAAATCGCCTCACCGGATCGATCAGTCAATTAATTGAGCTCTTGCCACGGCTGTCCCATCGATCGATCGACCGATCCCAGCATCAGTTCCACAAACTCGTACGTACGTGTTTCTGTTGATGCTGTCGTGCGATTAACTAGTGTAGCTGACTGACAGCGGATCGCAATCCTCTTGCGGAAAGCCAGCTTAATTTGTTAGCGAGAAAGGCCAGGCCAGCTAAACTGCTTCCGTTTCCGAGACAAGCAAGGCTACCGGACACGGAGCCTCGCAGCAGCGTTTGGTCAAAAGATACTCCTAGGTACTCCTCCAATCCGGTAGCAGGAGTACTCAATGTTTTAGTCCGATCGATTCTCAACTAATGCAATGCGGTTGGTTCCATGATTGGCCGTCTGTTTGCTACACTACTACGAGTAATTATTAGTACTACTCCCTCCGATCCTAAAAGACTGTCGCTAGCTCAGGCTGAAACGTTACCTATGTAGGTATGTTTCTACGACACTTAAATCGGATCGGAGGAAGTACGAAATTGTTTATATTCTAGTGGCCAGGTGCCAATCTCCAACCCGCCTGAATTTCGGGAGGAGGTCGATTGACCAGAAGGATTCTACACGCATATACTAATATGCTTAATCAATCGACTCCATTATAGAAGACGTAACGCATGTGCCGTGCGTGTTCCTCATGTTGGTCGACTGCCGAGGATTGTCTAAGCTAGCTACTCCGCTGTACGATCGAGTCACCACCAGTTAAATGGTGCCAAATTGACCCTCGATTGCTCGATCTGCTCGGCTGACCTGCGTACTCGTGCCTAGTGGTGTGAAGGGACGGAATGGCGAAACGTGTGCGATGACAGACAGAGAGAGAGAGTGGCCAGGTGCGCTGCATCGATCTCGACGTAGTCTGAATCTTAACTGGTAGTTGGATTTGCACAAATGTTATGTAGGCCATTTCTGCTCCAAAGGTGCGGCGCATTTGTTCAGGGTAGGTACAGTGACTCTGCCGTGAGAGTTTGAATAGGACCCCCAGCTCAAGGCAAGGTCCCGCCCAAGCCCAAACACCACCCCAACCATGCAGAGAGAGAGAGAGAGGCAGAGTGACAGTAAAACCCAAAATGCAGCCCAATCAAAGGGAAAGGCAGCGATGGCCCTTTCCATCATTGCTTTGGATTCTAGTCCATAGTCTCTTAGTACTACCATATACTCCGTATTTCATATCGATAAATGTTACAAACAAAAAAAAAAACACTCAAGTTCTTCTACCTCTCTCGTTCTCTGCCCGTGTTCCTTTTTTTGGCTGTGAACCTGCTGTGATAGGAGGCCGGGGGAGGAGAGGAGGCTTTTCCCTGGGGATGGGGATGGGGATGAGGTGAGATGAGATGAGCTGAATGGTTCCTAGCCTAAATGGTCCAAACTCTCCCCCTCTCTCCTCATCCTTAGGTGGCTTGTCTCTGTTCGACACACATGATAAAAGGGCCAAGGAAGCAGCAAATGATCTGAGTGGAGGGGCCCCGAGCTAGCCAAACCTTTTGCCCTCGCCATCTCGCATCTGCATCTCCACGTCCCAACCCAACTCACTTTCTGCTTATTATTATCGCCACCACTGCATACATGTCCATCGGCAGACATCTAGAGCAACAATCTGTCCTGAGATCAAGGGTCTCCACAGACGAGGGTTACACCTTGGGCTTAGTTGTACAACTACTACTACTAACTCGTTCCTGTCAAGTCATTCTTCAGTCTCCCCCGTGCTCTCTGGACAAACATTTATAAGCATCAAACGCGTTGAGATGATGTGATCTGTCTGTGGGGACACGGGGAAGCAAGGAAGGTTTAAATTATTTGATTGATGCCACCTCCTGTTACTCCTCCACTATATATCATCTTTTGACATCACATCAGTGCATGAATAAAAGTGCGAAGCACAACTTGGGGAGGCAGGGAAACATAATACGTACTAATTCTTTTTTTTTTTCGCAGTGGTGATCGAGCTAGACTAGCTGATCCAGTTCATTGCAAGGTTAGGTGTAATTGGAGGGACATTCTTTCTTGTACGATAGTGGAAGAGCGACGAAAGTAATCTATCATAAATACGTGGCGCGTTTTGAGGGGGGAAATGCCCACTCAAAGCATGCTTTACATCCCTATCACTTGGACATTAAGACACGTACTTAATCCAAACCTTCTCTCCAGTGACGTGTTCCTCAATGCTAGCTAGCTTATCGAATGGATTCCATTAACCCAGGAGCATTTTAAATCCGGACTACCGTCGAGCCAAAAGGCAAGTGCTAGTACAACTACAAATCTTTAAAATACGCAGATGATTACCGCGCACCTATCGATGTAGGTTCAATAATTTTGCAGAAAATGCTACCATATGCACTAGATAGTAGCTAGTAGCACAAAATGGTCAAAGTGCTAGCCAGCCATTGGTCTTGATCTTTTGGATCTAGTACATGTCCTAACTCGGGATCAGATTAATGGTATCCTCATGGGGATGCATGTGAAAGCAACTAGTAGTAGTATATTGGTACTGTATATGATGTCTGTGTAACCTTTAGGGGGGGTTAAGAAGCTTGATAAGAACTATACTAATTGAAAGGGATTTCTTGGAAATGAGGCCCCTACCTTTACTCATCAACCTCTTAAAGGCAAAGGAAGGTGCATGGACTAACTAATTGATAAATATATTAGTGAGCAAGAAAGACACACATTAGCTAAACCTAAGCATCATGAAAAAGTGAGAGTGGGCTAATTGGCAATGATATTAGTGGCCAATGACACTTATATTAGCCAAACCATAAGCATCATGAAAGGCAAAGCTCCGGGTTTTGTTATGCTAAAAGGCATGGGGTTTCCTTGCTTTAGCGTTGCTTCGTCCTCAAATTTGGTTCCAACGCACCAAACCACTGGCTGCAGGCTAGGCCCTACATAGAGGAATTAAAGACCCCAAGCACCACTACTGAGATGAGCAGAAAATGAGAATGGCAGTTTGGGATCAATGTGATAGTTAGCATAATGATGCCACAAGATCATCAACAGAAATCATACATTACATTAATTTAGCATAGAGCGAATAAAGCTCAAACTTTCATCAATAGTAGAGATATACTTACGACAAAAATCAAGAATAATTCATCAATATATAAATGTATGGCATTTTTCTTTGGTGGGGCGACTTGATAAAGCTCCCTTTATCGACTTGTTTTAATGTGGGACGAGTAGGAGAACAGAATATGGTTTACTAAGAAGAAAAATCGCCTTAGTGTGTAGTTGAGAAAAATAAAACATCTACACCCTAGGGTATCCTAATCCATATATATTGTGTATATATGATGAAGAGGTCGGAGGCAATAATATATACCTTGTGCTAACTCGTCCTGGTCCATAGAAAACTCGAGTGCGTTTTCCCCACTATTCTTAAATTTGCACACAAAGTTCTCTTAGTAAACTCCATTGCCCATGAAAAATTTAAATTATCATCTTCTAGAACACACGCGGGCGCATTCCGGTTTAACGGAGCCCAAAGTGCAGGATGATGCGGATGCTAAGGAGCAATGGCCGTCGCCATCGGTGGTAAAGCAAGCGAGATGCATCACCTCCATGTCTGTCCACATAAGGAATTAAACTAAGTACTCCATCAAATCAAATCAAGTAGTACTAGTATATATAAACGAGGATGAGAAATTGAATCGAACAATTAATTAACATCATTGGCTGCTGCCTGCTGGTCTTTATCAGATGCCTTGCAAGGGACGCGAAACGAAAGATTAGTCCACCCAGAAGTAATTCCCGGCGAACGAACAAAGAAAGTACGGAAGCAAGAGGAAATTAAACACCACATGAATCGATGCTGGCCGCATTATCATGCTTTCTTGTTCGTCTTTTCCTTCCAATCCGTACTATCCATCTGTTTGATTCACATTCGATGTACCGACAGAACACAGAATGGTTCGTTTTCTTTTTTTTTTTCAGATAAAAAGCATCACCTAAACATGCACTTGTGAGCACAGTGATGTGTCCTTGTCGTCGGTGTGGCGGCCACAGGGAAGGGCGGCGCAGCGGGATCCGTGGATCCGACGTGGGGGCGAAGGTGCCACGTGTCCGGAGGGGAGTCGGCTGGTGGAGGCATCCAGGGGCGTCGCTGTCCTGGACCTGAAACGGGATGATCGACGGAGGTGTATGAGGTAATCATGCATTGCATGGTGACATGGTGTGTATCAAGCAAAGCTAGCCCATCGAGCCACGGATCACATACATGCATGCGAATATGCGATGGAACCTTCAAAAAGAAACAGGCTTTTGTTCTCGAAAAGGAGAGAGCTGGGTTTATCATGCATGTGGGCGGCTTCGATAGGAGCAAAATAAGACTGAGGTGATCGGTGTGGTTTCACCGAGAAGATGATGCATGGTTAGTTTCCACCAGACTACAACTAATCAGTTAGGCCAACTAGATCGAAGCAATTTCAAACTAAGTCGGTAGATTTATGTCCATATACAGTACTCCCTCCGATTTTAAACATATATATGTTTTAACTTTTTATGAATCGTATGTATCTAAACGTGTTTCAGCGTTTAGATTCACTCATTACAGTTTATATGTAGTTCATATTGGAATATCAAAAACATCTGATAATTTGAAACAGGGAGGTAATTGTTCATTTTTCGCACTAGAACCAATTTGTTTGGAAGACGTTGCCGCTAAAAAATTCACGTGGATTGTAGTACCTACACCCCCAAACCGCACACCATGTAACCACAAGTACCTTTCGCCCTTCCAGGAGTTATCTTTCATAGATCCGAAACGCTAAAAAGTGCACGGATGCTATCTAGTCTCATCGAGCGCTCTCTCGCTGGCCGTCCTGTTTGTTTCCACCTGACTAAAACTAGTACTTGTCAGTTAGCCCAACTAGATCGAATCAATTTCAAACTAGGTAGGTAGATTCCTATCCATATATGATGTTTTAAAAAAACATGCCGAGTTATTAAATTTGTCGGGTGTTTTTACCGCGACACTCAGACAACTATGTCTGTTTGACAAGTGCCCGATAAAAAACACTGGGCAAACAAATAGGACCACACTCGGCAATCCGAGCGTTGTGATCATGATATGTATGCTGCGTTTATAAAAGAAAAATGAAAACACAGGCAGCATTAAGTAAGTACTCCTCCGTAGTACTGTATGTTCTTCCACCGGTTAAAGAGACACAAACCTTAGCCTGAAAAAGGGCAAAGAGCTATTGTAGCTGGTTCGTGGAAGAAGCATATGTGTCGTCCGTATATCCATCTATTGGCGGCTTACGTGAGTCGGTGAGTGATGAATGAAATACGTGTTTTCCTAGTCAGTCCTTTTCGTGACAGAGAGAAAACGTGTTTTCCTAGTGTGTGCATGAGGTGCAATCGCTGAATTGCGGACTTACGTCAGCACGTACGTGTTGGCACCAGCCATTCTCACTTTAAATTATCCAATGTGAGAGTTGGAACCCTCGTCTACTCTGCACCCTCATGCGTTGGTCATCTCACACGTACGTACGCCCCCGTTCAAAAAAAAAAAACACGTACGTACGCCAATAGCTGCCGCGCCGCGTGCTACTTTTTTTTAGTTTTAAACATTATAGATAATTCTAGTACGCGTGGCCCGCATGTCATCCATCCAAAACAACGCATCAATGCAGGCGGCGACGTCGCGCCGTAGTGATGCATCGATGCAGTGCCGCAATGATTCGCGCCGACGCAGAGGCGCAGTGTCCACGCAGCGTCATGCATGCCCGTTGATGTTCCAAGCGTCGCATCGCATCGTAGCAGTCCATCGGCCGGCTTTAAAATGTCATCACCATCCCCCTCGTCTATCCACACACACTCCGACACGCCATCTTCCCTACCACCACTCACAAAGGAAACATGCACCGCTGCGGCCCCGTGTCCGACCGACGGAGGAGCACCACGAGTGACGTCGCCGTCTTGATGCGGCTTCGTGTCCAGGGGAACCGCATTGCGGTGGCTCGGACTATCGTGCCGCCACCTCCCACCCCCCCACACCCACCCCCACCTCCGCCACTTCCACCTGCGGCCGACAACCATCGTCAGATGATAGTCACAGAGGCGCAGCACCACGAGCGGAACAACCTCCCGGCGCCGGCAGACCGCTGCTTGCCGGACGGCTGGCTGCCGAACATGGACAACGTCTCGGTTGCTCCACCCCTCACCGGGCAGGCGAGGTTGGACTACATCCAGGCATTGTGGTAGGCGGACATGGACGGCGCGACGGAGGAGGAGCGGAGGCAACTGCCGCAGTTCAACCCGTCGGCGGCCTACTAGGATCGCATGGTGGAGTCCGAGTACGCCGGCCGTATCCATGGCGGCAACTTCCAGGTGCCGATTACTTGGAGTCTGGTTTAGGTTTAGCGTTTAGTTTAAATTTTAATTGAATCATCAAGTGTATCCGAATCTAGTTGTATCCAAATTTATATTCAAATGATGTCTCAATGACAAGGCTGACCCACCCCTCGTGAACCGGCTTGGCATCACCTACGGTTCTGTTCGACACACTCAAACGGTTCCCGCCGCGGAGTGCATGGGCTGGGTGTGCCGGACGTGATATTGAGCTTCTCCGAACGAAATCAGAGTATGGCGTCAATTTATCCGATGTGCCCAATAAAATTATTGTCGGTCCTACTAACGGCCCGACTAGAGATGGTCTTAGCTACTACTCCCTCCGTTCCATAATATAAGATGTTTTAGGCCTTTTTCATATTCACATTTATACCACATATACCTAGATATGTTTTAATGTATGTGTTCACCCACTTTCCATTCTTTTAGTCCGAATCTAGACAACATGTAAAACGGAGGGAGTACTAGAGTAGATCGACGGCATGGATAGTCAGACCCCCCCCCCCCCACCCCCCCCACCCATCTCTCGTGGGCCGTGCGTCCAATGACCGGGTGACAGCACGCGTGCGCGGCCGGGCGCACAATCCGTCGTCCGCATGCAGCGCTTCGATCGTTCGCTAGCCGGCCGTGCACGCGTCGTGTCACGGCACACACAGAGATTGGATGCTGCTGCAACCTTTTTCTCGTTCGCTCACCGGACACGCGCATGCATTCACGAAAAGAGAGCAACACATGTCCGGCCCGTGCTGCCGCAACGAGCTGACGGACGAAAACGACGGGTCCATGCCGCTATATATATGTGCTGTGTGTGTCATCCATCTCTTCTTTCTGCGCGCCGAGGTAGTACGACGCACGCACGTACACACGGTACACGTACGGCCATACCGCCTTGACGTTGTAAATTAAAAAAAAAAACTACCACAATTCGTGTTGACTTTACAGGTAAGTATCTTTATTTTTTTAAAAAAACTACTAGTTCTGGGACAAGGAGAAATAGACCGCACTAATTTCTGTCTAAAAACGTTTTGACAGCAGCGCTGGCCAGTGGGACCCATTTGTCAAGGCTGAGTGGGAAGCACACATGGAGAAGGAGCTGAGGTGCACTTGGGGCATACCTGTCAGCCCCAACTTTTCCCCTCTCTTCTTCTTGGTGCAGACCAAGCCTTCCTCCTCCGACTCCACGAGGACAATCCGGCGGAACGGGTTGGGGCCGAGCCGTCGGTGCTTGGACACCGCCGCCGCCTTGGCGAGCCCCGCCAACGTGGATGGCCTCCATATCGTTCCGCAGCCGTCGTGTAGCCCCCCCCCCCCCCCTCCCACCCACCACCTTGTTGAGCCCTGCCACCACAGCCCGTGCCGGGCGTCCGGGATTTCCCGAATATTCGGGACAGGAAATTCGGGAAAAAAATAGTTCGGGTTCTAGGAAATGAATCCCAAAAATCAGTCAAATTTTTGTTTCCTGAAAATTCAGGTTCCCGAAATTTCGGGATCGGGATCGAGAAATCCAGTATATCCCGAAGATGGAGGAGAAGGCGACGATACGGTCAGGGCGGGCGACGGCCGCTGGTGCATCAACTCACTGATGACGTCGCCGGCGCGGTGCTGCGCCACTATGCGCTGTCGAGGAAGGCGACCAATGGCGGCGGATGCGTGCAAGCGGCGGCAGGAGCTGCGGCCGGGATGCAAGCGGCAGTGGAGCGGCGGCACGGGATGCAAGCGGCGTCGGGAGCAGCGGCACGGGATGCACGGGAGCTGCGGATGCACGGGAGTTGCAGATGCGAGCAAGCGACGGTGGGATACGGCGGCGGCGGCGGCTGCGGCTGCGGCAATGGTGCCAGGCGATGCGAGCAAGCGGGTGCGGTTGGGACTTGCGTGCGAGGATGGGAGATTAGGGTTGAGGCCTTTAGGGCCCGATAGGGATGAGGTGCTGCCTGCTGGGCCAGAATTTGTTGCTGGGCTTCTGGGCTGTTGGGCTGCTGGCTCGCGAGGATGGAAGGTTGCCTCTGTAATTCGGGTTTTTCGGGTTGTTCGGGATTTGAAAGTTGACTCCCGAAATTCCCGAATAAAATTCGGGATTTGAGAGTTGACACCCGAATAAGTGTTCGGGTTTTTCGGGTTCGGGAAATTCGGGATCGGGATCGGGTTATTCGGGTATCGGGTTCGGGAATCGGGAAATATGCCCACCCCCACAGCCGCCTAGCTTCGACGTCATCGGCGCACGGCGCTCCTCCCGCCACGGCAGGCCACCACCGCCAGCTCGTCCTCGCCTTCCTCCTCCGACTCTGCCAGGACCATCCGGTGGAGCGGGTTGGGGCCGAGCGCCGGTGCCGAGCACGGGGTACGGCCGTGGGTGTTCTTGAGCGTGCATGCCGATGGCCAGCTCGAAGGTGGACTTGTCCATGACCTCGCGTGGGAGCACGTGCACGGATTTCCGACGACCAGGTACCACCATGGGCGGAGGAGAATAACGGACCGTATGGAACGGCGTGGAGAGGTCAAACCCTGCGCATGGATTGCTCGATTCAGGGTGGTTGGAGAAGACGAAAACGACGGTGGTGGACACGGAGAGGTGACTTGGGAATCAGATCATGAGGAGCCGAGGCGGATGGTACGGAGGTGCTGGGCGCGGGAGATGGTGGCGGCTTGCGGCGGCAACGTGCGGGCGAGCTCATAAGAGAGAGGAAATAGAGGAGGAAGAAGGAGAAGAGAGAGGGGAAAGAAAATGGAGGGGCTGACGGGTGGGTACCACGACCACCTCGGCTTCTTGTCCACATGTGCAGGCATGTCAGCCCTGACAAATGGCCCCCACCGGTCACCTCAGCTAAATGTCCATATGTGCAGTCATGTCAGCCCTGACAAATGGCCCCCACTGGTCAGAGAGAGTGTCAAAATGTTGTTAGACCGAAATTAGTACGATTTGTAACACTCTGTCTGAAGATTTTTTTTTTTAAATACCAAGATCGGTATCAACATGTAAAGTCAGTATGATTTGTGGTAGTTTTTTTTTTGTAATTTACTCGCTTGGCGCCTTTTCTATACTGTACATCACTAGTCGCTAGATGTGCGTGGCTGGCAGCTCGGAAGTTACCTTTGTGCCCCTTCGCCGGTTCGCCGCCCATGGCAGATTAGAGCTCTCGTCTGACGTAAATTATATCTAACATCGCCAAGCCAATCCTTAAATTTATGGAGCGTGCTGAGCGTCCCCCGGGGGATCGGTGGTTTCCATCCCCCGGGTCCCCTGATTGACACGTGTCCAACTTTAAGTTTCCAAATCCCGCAATTGCTGCAATGGGTGCAAATAACGTTCCGCAGTAGCAAAAAAATTATGCTATTGTAGCAAAAAACGATTCGAAAACAAAATAGAAAAAACAACCGTCGGACAGAGAACTCGCCGGAGACCTCATCAGAGACCTCACCGGAGATATCGTAGAAACAAAAATATGCTACTGTAGCAAAATCGACTTCGCCGGAGACATCGCCGGCGACTCTCGCCGGAACATCGTAGCAAAATCTTTGTACTAAGGTAGCAAAAACACATAACTATAATAGCAAAAATATTGTTATACTGCAGCATCGCAACAAAAATTCTTCCGCCCCTGGGAGCATCACCTCCTGCCGCCGGGAGCATCCAATTGAGTCGCACGTAGCATCCCTCCTGCCGCCTGATGCATCACCTCGAGTCGCGTCGTCGGAAGCACCACCTCGAGTCGCAGGAAGCACCACCTCCCGCCCCTGGGAGCATCACCTCCCTCCGTTGGGCGCATCTTCTCCTGCCCCTCTACGGCAGCACCTCCGCACACCGTTGGCAGCCACGGGGATCACCGATGGTAGCATTGCCGTGTGCTGCCGGTAGCATCGCCGGTAGCAACTCCATGGGCCGTCGGTAGCATCGTCGGCTCGCTGGTAGCAATGCCACAAGCCGATGGCAGCTCCGTCGGCCTTCCATGGTAGCAACGGCATGTATCTACGGTAGCACCGCGGGACGCTGATGGCAGCACCCCCGCCGATGGGTGAGGATGACGTCTGCGGATCGCAGGGTGCGGTCGATGTTCTCGTGGGCGGTGCGGACGGCGTGGGTGCGGAGCTGGATGGGGCGCATGGCGGCGTCGAGCACGGAGAGGCGGCTGTCGAAGGAGCCGAGGATGGAGACGACGGCATCCGTGGCGGCCTGGCTCTTCCCCAGCGACTCCCGCAGCAGCGCCGCCTGCTGCGCCAGGGTCTCCATCCCCACCGGCGTTGCATGTTCCTCCTTCCCCTGGATAGCTAGCTGAGCTAGGACGGATGCTTCTGGAAGTGGGGGGATCTGGGGGAGGGATCCGGGGCGGGGAGGAGCGGAGGGGGTGGGTGGAGGACGGGGAGCCCACGGCGGGGGTGGCTGGCGGAGAGGGAAAGGGGAGGCAGCTGAGAGAGAGGGAATGATTGCCAGGCGAACAAGCAAAGGGAGGAGACGGCGACAGGCAGGCAGCAGCGGAGCGGAACTGTCGCCCGCGTGCGTGCGTACTGGGTGGAAAAAATCCAGCGGAGAAGAAATCTGGGCTGAAGGGATAAGGTATAGGGTGGGACCATCAAGTGGACACGTGTTGTGCAACCGACCCGGAGGACGCGAGACGTTCCATCCCCCGGGGGAATACCATCATTTCCCTAAATTTATACGCTCTTTTGACGGTACCGGACAAACAAATCGCACATATAATTCACCGCAACCCCACATGACAGCCTCTAATAACAATAAAACATCCGATTTGTTTGAGAGGCGTCGGTGTAGCAACTTAACTAGTCAGCCGTCCGGTCACTCCTCCGTTTTAGACACTGCCTGATAGTACAAAATAAACTCTCCGATAGAGATGCTCTTACGTGCTGGCTGCTGCCGACAATTCAACCGGGCAAACGCCCAACTGTTGAGCGCGTGACGCATCGGCGTCGCCTACTTTTTTCTCGTTAGAGTACTGCCCTCGGTCTGACGGAAGACCTGGGCAGGGTGATGCATGCGATGATGCGAACGAGAAGAAATAAAAGCTTTCCCGTGTTCAGGTGCTGCAAGCTGCGCTTTGAAGTCGAAAAGTGGAGCTTTCACATTCGCTGCTCTCCCGTTAGAAATTTTCTTTGGAAACAAAGAAAATCTCCGAAAACCGTATGGTCAGACGGGATTTCATCCAGCTCTAAACTAAAGTATGCCATGCCATGACGTGGCATCTACGCGTGTACGCCGTTGACTTTGGCCGGCTTCTCACGTCAATCAAATTATACTAAGAGTTGCGCTTCGTTAAGGTCTGGACAGGCACCCGAATGGATTAGTTACGGGTGAAAAACAAGATAAGCTGACAGTGATCACAAGGGAGTTCGCCACCCCCTCCGCGTCACTGAATTTGAACTTTAATAATCCTCTAGACATCAACCAAAAGCCAGTGTTGTATACAAGTAGTGCAGCTCAATAAATAAGAGCATTGTATGTACCTGTCCAACGTACGCCCGTAATTAAACTATACACACACACCCTTCGTACAGTACGACCTAGGAATTTCAATTATAAATGGACTCGAAGCTACCCGGCCGGCGGTCTTCACCATCCGTTTTGTCCGTTCGCGATCGAATTGTTAATCGTCTCTCGCCGCTCCCATCCTTGGATGTTCTTCTTCTCTATTCAAGTTTTTATTCAATCATATCATGTGATACTATACCAGGAAAGCAAAATATACTGGCACAGCAACAGTGTGATCCCGGACCTGTCATCTCGAGATAATGGCCCCGGACGGACGGCCGGCCGCGTGTCAAGCCAAAAATCGTCACACTGCCCCAAAGTGGACACTTGCTACTTGCCATAAAAATCTGCTCCTCGTCACCCTCTACTCTCCCTCTCGCGTCTTGTCAAATGATTTTGTTTACGTTGTCATGTTATACGCTACATTGTAGCTAGCTACTACTATATCGTTGTTTATTAATTTTCTGCAATGCATGATTGCATCCGCAAGTGCGAGAGCATGTAGATAGGATTCGGCTTGGCAAATACTTGACACATGGAAGAGGTAGGAGTACTAGATCTTTGGCGAGGAGGACAATTATTCTCTCCTCAAGCAAGCAGATGTTGATTCCTGCCCAAAAAGAAAGGAGAAAATGGTATCTATCCATCCGTCTATTCTATCCCTTCCCACAAATGTTTAGACAGGATAGGCTTATATACAAGAGGAGTGTACAAACGGATATACCGTCAGGCAGAGCCATCAAGCTGACGAATTGTGCTGCAAACTGACTAGCACAGCTCGCCACTTGGTCCGAACAAAGCGCGCGGGGGCAAAGCTCTCGTGGGAAAGCCGTGCCGGATTCCACTCACATTGCTTTCTCTCCCACTTCATCTCTCCCTTTCCTCGGATGTACTGTACGCGATTACGGCTGTTTTTTCAGGCCTATTTTGGAACATGGGAATTTCGAATTCGCGTGATCATGTAATATTTGTTGCGAAAAATCGTATCGGTAAAAAAAATCTGCGAAGCCCAGTAACTAGAGGTTTTCATGTATTCTTTCGTGCAATAAAAAAGGTTATGTACATCATTTTGATGCACATGCCGGACTATGTTCCTCATTTTGAAGAAAATAAAATCTTATGTGCGGTATGGGATGTTGCTCACTCTAACCTCGTGCACTACTAGAAATCTCCTTGTTTTCAACACTAGTCGCTTACGGTTTCCCGGATGGGCGACGGTTTTACATGACCCTACGGTTATGACATTATATAACTGACGGTGTTCTGAAATAACAGACGGAGAGAAAGCAACGTTCACTATCAATGTGTAATATTCTCTTCGTCCGGAAATAAGTGTCACTAAAACATACGTATCTAGACATATTTACACTTATTTCCAGACGGAGGAAGTATCTTAAGGTTCCTTTCAGCGGCAGGAATTCCGTTACATAGAGGACGGTACGTAAGTAACTCTCAGGCATATGTAACAATAGCCGACGGCCGATTAATAACCCTCGGTCATAAGCGACGGACGGTTTCTAACCAAACACTCATTGGAACTCTATTATGAAGCTACATGCATCGAGCTCCTCGCCTCATAAAGCGCCGCAACATTACAAACTAATTCTTGTATGCGGCGGATGTCGTCAATAGCTGCAATTGTCAAAAATTCCCTCATGATATCCTCAAACTCGACTTTGTAAACTTGAATGCCCTGGTTGTCGTCTTCGATGCTAGAGGTTTTGTCATACGTCTTTTGTGTCTCGAGCGCTTCATTCTCTCGCGTAGGAAAACATTCGTTTTCATAATGAGTTGTCCGATCATTAGATAGGTTGTGAAATTCAAATATCCTCCAAAAAAAAACAATTTGACTTTGAAATGCATACACTCGGTTTTTATACCCCGGACACCACATACACAGGTAGATTCCTACAAATTGTGAAATAAATATTGAATCAACACGGTTTCGCAACAACAACAAAAAAAAGCAAACCCTAGAAATATCTCTCTCTTGTGAACAGACCCAATTATGCATTGTCTAGACCTGATGCTGACCATCACATCAATTTAGCATGCATGCCTCCTAGTCCTGGGTAGCCTTTCCTCCTTATCGCCAGGATGCCGGCCACGTGTGCTCTTAAGTGTTTCTTTTAATCCAATCGGGTGCGAGCAAGAGACGATCAGTGGCACCCTTGAAATTTTACCAGATCCTAGCAACAGAAGTGCTATAGTGGAGGAGTAAGCACCTACGTACTCCGTAGATTTTAATTATGGAGTAGTTAATATACCTGCTGGTCATGTCAAAGAACACACGACAGATTGCTAGAGTAATTAAGGGTCGGGTTAAATGCAACAGTGCCCGTCCTTTCAGGCGCAGGGGCTCGCAATTAAGCTCTGGAAAAGCGAAGGCCAGCTTGATCTGGAATATCGATGGCTTTGCGATCTTCCGGCAGATCAAAAGGTAGGATCCGGCCCTTGATCGATCGAGGCCGCTTGCATGTTTGAACGTCGCCGTTGAACAGGCCCCGGCTCACCGGGATTATCTTCGACCAGCGGCATTGATGAAGAGGTAAATCCGCATGGGTCGTTTTGGAGACGTAATGCTAAAGCCAGCTTTAACAAGCCTTTTCGCTGGAGAAACTGTACCATAATTCAATGCAAAAGGTAAATAAGTGTTATGATTGGTCAAAAAAGAAGGATCGGGAAGGTGATAAATTTGGCTCTATCCTGGTAGTAGTAAATGTTCCAGTGATATTATTTGATGAGACTTTATCTCAGTTTTTGGAGGAGCGGCATGTTGGAGACCAAGTCCTTGGTTTTTGAAATTTTTAAAATTGATATTTTTACTTCCCAAAAATTCGGAAAAAATCATATGCGTAGATAATGCCGAGATCTATCATTGTGCAAAATCTCAATGGAAAATTCTTTGTATGTTTGTCTGGGAAAAAAGACAAATGTGTAGATCCGAGTCGATGAACATGCACAGATTCAGATTTTTGAAAATTTTGTCAGATTATCAATTTCTGTGTATCCTAAAATAATGCGAATTTTGTATTAAATAATTGCAGAGTGGTTGATCTCGACATTATAAACATGTAGAATTTTTGTTTCGAATGTTTTGAAACATAAAATGGAGATTTCGAAGTTTTTGTTACCGAGCGCCAAATGAACTTTCCTTTTTGGGGGGAGTGACTATTGCAACTTGAATATTTATTGTACTATTATTGGGAGTACAAAGATTGTTAAACTATTTTGCTAACTAAATGGATATCCAACGTGTTCCAGCAGGTATCGCTTTAAGAATTCAATCGTGTGAAGGAAAGAGTATAAGACATATGAAATTGTCGAGTGTGGAAACTCAAACAGTGGGGATGTTGGACACCCCCTTTGTGGTTCGGTAGTGGGCGGCAACACATTCCAAGTATCAAGTCACAACACACAACGATTTACCTAGGTTCAGACCGCCACGACACATAACACCATGCTCCTGCTTTGGACTGTATATATTTGGTGGATGGTGAGGTGATTACAACTATGGCCTTCCCCTCTTGCCGGGGAAGAACCGACTGAAGGAGAGGCTCCCGCCCCCTTTGTCATCGTCCACCAGGCGCCAAGAGGATACCAACATCCTAATCCGACTCTAGACAAGCCAGGATGAACGTCGACGTCAAGAGGAATCTTACCATGACTTGTTATGATAGTGAGTAGTTCCCCGAGGTTTTGTCCCCCGGTCCTAGTCATATCTCAACATGAAAAAGGCAGACGTCGCAACATAACCAAATAGATTATTCACATTAACATATACGAGCAATATTCTATTTTGTATTAATTTGTCAATAATATCGCAAAGCGCAGAAGGGTTAACACGAAACTACTAGCGTGCTAGGAGGAATAAGAGAAAAAAACACCAGGTCCATATGGACTGATTAACTCGATGGTAGCCATTGTACATTCGCAGTGGGGATTTCTGGTTCCCGAGCTTCAGTAATCCTTTATTTACGAAAAAATTAAAAAAAATCGTATTTACATGTTATGAAATTCTGTAATAAAAACCATGCGGATTTTTTTTATCACGAAAAGAAAAAATCTCAGTTTTGAAATACTCTATAGTCTGAGCTACACTAAAATAAAAAATGTGTGGATATGAGTATACTTCAAATGTTCAAAATATACAAAAACATTGTTATTCTATACATTGTGATTTTGCATGCTTGTAAGAAGATTATCAGAAGTAACATATACTACATCTAGATCCGTAGATCACCTAGTGACGAATAGAAACGAGCCGAATGCGGCAATGTCATCGCCCCTCCACCGGAGGCAGGCAAACTTGTTTTCAATTGTATTTTTTTAACTTGTAAACATACTTTTTTTAATTTAAAAAAATAATAGGTTCACTGGAACCGAGGAGCCAAAGTGAGCTTTCGTTTTGTTCGTCTCTGGTGTGAACAAACATGAAATCAAAGGAAGGTATTCGACAGAAGTGAAACCATAGTCCATAGGGTCCCCTGGCCGTCGGATCTGAAAGGTACGCACGAGTTTCACTTGTCCGCACATGTCACGATCGGCCGGAAAACGACTGGGAGCCATCCCGCTAGCTAGAAGCCTATAATTATTATTGGCACCGCGCGCCGGGCCAGGCTACCACTCTATCCCTTTCCTCCGTCTGTGGAGTGGAAGATAAAAATCACCGGTGGCCTCTGCCTCCGCGATGAGATTAGCAGTAGAGCCCTGACCCGCACCTCTCTCTCCCTCCCTTTCCCTTTCACCCCTCGCTCGAGCTAGCTAAGCTAGGCCCCAACGCAGCACCCACACCCTCCCTCATATAATTGGGATCGATAGCACGCAACGCAAGCGTCCAGATTAGCTAGGGTACAAGGCTGGCTGGGGGCTGGGGCCGACGGGAGGGGATGGAGAAGAAGAGATCCAGCCAGCAGCCGCAGCAGCGCGTGTGACCTCCGCACGCATTATATACGCATCTTCTTCGCTCCAGCTCCCCGGAGGGAAGAAGACGACGACGACGGCGACTGACTGACTGACCTGCCCCGCCCCGCCCAGCCCCCGCGGCGCTCGTCAGCGCCGTCGTCACCCCCATTCCATTTTAGTACTATATCTTTTTTCTTGGGTTGCTTGTGTTGCTTGCCTGATTATTACGTAGTAAATTGAAAATCCTACTGATGGAACGCCCGGCCGTAAAAGTCCTTGCACGATTTTAATAAGCTGGTGATAATCAAGTCTCCACGGAAGAACTGCGATATGGCGAGTAGTAATCAGGATGCATCTGTTACAGCTTTTACATGTGTATAAAGAGATTTGGTAATATGTTACTTTCACTGGACATCATCTTCATTGAGCGCGTTTTAACCAAGTACGTGGATTAAGGAGAACGCCGAACGCGTGAGTGTTTTACCTACACCTCAACTCATGTATGTGCTCTCGTTCTTTTCAGAAGCATAAGAATACAAACTCACACATATATTACTAGAATGACCAATTTAGCTTCGAGGTGGAGTTCTCGAGAGAAAACATGTAAAGCCATTGTTTGCATGAGAAAATATAAGTTCAAAATGATTTTTAAGTTTTTTTTTTTGCAGCGGTCAATACAATGCAAACTATTTTTACGATACAAGAATCTATACATAATATTTGGACATTTGCGTGCTTTTTTTTCTGAGAAACACTGAGTACAATGTAGATGCACATCCGCACCCATACAACAATTGCAACAAACTGGATTTATGTAGCTTCAAGATTGAAGTAGCGGAGAGCAATCGCATCCCGCTACAAGAACATTCTCCTTAATGCTATCAAGCTCTGTTTGGCTTTATCAGGATAAAATGACCACATACAAATAACAAATAATTGTTGGGTAATCATGAAAAAATGACGAGACCGGAGTGGGGACTCCACCCCGGCTTGTCATTAAGGTTGGGGTGAGAACTCGAACCCGGGACCTGGCCCATATGCGCTTTGCACGGCTACCACTAGTCCACGGGAGAGTTCTCATGATTATTCATTAAGGTTGGGTAATCATGATTATTCATTAAATGTTGGAATAGATAGCGATAAACGAGGATTGACGGAGAAGAAATATGTGTGCCTAGAAGATTGGATATGCGAACTAACACTATGCTCCTCTCTCTTACCTCTAGAAAAAAAAATCACACATACTCCTCTCTCTTACCTCTTCCTTTCCCAAGCATACCCAATCCTCTTTCTCTCTCGCCCAATATAAACACGCGACACATTGAAAGTGCATGGTTGCCCCCATGTGTGGTTTTGGTAATTAATGACAATCTCTATGGACTAATGTTTATATTGAGCTATATTTGTAGGCGTGTCCATAAGCTTTGCTTGATCTCCATATGTTGGAGTCAATGCTAAGGGAAGAAGATTATGTGTTGATCAAGGCTTAGTGCGTGTTGATCAACACTCAAGTCCAAGTGAAGATATGCCGAAGAGGTGCTTCTCCCATCTTGGTGTATGGGGGAGCAACATGTGAATCTTCACCAAGCGAAGCGCAATCAAGTAAGGTGGTGCATCTTGAGGAGATGAAGATCGTCTTCATCGACCTCAAGTGGTTTAATGCGCAGGGCAAAGATATGATCTTGATAGGGTTTCTATTTTACCGGTCTCATGTTGTTTAGTGGAGAGACCGGGTTATAGGATAGATAGCCGTACTATCATGAGGGGCTCCCGACCGAGTATCGTGATCGTATCGTCGTAGAGAGCACAAACCTTTGCATCCATGCAATCATCTTTATTGGTTCTTATTTGTCTCTTATCGTGGTGTGGTCTTGCTGCTTGTCGTGCTCGTCATGACAAGGCTAAGGTCACCGAAAACGGTTTTCATATGCGTCTTCTATTGCGGTTTCGGTATTGGAGAGTTTGCCGGTTCACCTGTGCGGAAGATTTATCTCTTCCATTTCTTTGCAAAATCTCCATTGCTTGTTTGCCATTTTCAAAGGTTGCATTTGTCGTCCTCTTTTCAACAAATTTGGTTTCATGTCATTTGGACTTCATTTGCAAAAGATATTTATTTTCCGGTTTGCGAAAAAGAGTTTTTAACTTTTCCCATTTGTTTTTATAATATCTTGTTGGACTATGATGTTTTTCTGCATATTCTTGTTGTGCTCGTTGTGACGATTCCAACGAGTCCAAGATTATCGAAAACGGAGTTCGATTGCAAAAGTTATGGGGTTCTGTTTTTCTGTTTGGATCTACCCCGGAGATGGTCCGGAGTCTCCGGTCACACCGGAGTCTCCGGCCCAGAGGACCCGGAGTCTCCGTTCCCTGTTTTTCGCTGCCGAATGAATTTGTGTGGTGCGCTCCTGGACTGGGTCCGGAGGCACCCCGGAGATGGTCCGGAGTCTCCGGCCCACCGGAATCTCCGGCCCTCCCGCTTTGTCTCTTGTGTGGTGAGTCTCCGGTGCACTTAGGCCGGAATCTCCGGTCTGCGCAGGCTCCAACGGCTAGTTTTTGGGGGAGGCTATAAATAGCCTCCTTCTTCCCCAAGAGCTGGCTGCTCACTTTGCTCACTTGTTTTCCTCTCTCCTCCATTGTTGCTAACCTTGTGAGCTTGATTCCTCTCAATCACTCCAATGATTCTTGCCCAAACTTAGGGATTCAAGAGAGGAGATCTAGATCTACCATCCCACCAATCAAAATCTCCTCTAAGTGAGGGGAACTAGTGGATCTAGATTTTGGGGTTGCTTTGTGTTCATCCCCTTTGTTCTTTCTCTCTTATTCCCCCAAAGCATTTGTTGCTTGGTTGGAATTTGAGAGTTAAGGACTTGACCACTTTGTGTGTTCTTGCCTCTTACATTTGTTGCATCGGGTTGCTCTCTCCACGGTGATACATGAAGTTGAAGGTTGAGAAGCTTGTTACTCTTGGGTGCATTGTGTTCCCAAGAGCTTGTGCCTCTTGGGTGCATTGTGTACCCTAGACGGTTGGAGGTGCCGCGAAGACTTCGAGTTGTGAAGCTTCGGCACGATTTGGGAGCCCCCAATTGAGTTGTGGGTGTGTGCCCCAAGAAAAGTTGTAAAGGCTCCGGATTCCGCCTCGAAGGATTCCGATAGTGGAAGGTGAACCAAACCCTTGGGTGCGGTTCATCGGAGAATAGGGTGAGCTCACACCCCTCCAACGAGACGTACTCCCTTAACAAGGAGGAACTCGGGAATACATCCTCGTCTCCGCGTGCCTCGGTTATCTCTATACCCGAGCCTTTTACTTATGCAATTTACATTGTGATAGCCTTCGTGCTTGAAGTTTATATCTTGCTATCACCTTGTTGCTTGCCTTGCTTAGCATAAGTTGTTGGTGCACATAGGTAAACCTAGTAATTTAGGTTGTTGGCTTGTTAATTTAAACACATAGTTTTATTCCGCAATTATCAAGCCCCTAAATAGAAAAGGTGTTAATCGCCTATTCACCCCCCCCCCCCTCTAGGCGACATCTAGGCATAGTTTGTTCTTTCAATTGGTATCAGAGCCTCGTCTCTCTTGTTTGGCTTTACCGGCTAGAGAGTAAAGATGTCGTTTAGAGGTTTAGTGCACGATCACATGTTTATATTCAATGGCACAAATTTTAATGTTTGGAAAACTCATATGCTTAGTCACTTACGGGTCTTGGACCCTAATATTGAGCGTATCTTAGATATAGGTTTTTCTCCTCCAAAGGATTACGAAAGTACGACTTTAGAGGATGAGAAAAACTTATATCTAGATGCTCTAGCTTCTAATGAGTTTTGCAAATTTGTGAGTGTTGTAGTTTTTGAGTCAATCTTGCCTCTACGGAACGCTCATGAGCTTTGGACCAAGCTTCAAGATAAATATGGAGTGTCCAACGCTATTGAGGAGGATTGCTATCCCTCCACCTCCGGCCGTGACGAGCTCTCGTCTTCGTCTACTTCACCAAAATGTGGTAAGCCACAAACTAATGTAATGGTGAGTAGTGATGGGTTTTGCAATTTGGATATTGAGCTCATTATTGATGATCATTTATCTCTATCTTGTTGCAATGACTCTTCTTTGGACCTAAACGCACATAGCACTATAAATGATTTACATGCTAGTGTTGATAGTCCTTGCATATCATCTACAAATTGCTTGGATAAATCTCTTTATGATTTGCTTGCTTTATCTTGTTGCCATGATAAAAATGATTGTGTTCCCTCTAACTCTTGCATGAATAATAATGTAGAGGAAACCCAATTTGCTATGCAACAAGATGTGAACTTGAGTAGTTCAAAAATTAATTGTTCCTCTTCATCCACCTCTCATTGCCTTATGGCTAAATCTTCTTCTAGCAATGGTAATGATAATGAAGGGAAAAGTGCATGATACGTGTCAAACATATCAATAATTTTTGATCATGCCATGCTTGATTCGTATCATTATTACATGTTTATGCTACAATATTATATCTTTTCAAGGCATTTTATTGGACTAACCTATTGACAAGATGTCCAGTGCCAGTTCCCTTTTTCTCTGCGTATTTTATTGCAGAAAGTTACTTCTGGAAATATTCTCGGAATTGGACGAAAATTTACGATGATTTTTTATTGAAGAAATAAGGACCAGAGCCAGAAGGACGACCCCGGGAGGGACCCACAGCCCTGGGGCGGGTCCCACCCGCGAGTGAGAGGGGGGCCGCGGCCGGGGGCCGCCACTGCCCCTCGGGCACCCCCTCGGGTGCCTCTGACGCCTATAAAATCATCCCCGACGCAAGAACCCTAACCCCCGAAGAATTTTCCCAAATACAATACAGAGCTCTGCCGCCATCGCCGACAAGTTTCGGGGGTCAGATTGCCTGTTCCGGCACCCTGCCGGGATGGGGATTAGCCCCCGGAGCCATCTTCACCGCCACCGCTGCCTCCAGGATGAGTTGTGAGTAGTTCCCCCGCGGACTACGGGTTTGTAGCAGTAGCTAGATGGTACTCCCTCCCCCTTGTTGTTCAATACCATGTTCTCGTGAGCTGCCCTACATGATCGAGATCAATCCGATGTAATATGCGTTGTGTTTGTTGGGATCCGATGGATTGGCACGTTATGATCAGATTATTTATGTTTATGAATTGTTGTTGCTGCAATGTTGTTATGCTTAATGCTTGTCACTAGTGCACGAGTGGCATGATCTTAGATTTGGACGCGTTATGTTTGCATGAATATAATTGATGCTTAGATCGTATCTACAAGTTGTATGCACCTGTTATTAGTCCGGAACCGGAGACCTCGAGTGACAGAAACGGGGACATCGATGGGAATGGTTAGTAACTTGAGGATTACATGTGTTCATTGTGTGTTAATGAAGGGGTCGCAGCATAGAAAACAAAAAAATTTCCTACGCAGCAAGCGGAATAAACCCAAGGATCTAGATCTACTAGATGGAGGTAGCGAAGATGAGATCCAATCTCTTACCCTTGAAGATCAACAAACGCGTTTTGTCGGTGCAGGGGTTGGCTAGTCGATCCCCGCAACTAGACTCATCTAGTCGTGAGGAGATGTATTTCCTCGAAGTCCAATCCGACGAAGTGCCACAAGGGGTAGCACCTCTGCGGTATCCACACGTACGGCTCGATGTAGATCCCGCCTTCTTGATCCCGCAAGCAAGGTGGAGATGGCTAGATGGATCTCGGCACCACGACGGTTGTGGTGGCGTTGATGGTGAAGAAATTCCTGCAGGGCTTCGCCAAGCAGCTGCAGGAGAGAGGAGGGAGAGGAGAGGGAGGCCGGCGGCTAGGGTACAAGGGTGCTGCGCCCCAGCCCTCCCCTCCTCCTTATATAGGCGTGAGGGGGCTGTGGGGGGCGTCCCAAACCCATCTAGGGCCGGCCAAGGGAGGAAACTTACCCCCCAAGGCAGCCCCTAGGGTTTTTGGGTGCCTCCCATGGGCCAGCCGCATGGGCCTTTAGGGAGAGGGTGCGGCCAGCCCAAGTGGGCTGCTGCACCTCCCCTTGGTCCATGTGGCCTTCTAGGTTCGTGGCCCCCCAAGGTGGGTCCCTCCGGAACCTTCCGGAACCTTCTAGAATCTTCCGGTACTCTGCCGGAATTTTCCCGAACTTTTCCGGAACCCTGGAAACCACTTTCCTTATATGAATTTTTATCTCCGGACTCTTCCGGAGCTCCTCATGATGTCTAGGATCTCATCCGAGACACCGAATCACCATTCGTTCATACCATCAAAACATCTCATCGCTAAACCCTATCTACATCTGAGCGTTAAGTGTGTGACCCTACGGGTTCGAGAACATGCAGACATGATCATATCAATAATCAACAGCGGGACCGGGATGCCCATATTGACTCCTACATATTCAACGAAGTTCTTTATCAATTGAACCACGATGCCGGAGATTCTTAATCTCATATACGATTCCCTTTGTCTCACCGATATTTAATTTGCCCGAGATTTGATCGTCGATATCTCCATATCTAGTTCTATCTCGTTACCTGGCAAATTCTCTTTACTCGTCCATAATATAGGATCTCCGTGATTAACACTTAATCACATGGTTGCAACCTTTCTTGATGCTATATTACCGAGAGGGCCCAGAGATATCTTTTCCGTCACAAGGAAGGACAAATCCCAGTCTTGATTCATGTCACCCAACAAATACTATCGGAGATACCTGAAAGCCACCTTTATAATCACCCAGTTACGAAGTGACATTTGATGTCCACAAAGTACTCCTCCGGTAAACTATACTTGGCATACTAAAAGTGTTGGCAATGAAACTTGTGTGACACGATCAATTGCAACTCTTTATTATCGGGTCTTGTCCACCACATCATTACTCCTAATGATATGACTCCGTTATCAAGTGACTGTAACAAGTCCATGGTTAGGAAACTCTAACCATCTCTTGACTAACGAACTAGTCCGGTAGAGGCTTACTAGGGACACCTGGTGTTTATATTCCACACATGTATTATGTTTCCGGTTAATACAATTATAGCATGGATAATAAACTATTATCATAAACATGAATATGCTAATAAACCATTTTATTATTGCCTCTAGGGCATATTCCCAACAGTCTCCCACTTGCACTAGAGTCAATAATCTAGTTTACATTTTCTCGATCCAACACTCATGGTGTCTAACACTCATGGAGTCTCAGTGCTGATCATGTTTGCTCGTGGAAGAGGTTCTGTCCGTGTTCTGTACTATACAGTTCTTTATGTTCTTTGCAAAAACGTTAATGTCACCTAATTTGACATTACTTTATCATCTCATGATAAACCTATTATCATCACATGATAATTCACATCATCACATGATGAATATAATATATTTGGTTAGAGAGTGAGATTTTCGTTTCCCTTTTATGCCTACATGACGTATGATCAGTCAAGAGGACTTTCTCATAGCATGTGCACCCGGAACTCACTCAGTCTTGAAACAAAATTTCTCAAACCATAATATTATATCTTTTAATCCTTGAATTAATCATATACTCCTATATGTTGTAGACTCACAAATCGACAGTGCTATAAAGTCACTTCGATATTTTTGATCATGCTTTCGCTGCGCTTCTGCTATCATGAGATCCCCAATCTAGTTTGGTTTTATGACTTCAACCAAGTCTACCAATCTCTAGATTCCTTTATCTCATCTTTATGTTAAAATGACTCCTCATTCTAACACGTTCTTCTAACCAAGAACTTGGGTCACATATCGTCAAATACAAACACATGGTTCTAATATGTTTAGTCCTATGAACGATTCATAGCGAATTCTAACATATCCTCCAACCATCATTTTGTACTGAGTTATCAACTCAATGTTTCACCTATTTCTCACAAGCAGATGAACCTTTCTTCTCTTGTTTTATTTTGAACTCCTTCAAAATCTTTCTTAGGTTAAACATCCTGACATAATGCTTATCAAATATATCTATCCACCATAGATACATCTATCTTCATAGATATTTGACGTTCAATTTCTAACTTCACAAGTTATACGTTTGGTTCCTGACTTATTTACAACATTTATGAAATCTCCATTTCACTCAAACAAGATGTTGTAAACTCCCACTCAAATATACACCATACACATATTAAATTGTGAAACCACTTTGGCTCCCACTCAGAAATATGTTATCCTTATATTTGACCATGATTTAACTAGCTCCCACTCAAACATATGTCACCACATATTTTGATCTTGGAAAATAGTTTCTGCTGACTTAATATATGTCACCACATATTTTAATTAGATCACACTCGTGTATTTTCTCGATATTTTGGACACCTCCAAAATTCTTAATTAACTATTAATATCGAGAACTCTTTATACGAAACGCTAGTACTTTACTAGCTTTAAGTTTTATTTATTCTCTACAAAACACCTTTTGAGGAATAAATATGTGAAACATCACTTTCACAAAATCAAGCAACAATTATTTTGTGATTTAAACTTAACATCGAATGACTCTTAGTCACTTTCGTATTTAAGGTTTCTATTTCTTCTTTGTAGTTTCGTAGGTATGTCTTGTTTCTCAAACATGACAAGTAAATCATGAATATTATTTTGTAACCTGACAAAACTTTATATTCTTGAATCCTACTTTTCTTTAGACAAGCTAAACCGAAATTCAATGATCACCATCATCAATTCCTTTATGTGTCAAGTTTTAACCAACATAGCACTTTACATATGTGCCACTTGATACATAAACAAGCAAGGTTTTAGCTTTTCCATTCCATCAATTCTTTTATCAATGAAACCTTTTCACGATGAATCCACTAAAACATTTAACACAATCAACAATTGATTTGTCCCTTTTAGTCTCTCATTGTGGAATCTCTATTCATAGTCACATATGAATATACTACAAACTTTATTTGCAATAGTTTCTAATTATCTCATAATTAATGAAACCACTGTTTCACATAACTCATATGCGAAATGCAAATCATTAAATAGACCCTTATTTATAAAACAGAGTGTTTATCAAATAAATCTTTATGCTATTATTAAACCCCCGAAATAAAACCCTTCTTTGAGACCACACAATATCAAATAGTGTGTGATTACAATATCTTAGGACATATCAAACACCTTTGAAATATTCTAAACATTGTAATTTGTGATAACACTTCTCACAAGTCCACATACTAACATATAACTCAAATATTTTGTCTCTTTTGATCAAATCATAAAGACTCAATTTTCTTGTTGACTTAATTTCCTAAACTCCAGAAATTTATTTGATCACATCAAATATCATAACTCAAACAAATACATATATTTACTCATATCACTTATGATGGAGCGCACAAAATAATGACATCTCACATTTGCTGAAAATACAACCAACACTTGTGTTTATTTTCGGCAATTCATGGCACTCTTCCAAAGGGTGGCATTTTAGTCATACTCCTTACAATAAGGTGCATTGATAAAACATCAAAATGTTTATTCAATATTTAGCACGACTAAAACAATTGTCATTATTAAGTTTTGGATATTTTAGTATGTCTCTTATTTTATAAATGTTCAACCAATTTATCATCTAGATTATAATAAGAATAACACACTTATAATCAAAAACTTGTGATTTCCAAAAAGGATCACTCATGAAAATAGAACAACCATTGTCTTTAACATGAATAACCGTCTCACATAAGCAAGACACACTAATTAAAATCACACTTAATTCGATTACAACACTTATTCAAATCCTCTAATCCAAAATGATAAATGAAGAGACAGATCGTTGCCAGCATCAACTCCTTGATTGCCACCATTCCGCAACGTCTTCCCATATACTTTATGCAAATCTCAAGCAGCAGGTTCTGTTTTCACAAAACAGAATGAGTATCAAATACTTATTGAAACCGCCACAATTGCAATTTGGACTTAAACACTTATAACTTGTATATCACTATATACTTTCTGCATTGTCAACTTCTCTTGCTATGGGTTCCACTTTGACATGACGCAGCCAAGACACAAAATCACAGAAAGTGATCAAATCCCTTCCCATGACATAGTCTCGGGCATAATTCTTGAAGCTGGGGAGAAGCTAGCGTATCACCCCATCTATCGCGAAACCGTCATTCATCTTGTGATTCCAAACAAGCACTAGACGATGATGTATCTCATGCATTATCCTCAGGTGTTGTTCCAAGCAAGTGTTCTCTTCCATCTTGAGTGAAAGAAAACCGTTCAGACATTCGAACCTTGCAATTCTAACTTGCGCTGAAAAACTATTTTTCAACTCACCAACAATCTCCATTGCAGTCAAGTTCTTGAATTGTCTACCTAGGTCAGAATTCATGAAGGTGCACATCATCCACTTGACTTTCAAGTAGGTGGTTCAAAACCACTCCATGTACTCTTCATCGCTTGCAGAAATATTTGGGTTTATCTCCTATAGGTTCTTCTAACATGTAGAGCTCATCATTGGTGTGTAGGACTTCTTTCAGGACGCAGGTACTACTCAACAAATTTGACCCATCGAGACGCAGTTTTTCAGCAACGAACTGACTACCGTAGTCGACCATGATCTACAAGGATTTTTGCAAAGACATCTGGACTTTTGATTATGATAATTTTAGTTCATCTTAATGAACTCCCACTAAACTCAACATCTCTCTGGTTGTTTAGTGACACACGATCCAAATCCACTACACCACAACCGATCATCACGTGAGGTGATGTAGCTTCAATGGTGAACATCACCATGTTGATCATATCATCCATATGACTCGTGTTTAACCTTTCGGTTCTTGTGTTCCGAGGCCATGTCTGTACATGCTAGGCTCGTCAAGGAAACCGTAGTATTTTCGCGTGTGTAAATCTAGCTTACACCCGTTGTATGTGAACGTTGAATCTATCACACCCGATCATCACGTGGTGCTTCGAAACGAAGATCTTTGGCAACGGTGCATACTAGGGGAGAACACATCTTGATATTAACATGAGAGATCACCTTATCATGCTACCGTCGCGATCACATCTAAGCATAACAATAAGGTGCATAAAAGGATTAACATCACATGCAATTCATAATTGTGATATGATATGGCCTTTCTTCTTGTGCTTTTGATCTCCATCTACAAAGCACCGGCATGATCTCCATCACCGGCATGATCTCCATCATCGTGGCGCCATCACCATGGTTGTCCACCAACTATTGCAACTACAACTAATGCTACTCTTAGCAATAAAGTAAAGCAATTACATGGTGATTCAATGACACGCAGGTCACATAAAATAAAAGACAACCATATGGCTCCTGCCGGTTGCCGTACTCGACGACATGCAAGTCGCGAAAGATTACAAACATGATCATTGCATACATTATCACAAATCACATATTGGCCATACCACATCACATGACCCCCTCTGCAAAAACAAGTTAGACGTCCTCTACTTTGTTTATGCAATTTTTACGTGGCTTGGGTCAACGAGATAGAACCGTTCTAATCTACACAAAACCACAACGGTGATATAGTAGTTGCTTATTTACTCATCCTTTTGAAAGGCCTTCCATTGAAAATTGTATCTTCACTAAAGCAAGAGAAACAGACACCCGCCAGCCACTTATGCAAAACAAGTTGCATGTCGATCGTGGAACCGGTCTCTCGTGCGTGGACGAGTAAGGTTGGTCCGGGCCGCTTCATCTCACAATACCGCAAAGACGCAAAGTGCACGCGAGAAGGTAGCAACATAAAATATCAACGCCCACAACACTTGTGTTCTAATCGCACCAACATCTACGAATAGATCTAGGCTCTGATACCACTGATGGGGTCGCAGCATAGAAAACAAAAATTTTCGTACGCAACAAGCGGAATAAACCCCAAGGATCTAGATCTACTAGATGGAGGTAGCGAAGATGAGATCCAATCTCTTACCCTTGAAGATCAACAAACGCGTTTTGTCGGTGCAGGGGTTGGCTAGTCGATCCCCGCAACTAGACTCATCTAGTCGCGAGGAGATGTATTTCCTCGAAGCCAATCCGACGAAGTGCCACAAGGGGTAGCACCTCCGCGGTATCCACACGTACGGCTCGATGTAGATCTCCTACTTCTTGATCCCGCAAGCAAGGTGGAGATGGCTAGATGGATCTCGGCACCACGACGGTTGTGGTGGCGTTGATGGTGGAGAAATTCCTGCAGGGCTTCGCCAAGCAGCTGCAGGAGAGAGGAGGGAGAGGAGAGGGAGGCCGGCGGCTAGGGTACAAGGGTGCTGCGCCCCAGCCCACCCCTCCTCCTTATATAGGCGTGAGGGGGCTGTGGGGGGCGTCCCAAACCCATCTAGGGCCGGCCAAGGGAGGAAACTTACCCCCAAGGCAGCCCCTAGGGTTTTTGGGTGCCTACCATGGGCCAGCCGCATGGGCCTTTAGGGAGAGGGTGCGGCCAGCCCAAGTGGGCTGCTGCACCTCCCCTTGGTCCATGTTGGCCTTCTAGGTTCGTGGCCCCCCAAGGTGGGGCCCTCCGGAACCTTCCGGAACCTTCTAGAATCTTCCGGTACTTTGCCGGAATTTTCCCGAACTTTTCCGGAACCCTGGAAACCACTTTCCTTATATGAATTTTTTATCTCCGGAGCTCCTCATGATGTCTAGGATCTCATCCGAGACACCGAATCACCATTCGTTCATACCATCAAAACATCTCATCGCTAAACCCTATCTACATCTGAGCGTTAAGTGTGTGACCCTACGGGTTCGAGAACATGCAGACATGATCATATCAATAATCAACAGCGGGACCGGGATGCCCATATTGACTCCTACATATTCAACGAAGTTCTTTATCGATTGAACCACGATGCCGGAGATTCTTAATCTCATATACGATTCCCTTTGTCTCACCGATATTTAATTTGCCCGAGATTTGATCGTCGATATCTCCATATCTAGTTCTATCTCGTTACCTGGCAAATTCTCTTTACTCGTCCATAATATAGGATCTCCGTGATTAACACTTAATCACATGGTTGCAACCTTTCTTGATGCTATATTACCGAGAGGGCCCAGAGATATCTTTTCCGTCACAAGGAAGGACAAATCCCAGTCTTGATTCATGTCACCCAACAAATACTATCGGAGATACCTGAAAGCCACCTTTATAATCACCCAGTTACGAAGTGACGTTTGATGTCCACAAAGTACTCCTCCGGTAAACGGGAGTGACATAATCTCATGGTCTAAGGAAACTATACTTGGCATACTAAAAGTGTTGGCAATGAAACTTGTGTGACACGATCAATTGCAACTCTTTATTATCGGGTCTTGTCCACCACATCATTACTCCTAATGATATGACTCCGTTATCAAGTGACTGTAACAAGTCCATGGTTAGGAAACTCTAACCATCTCTTGACTAATGAACTAGTCCGGTAGAGGCTTACTAGGGACACCTGGTGTTTATATTCCACGCATGTATTATGTTTCCGGTTAATACAATTATAGCATGGATAATAAACTATTATCATAAACATGAATATGCTAATAAACCATTTTATTATTGCCTCTAGGGCATATTCCCAACAGTTAATGCTTTGTTCCGGTGTTCTATTAAAAGGAACACCTTAATTGCCATTTGTTCCTTAATTGGCCCGGCTGAAACCGGATGGCAGGACAAAAGATGTTGTGCGAATTCTCATTGCGAGTAGTTACAACTATATATGGAATACATGCCTACGTATGATTGATAAACTGAATGCTTTGTCATAATTAATTAATTAGTGCAATTCTGTCAATTGCCCAACTGTAATTTGTTCACCCAATGCATGATTATTTGCTTAGGAGAGCCGCCACTAGTGAAACTATGAACCCCGGTCCATATTTCTCCATCATTGCTTTCGTGTTTCTGTTACTATTGTTCTCAAATCACTGTTGCTTTCACCTCTCTCATGTTACTTGTGTTTCTCCAGGTGTGGCTGAATTGACAACTCAGCTGCAAAGACCTCTAAGTAATCTTTGGCTCCCCTTGAGTCGAATCAATAAATTGGGTTATACTACCCGTGAAGACTGTTGCGATCCCCTACACTTGTGGGTTATCAGTGCACTTAACAACATGTTGAGTGTGCAACAGTCCCCAAATGACAAGAGTGGACTTGGATTCAACTCCAACAACAAGATCAAGTCCAAGTACAACAAGAAGAAGGGCCAAGTTCAAGTCAAGAACCCGGCCAAGATCATTTGCTTCAAGTGCAAGCTAGAAGGGCACCACGTTCGGGATTGCCCAATGAAGAAGAAGCCTCTTAGTGAGAAGCAACTAGAGAAGCGGCCTCTTGTTCAATCTCGTGCTCAACCACGAGTTGAACAAATGCCACCTCCTAAGAAGACTCAAGTCAATGCTCCTCAAGTTGAGGAGCCTATTAAGAAGAAAGAGAAGAGTCGATGTTGCTACCTTTGCCGTGGCAAGGGTCACTTTGCTTCCTCATGCACTAACAGTACCTCATCCAACCCTATCATAATTGATGATGTTTATTCTCTTGGGAAGGATAGAATTGGCAATGTGTTTGCCAAATATGTGGGGACTCAAAGTGGTGTCAAGAAAAGAACCATTTGGGTTCCCAAGCCTATTGTGACTAACTTCTTAGGACCCAACTTGGTTGGGGACCAACAAGCTTCAACTTGATCAATAGGTGTTGGTGGAGAACATTGGTGACTTGGCTATTTTTGAAGAATTAAGGGATCTTCATGGTTGTATTTCCTCAAGCCAAGTCAATTGGAATATATTGTTCTATCTCATATCCAATGCTTCCTCCTTGCGGTAACTTGTAATTAATTTATATATACATTGAAAGTTGCTAGCTCCCTTGCATGTGTTAGTTTTGTTCCTAGCATGTGCTTGTATATGATATGCTACTTTCCTACTTGTCTTGTTATTCAAGGTTGTGTATGATAGTTGTGTATCATCTATGTGTAACTTTGTGTTGAGCTTCATTGGATCTTGTGTGGATTTCATTTGGCTCTTTGAGATATTAATGGACTATCCCATTTTGGGGGAGTGATGTGCTTTGTGCACTTCACAAACCTAAAAATGTGTGGACATGGGGCACACCACCTAGTATTGATATTTCAATATTATCTAGCTACTATGTGGTATGTCATATCCATGAGAAATTCAAATTCTACAATGTCCATTAATTTCTGTAATTGGTTTTATTTGCCTCTTGCTTAGATAAAATGAATTATCACATTATGGGGGAGTAATAAGCTATATGCATATTACAATCCCACAAAATGTGAACATTTGAGGTTTGCCACTTAGATTTGATATTATATATTATCTCATTCCTTTGTGGCATGTTTGCTCGAACAAGTTCCAATTTTCCTTTTGGTTATCTTTTGGCTCTTGTTTGCGTGAGTTTGCTTGGTGTGGTTTTTCTCTAATATCCATTTCCATATATTATGTGAGAAACCATTTGTTTCATTTTATTCTAACCATGGCTTTGCCGGTTGGTTCGAATAGTTGAAACTACCAAGAAACATTTCTCGAAATAAAACACCATATTTCTTATTTCTTATTTCTTGCCATATGCTTGTTTGTTGTGAAGTTGGTCTTGAACATCATTCCTATATACCACTGAGAAATATCTCTATATACTCCTTATCCATGACAAGTGATACTAGTAATTGCGGTGGATTTTGTAGACCATCTTCACATTGGCTCTTGCATTAAATTGCCCTATTTATTGCCCTCTTTGCCTCTTGCAAGGATCCTAATTTTTCAATCAGTAGTGTTTAGTGTTATAGATAAAATATGGAGAGTAATGATCCCTTGTGTGTGCATTTTGTATTCAAATGCAAATATCTAAGATAATGCATTAATCTTGGGGGAGCATTCCTTTTTATTTAGAACACTATTCTATCTATCAATATTTGATCCTTTCAATTGGCATTTGATTCTTTATCTTATGTTTTGGTACCTTTAATTGGTATTAATTGGAATTTAATATCTCCTCCATAGATATTTGTTTCAATTGATATTTATTGTGGGAGTATTGATAATTTTTTGCCTTATTTTACTTTACTTGATTTTGGTCAAGTATCACCCTCTTCTTGGTATCTTTTCTCCTAGTTGGTATCTTATTTTCAATTGGTGTCTTATCAATCATGTGTTGTTTTGATTCGATTCCTATTGATATCACACTTCATGTGTTGATGTGTTTTGGGATCAATCATTTGTTGATTTGATTTTTCCTCATGTGTTGATTTGGATTTTGATATAATTTGGACAACCTTTTTGTGTCACACCTTGGTGTGCTCTCTTCTTGGTTTACTTGGTGTTTTGTCCAAATTGTATCTCTTTTGGTTCTTGAAAGACTTTAAATGTATATTCTCTAATATATATTATATGGAATGTTTGTCTTTCTAGTTCCAATATATAGGGGATACTGATGGTAGATATTGATAAGTTGGGTGGTGCCCCAAGCGAAGGCGGAATTGTAGCTAGTAGCAGTTTTCCCTCGTTTAACGAACCAAGGTTTATCGAACCAGTAGGACTTTGAAATCAACAACGAGGTGAATGTTGAAGATCTCTGGCGCTTGACCTTCAACAGACGTGGACCTGCACACACTCAACCAAAATACTTTGCCCCCAACGGCAGAAAGGTTGTCAATCTTTCCGGTCTCGCAGAAAACAAAGTGGTTAATTGTATGATGAAATAGATAAAATATGAAAAGTGACCAGAGGAGTAATGATGATTAAAATCAAGTAAATGAGGTTGTAAACAATGTAAAAAGATGGACCGGGGGCCATGGGTTCACTAGTGGAGTCTCTCAAGTAAATAAAATATATATGTGATGGGTGAACGAATTACAGCTAGGCAATTGACAAGATCATGACACAAACCCAATTTAGCTATGACAAAAAGGACATGATAATATTTATGGAGGCATCACGATAAGGAACAAAGACCGTTGAGTCCAACTGCGTCTTTGTCTAAAAAGTACACCGTGGGATCGCTATCCAGCCTTTCACCCAACGGTATTAACTTCATAATCCATCGGATCCCAGCAAACACATCACATAGCATTACAATAATCGATCTTGATCATGTTAGGCAGCTCACAAGATCATAAGACATGAAGCACAAGAGAGAGAGAGACTACCAACTAGCTAGTGCCATGGACCCGTAGTCCAAGGTGAGACTACTCACAAATCATCCCGGAGGAAGGCATGACGATGAAGAGCCCTCCGGGATCGATCTCCCCTTCGGCAGAGTGCCGGGATCAGCTTCAGATTGGACCCCGAACTAGGGTTTTCGGTGATGGCGTGTCGGGGTCGAGTTTCTGGAAAATAATCGCCGCCCTCACGTTTTTAGGTTATTTCTGATTTTATAGGCGTCGGAGGAGGCCGAGGAGGTGCCCCACGGGCAGGGGCGGGCCCCACCCGCGGGTCCACCTAGGGCCGCGGCAGGAGGCCGCCTACGCCCTGTGGGTCGCCTCCAAGGCTGCCCTTCGAACTCCGTCTTCGTCTTGGCGTAAAAATAATCTCCGTAAATTTTGTTCCAATTCCGAGAATATTTCCAGAAGTAAATTTCTGAAACAAAAAGACAGCAGAAACAGGGAACTAGCACTTGGCATCTTGTCAATAGGTTAGTCCGACAAAATGCATAAAAATGATATAAATGACAGTAAAAACATGTGACAATATCACAAAACTAGCATGGATCACTCAAAAATTATAGATACGTTTGAGACGTATCAGCATCCCCAAGCTTAACTCCTACTCGTCCTCGAGTAGGTAAGTGATAACAAATAATTTTTTATGAGACATGCAACCAACATAATCTTGATCAAGATAGTTATGCAAATCAAATGATGTGAATGAAAAGATACAAAACAATTGTCTATAATTGATAGCAAAAAAGCAATGAATAAAAAAGTTGAATCATCCAAGCAAAATCTTTCATAAATAATATGTCAAAAACATGAAAGCAATGTGATCAACATATTTGACTAATTCACAAGGATAATAATTCCATGACAAAAGTGTTTGAGAATCAACACAAAGAAAGATGTAAGCATTAGCAAAGAGCTTCAACTTCCAACGGCTTATCTTATAGATAAAGTCAATATAAAGATTCATGTTCAATCTTGATAATGTAATATGCTCAACGATACCCAGGGTCAATGTTAGATGTTTGCTTTTGTGGAGATAGAAGGAAAAAGGGAAAACTGTCTCAACATTAAAAGTAAAAGAAATGCCCTTCGCAGAGGGAAACAGGGATTAGTCATGTGCTAGAGCTTTTTGGTTTTAAAAACAGAAGTAAAATAATTTTGAGGTATGCATGCTTTCGTCAACGACTTCACAACTGAGAAACTATCTAGTCCCTTATGACAAGCAAGGTTTTAGACTTGTGAGAGCAGCTGGTTCTTAGAAAAGCAAGTATGCTCTTCTTTCTCCTTGGTTTCACCACTGTCCAATGTTTGGGCTGATTTCTCAGATTTGCATTGCGCGGAGGAGAATTGTGAGTTATATTTATATTTTGCTTAAGCTGCTCTCGGGTTGATTCAAGTGAAGACGTAATCCATCAACACCGGGTGAAAGGGGGGAAATGATCTCAGTTGTCACAAGTTATATCTAGCTCTCTACTGCTCCCTCATGAGCTTAAAAACAGAAGCACAAAGAAGAAGTATTTTGAATTTTTAAAGGTAGCACATGACAAATTTACTTGGAATGGCAGGAAATACCATGCATAGGTAGATATGGTGGACTCAGCTGGCAAGAAAGTTTGGCTTTGGGGATTGGATGCATGAGTGAACCATACACTCAGTACGAATTTTTAGGCTTAGCAAAAAAAGGTATTTGAAGCAAACATCTATCAATAACCGGTAACAGAACAACATAAGACATTTACCGGTCATAACCATAAAAACTCTACACCGTCTCCCTTGTTGACCAAACAATTCTTTTGATGGAAAGATTAGCACTATGAATTAACAACTATGAAAAACCACACAATTTCAAGCTTTCAACCATATTTCTTTACTAATCAATTCCAATCAAATAACCAGCAAGTTTAAGCATTCAACTTAACATCTCAAAACAATTGAGAAGCATCAAGTATCCACACCATGATCTACAAAACTATGCAGGCTTTTCATTTTATTCTATCATCACACAAACAGCATTTTGTCGCATTGACAATTCAAACAATTTTTCAACAACAACTCACCAACAAGTATAAGTGAAGAACGAGAGAGTTTAACTTAACAACTAGCAGCTTTAAACGAGATAAAAGCTAAAAGCGAGAGCTTACTAGAAAACAGACAGTAGCTAAGAATACTCAAAAAGATATAAGCGAAGCAAATGAGTATTCAAACGAAAAAGCGGAGCGTGTCTCTCTCCCACACAAATAAAGCTAGGATCCAACAAAGATATGACTAGCAAACAAACTAACAAAACTGAAAGTAAAAAAACACTCCAAGCATAGCACATAATATGTAAAGTGATAAAAACGAAGTTCAACGAAGACGACCTTATGATAGTCGATAAAGATGAGGGGATGCCTTGGGCATCCCCAAGCTTTGACTCTTGATAGTTCTTGATATTCAGAGGGGGTGCCATGGGGGAATCCCCAAGCTTGAGCTTTGATCCATCCTCGATTTCTTCATATTCCTCTCCTTTGGAACTTAAAACTCCCTTCACACAAAACTTCTCATAATTTGATTAGAGGGTTAGTGCTCATAAATTAAAATGCACATGTGTTCAACTCATGATAAATTGCAAACCAACTTCATTAGATATCAGCTACTGTTTACTAAGCCTCAATGTCGCACTCTACCCCTAGAGTATCACATATGACGATGGTAAAGAGACAAATGCAAAATAAAAGCAGAATCTGTCAAAATCTGAACAGTCTGTAAGATTGAATTTTTCGAGGCACTTCTGCGGCTCAAATCAAAAAACTTAAAACTAACGAAAGATATATAAAAGCATCAGGATTGCTGTAAAAAATTATCAGAAATAGATAAAATTTTGGCGATTTTAGGATTTTCGTGCAACAGGCGCACAGAATCTGTTTTTGGACAGCAACACAATACCTCGCATTTTCAATGCATTAGAGGCTAAACTTGGCACAAAAAACCAAAAGAAAAATATACAATAAAGTTGCTACTGAGGTAATAACTTCATGACTCAAGAAAATCAAAAAAGCAAACTGAAAATAAAAGATGGGTTGCCTCCCAACAAGCGCTTTTCTTTAACGCCTTTTAGCTAGGCGCAATGCCAAATATCAAGTTTTTTCGAAATCAAAGACATCATCATTCTTATCAAATTCATGAATTGTGGAACTTGGAAAAGGACCTCTAGAAATACTATTAGTACCAACAATTGGTGGAGCAAAAGTAGTTTTATCCACTAGGGTTCCTCCCTTAAAATCCTTGGAAATTTGAGCTTACTTCACCATCCTCAACTCCTCTTTTCCTGCAAACGATGTATTAATTTTAGTATTATTCTTTGGCACAATATAAATTTAGGGACTTTGGGGACCGAAGCCATTCTCTTTTTAAATTTAGATGGAGAAAAGGGTGCTCCCGAGGTATCAATTGCTTCCCCCAATTTATCAATTTGATTAATAGCTCTTGTAGCTTCAAGGGACTTAATACTTTTAGCAACGTCTTTTAGGCACCCATAAATCTTGTTAATACCATCAAGAATTCCCTTATCTATTTCTCTTATCATATCCACACTTGGTACGTTATCTTCTATAACTTCTATCCTTTGCATGACATGTTCTAAAGTGATTTCAATTTTACGATCATTAGTTGGTGGAATCCCCACAAGACCCCCTATAACATTAAAAGCTTCCAAAGCATTAATTCCTAGGAAGTTTCCACCTGTGATAGTATCTAGGACATACCTATACCAACTTGTGATGCCAATATAAAAATTTCTAAGGAGAACAGTGGCCAAGGGTTTTTTAGCGGATCTATGACGAGCATCATTAATTCTGTACCAAGCATTTTTGTAACTCTCCCCACCTCTTTGTTTGAAGGTGAGGACTTCGGACTCGGGTGTCTCAACGGGAGGAAAAGAACTAGTCATGAAGATGAGATAAAATAACAAGACAGGAATAAAGACTACACTAATTTTTGGGGTTTTGAAATTTTGAACCAGGAAAATAAACTAAACGAGATATAAAGCAAGCAAGACAAAAACAAAGTAAAGAGATTGAGAGTACGAGACTCCCCTTTCTGTAGCTCCAAAGTCCCCGGCAACGGCGCCAGAAAACTGCTTGATGGTAGATATTGATAAGTTGGGTGGTGCCCCAAGAGAAGGCGGAATTGTAGCTAGTAGCAGTTTTCCCTCGTTTAATGAACCGAGGTTTATCGAACCAGTAGGACTTTGAAATCAACAACGAGGTGAATGTTTAAGATCTCTGGCGCTTGACCTTCAACAGACGTGGACCTGCACACACTCAGCCAAAATACTTTGCCCCCAACGGCGGAAAGGTTGTCAATCTTTCCGGTCTCGCAGAAAACAAAGCGGTTAATTGTATGACGAAATAGATAAAATATGAAAAGTGACCAGAGGAGTAATGACGATTAAAAGCAAGTAAATGAGGTTGTAAACAATGTAAAAAGATGGACCGGGGGCCATGGGTTCACTAGTGGAGTCTCTCAAGTAAATAAAATATGCATGTGATGGGTGAACGAATTACAACTAGGCAATTGACAAGATCATGATACAAACCCAATTTAGCTATGACAAAAAGGACATTATAATATTTATGGAGGCATCACGACAAGGAACAAAGACCGTTGAGTCCAACTGCGTCTTTTTCTAAAAAGTCCACTGTGGGATCGCTATCCAGCCTGTCACCCAACGGTATTAAGTTGCAAGCAACAGACAATTGCATTAAGTAAAGTGCATGAAGTAAGCAATACTAATATCAAAAGAGACATTAACACCGTTGTTTTACCCTTAGTAGCAACAGCACACCCTCGCCCTTAGACGTTTCTGTCACTCGTGCCCAGGAACAAAAGTGGGCATGAACCCACTATCTAGCATAAATACCCCCTCTTGGAGATACACACAATCACTTGGCCAAAGTAACTACGCACATCGGAGAGCATGCAAGAACATAAATTACTCATATAAGAATCATGCACAATCTGAACATAACTTCATAATCCATCGGATCCCAGCAAACACATCATATAGCATTACAATAATCGATCTTGATCATGTTAGGCGGCTCACAAGATCATAAGACATGAAGCATAAGAGAGAGAGACTACCAACTAGCTACTGCCATAGACCCGTAGTCCAAGGTGAGACTAATCACAAATCATCCCAGAGGAAGGAATGACGATGAAGAGCCCTCCGGGATCGATCTCCCCTCCGGCAGAGTGCCGGGATCAGCTTCAGATTGGACCCCGAACTAGGGTTTTCGGTGACGGCGTGTCGGGGTTGAGTTTCTAGAAAATAATCGCCGCCCTCGCGTTTTTAGGTTATTTCTGATTTTATAGGCGTCGAAGGGGGCCGAGGAGGTGCCCCACGGGCAGGGGCGGGCCCCACCCGCGGGTCCACCTAGGGCCGCGGCAGGAGGCCGCCTGCGCCCTGTGGGTCGCCTCCGAGGCTTCCCTTCGGACTCCGTCTTCGTCTTGGCGTAAAAATAATCTCCATAAATTTTGGTCCAATTCCGAGAATATTTCCAGAAGTAAATTTCTGAAACAAAAAGACAGCAGAAATAGCGAACTGGCACTTGGCATCTTCTCAATAGGTTAGTCCGACAAAATACATAAAAATGATATAAATGACTGTAAAAACATGTGACAATATCACAAAACGAGCATGGATCACTAAAAAATTATAGATACGTTTGAGACGTATCAGATACTCCACCAAATCCTAAATCGGCTAAGATGTGCATGAAATTCAATTTCATATCTATATGCACATATTAGTATGTCCTATATATTGTATTCATCTAACTACTATGGAACCCAATGAGTTTGGGAACCATTTTGTACTCTAATTTTGTTTTAGGTACAATGGAGATGCATTGGATGCTTGCCTCATTCATAAGGAAGGTGTTCTCACCGTGTGATTGTCGGAGTCAAGCTTTGATGACAAACCAACTCTCATCATCTTCATCGTCAATGCATCTCGGTAACAAGTATCTACCCCATGCATTCTTTTCTAGTATTCAACCTTGGGTAGGTTGCCTCTTGGCATGAAATCCTTTATGTGCAATTGTTGTGGTTTTGGCTTATTTCCTTTACTTAATATATCTTTGTGATATTTGTGATGAAATTGCAAAAACCTTTTCTTCAATTGATATTATTTCTTTGTGATACTTGTTGCCTATCTCAAAGCATCTTCACTATCTCTTGTTCCCTTAGTGATATGTGTGATGCATTTGATATATTTGAAGTTCATTCATATACAATGAGATAAATTTGAGCTATGTGCTATGCTTTTATGCAATAATCTCATTTGTATATTTATGACTTCATTTTGGATACCGTGTTCTCTTCTTTATCAACCATTTCATACGTGCAAGTTTCTTTGTGGATGTATATCATCAATGTTTTGTCTACTTAGAAACCTATACATATGAGGGAGGTCACCTTTTAGTTGGTATCCTAATTCTTTTGAGCTACCTTGCTTTTATCTATAATTCTTTGGTGGCTCTAAATTTGTCTCATGAGTGCTTGTCTCATTGTTTATTGGTATCTTTGCACACTCATGTATTTGTTGAGGATCTTTTACTTCATGCTTACCATGGTGAGTATGTTGTTTTTTTATTGGCTAAATGCTCTCACTAGCTTTTGGCATTTTCAATTGGTTTTAGTTTCCAATTGGTATCCCTAGGCTTGTGAACATACCTTCAAAGATCTTCTTTTTGTCTTGGTTGGGCCTATCTTATGTTGAATTTTTGAAAATTGGTATCTCCTTATGGCTCAACCATATCTTTGGTGCTAGTGCTATGATTTGCTTTTGCTTTATGCACTCTTGCACCTGTTGAGTGTTCTAGATGATTTTGGGGGAGCGAGGATGCCATTTTTGTGCACTCCTCAATAGTGCATGAACATTGGGGAGCTTCTCCATTTTTATTTAGAACTCTCGCTTTGGATCTTTCCGATTGCTTTTCTCCTTTGTGGAGATGTTGAGAATGATTTCATCTTTTTGCAATCTTTCGATCCTCAATATAGTTTGATTTCCTCTAATTATTCGTCAATGAATAAGTGCATTTGATTTCACTCATATCTTGAGAAATGCACACACTTTTGAGGAACTCATATTATATTGGCCTTCTAAATTTTTCTTCCCATTTCGGCAATCGATGCCAATGGGGGATAAGTTTAGAGGGTTTAAGGGAATTTGGCTTTTATGCCTTTGTTGCATTTGTCTTTAATGCGCTTGCATCCTTGCTCGTTTGTCTTGCAAGGTTGCTTTATTCATTATATAAACCCTCTTATAAGGGATTGTCATCAATTACCAAAATGGGGGAGATTGAAAGTGCATGGTTGCCCCCATGTGTGGTTTTGGTAATTAATGACAATCTCTATGGACTAATGTTTGTATTGAGCTATATTTGTAGGCGTGTCCATAAGCTTTGCTTGATCTCCATATGTTGGAGTCAATGCTAAGGGAAGAAGATTATGTGTTGATCAAGGCTTAGTGCGTGTTGATCAACACTCAAGTCCAAGTGAAGATATGCCGAAGAGGTGCTTCTCCCATCTTGATGTATGGGGGAGCAACATGTGAATCTTCACCAAGCGAAGCGCAATCAAGAAAGGTGGTGCATCTTGAGGAGATGAAGATCGTATTCATCGACCTCAAGTGGTTTAATGCGCAAGGCAAAGGTATGATCTTGATAGGGTTTCTATTTTACCGGACTCATGTTGTTTAGTGGAGAGACCGGGTTATAGGATAGATAGCCGTACTATCAAGAGGGGCTCTCGACCGAGTATCGTGATCGTATCGTCGTAGAGAGCACAAACCTTTGCATCCATGCAATCATCTTTATTGGTTCTTATTTGTCTCTTATCATGGTGTGGTCTTGGTGTTTGTCGTGCTCGTCATGACAAGGCTAAGTTCACCGAAAATGGTTTTCATATGCGTCTTCTATTGCGGTTTCGGTATTGGAGAGTTTGCCAGTTCACCTGTGCGGTATATTTATCTCTTCCATTTCTTTGCAAAATCTCCATTGCTTGTTTGCCATTTTCGAGGTTGCATTTGCCGTGCTCTTTTCAACAAATTTGGTTTCATGTCATTTGAACTTCATTTGCAAAAGATATTTCTTTTCCGGTTTGCGAAAAAAGAGTTTTTAACTTTTCCCATTTGTTTTTATAATATCTTGTTGGACTATGATGTTTTTCTGCATATTCTTGTTGTGCTCGTTGTGACGATTCCAACGAGTCCAAGATTATCGAAAACGGAGTTCGATTGCAAAAGTTATGGGGTTCTGTTTTTCTGTTTGGATCTACCCCGGAGATGGTCCGGAGTCTCCGGTCACACCGGAGTCTCCGGCCCAGAGGACCCGGAGTCTCCGTTCCCTGTTTTTCGCTGCCGAATGAATTTGTGTGGTGCGCTCCTGGACTGGGTCCGGAGGCACCCCGGAGATGGTCCGGAGTCTCCGGCCCACTGGAGTCTCCGGCCCCTCGAGACCGGAATCTCCGGCCCTCCCGCTTTGTCTCTTGTGTGGTGAGTCTCCGGTGCACTTAGGTCAGAATCTCCGGTCTGCGCAGGCTCCAACGGCTAGTTTTTGGGGGAGGCTATAAATAGCCTTCTTCTTCCCCAAGAGCTGGCTGCTCACTTTGCTCACTTGTTTTCCTCTCTCCTCCATTGTTGCTAATCTTCTGAGCTTGATTCCTCTCAATCCCTTCAATGATTGTTGCCCAAACTTAGGGATTCAAGAGAGGAGATCTAGATCTACCATCCCACCAATCAAAATCTCCTCTAAGTGAGGGGAACTAGTGGATCTAGATTTTGGGGTTGCTTTGTGTTCATCCCCTTTGTTCTTCCTCTCCTATTCCCCCAAAGCATTTGTTGCTTGGTTGGAATTTGAGAGTTAAGGACTTGACCACTTTGTGTGTTCTTGCCTCTTGCATTTGTTGCATCGGGTTGCTCTCTCCACGGTGATACGTGAAGTTGAAGGTTGAGAAGCTTGTTACTCTTGGGTGCATTGTGTTCCCAAGAGCTTGTGCCTCTTGGGTGCATTGTGTACCCTAGACGGTTGGAGGTGCCGCGAAGACTTCGAGTTGTGAAGCTTCGGCACGATTTGGGAGCCCCCAATTGAGTTGTGGGTGTGTGCCCCAAGAAAGTTGTAAAGGCTCCGGATTCCGTCTCGAAGGATTCCGATAGTGGAAGGTGAACCAAACCCTTGGGTGCGGTTCATCGGAGAATAGGGTGAGGCCTTTGTGGCATCTTGAGTAGGCCTCTTGTGGCGAGCTCACACCCCTCCAACGAGACGTACTCCCTTAACAAGGAGGAACTCGGGAATACATCCTCGTCTCCGCGTGCCTCGGTTATCTCTATACCCGAGCCTTTTACTTATGCAATTTACATTGTGATAGCCTTCGTGCTTGAAGTTTATATCTTGCTATCACCTTGTTGCTTGCCTTGCTTAGCATAAGTTGTTGGTGCACATAGGTAAACCTAGTAATTTAGGTTGTTGGCTTGTTAATTTAAACACATAGTTTTATTCCGCAATTATCAAGCCCTTAAATAGAAAAGGTGTTAATCGCCTATTCACCCCCCCTCTAGGCGACATCTAGGCATAGTTTGTTCTTTCACACATCTGTCAGAGATAGCAATAGATGTGGTTAGTACAGAGTTGTTATGGAGTCGCATACTTGTACACGATATGACCCGATCACATAAGGAACAGATCAGATCGATCTCCTCAAATATCTCCCCTCTTGATATAACCTCTCTTGTAAACAGAACCGAGATCGGCCTGTTTTTAGCACTCACGCAATCCCGAGACAAAGGGTATCGCACAACATCGACAACGTGGAGACGAGGCGGTGGCAAGCACCTTGTGAGTTTAGCTCTGATCCGGCTAAGGGTTGGGTTGGGGGTCACGCCCACATTGGAAATGAACCTCGAGCGTAGAAGGACGGTCGAACGACGATTGTGACAATTGGTAGAGGACGGGTTTGCGAGAAGACAAAACATCAACGCCACCTAGGTTCCTAGGGAGACGAAGGCGGATCTCACGACGGCTACCACCAAAGTTGAAAGCACGATGCAATAGAGCGTGTGGAGACTATCGAAATCGACCGTGTGAAAGATCTACCAAATTACCATCTACTCCGTATTTATTTATTTAATAAATGAGTTGGATGTACATAGAAATTAAGCTTATAGTGAGTCTGGCTAGAGCCAAAATAAATGTAAAACATAAATAATAAATAAACCCAATAAAAGAGCGCACGTTTGTTGATTTGATTCGCATGGACGGACGACGGGTACGCATATTAAAAACCCGTTCGCTCGTGTATTCAATCCCCTCTTCCTTTCTCTCTCTACCAATGAAAGCTCACCAAGCAGCGGCGGCGGCGGCACTCGTCTCTCTCTTTCTAGGTGGGAGTGAGAGGAAGATCAGGCGGATGAGGAGAGAGAGAAAGAGCGGATGGGCCCACGAGTCAGGGAGACCGGGGAGGAGCCACTTGCGTGCTGGCCTCTCCCGCTGCTCCGATTGGTGCCACCTTCTACTACTACTCCTCCTCTGCTCTCCGTCCTCTGTTTCACTCGCCACTTTTCTCCCTTTCCACCTCCACTCCAACCTCACCTGCCTGCCTGCTGCTGCTGCTGCTGCTTTCTCCCTCCTCTACCCCTCTCTCTCTCTCTCTGCTCCAATCCCCCAATCCCTTTCCTCCCTCCTCCTCCTGTAGCCTAGTCCTGTTGCTGTTGTTGCGCTCTCCTCTCTGAGCTCCTCTCGACTCCCTTCTCTCGGGCTGTGGTCGGTCGGTCGGTCAAACGTACGCCGCCTGCCTACCGGGGGTTTGGTGGTTCCTTCCTTGGAGGGCGCGGCAGGCGGGAGGGTTTCGCGAAAGCCGGAGCTGCGAGGAACCCGGAAGGGGAAGCGGAGCTGCTAGGGGGACAGGGCGATGAACGAAGCGAGGGAAGAGGAAAGCGCCTGCGTGTTGGCTCCCTTTTGGCTTTGGGGCGACCTCGATTGAAGCCGGCAGGGCGGCGCTAGCTGCGGCAGTTCGGCGTACCGCGCGAGCGTTCTATCCTCGTCCCTGGGTCGGCGTGGATGCCGCGGTGCTGCGGGGGGCCGTGGCGGCGGGAGGTGGGTCTACGCGTCGGCGGTGGAGATGTAGCCGAATGACCGGCGCTGCTCACTCGGCAGGAGGAGGAGGAGGCGGGGCCGGGGCCGGGATGGAGGGGAAGGGCGGCGCGGTGGCGGCCGGGCTGGTGGGGTTCCTGGGGATGGGGCTGGACAGGGTGCGCCTCCCGCTGCCGCTCCCGCTCCCGGAGAAGCTGTCGGCCAAGGCGCTGCGGACCTACGTGTGCAACTACCTCGGCTCGTTCAGGATCCCCGTGCGGATGTGGCGGCCGCTGCTGCTGCTCTGGGTCGTCTTCTGGACGCTCGCCGCCCTGTCCATCTTCTACTTGGAGAGCTCCAAGGCCGTGGCGAAGCGCCGGGACTCGCTCGCCAGCATGTGCGACGAGCGCGCGCGCATGCTCCAGGACCAGTTCAACGTCAGCATGAACCACCTCCAGGCCCTCGCCATCCTCGTCTCCACCTTCCACCACGCCCAGAACCCGTCCGCCATCAACCAGGTACTGACCGTACACACAGCAATCTCGTCTCGCTTGATTTGCTCTTCGTTTCGTCTCCGTGGGGACTGGCGATGGCTACCGGAATCGATCGATTAACCCAACCCGGCCGCCTGTTTGTTTCTGTGGTCGCAGGCGACGTTCGCGAGGTACGCCGAGAGGACGGCGTTCGAGCGCCCGCTGACGAGCGGGGTGGCGTACGCGGTGCGGGTCACGCACGCCGAGCGGGACCAGTTCGAGCGGCACCAGGGCTGGAGCATCAAGAAGATGTACTCGTCCAAGAACAAGTCGCCGGGGCCCGGGGACGCCGCCGCCGCGGAGATCCGCGAGCCGGCCGAGGAGTACGCCCCCGTCATCTTCGCGCAGGACGCCTACAAGAACGTCATCTCCTTCGACATGCTCTCCGGCGATGTGCGTGAGGATTTTAGTACTACTTCCCTATCTCTCTCTCGGTGGTTTTGGTTTTCCCCCTTGCCAAGCTAGATTTATCTTTTTTAGCCTAGCTAGGGCCGTATAAAGCTGCAACGTCTGAGTGCTCACCATGTGGTTTCACAGCTCAGGCCTATTGCTTGCGTTTTAACCATGATTCTTTTTTTTACCAACTTACAGTGTGGTTCCTTGTTATCTTGGTTTCTGTAGTTTGGAAAAAAAACTCTTGATTCTGAACTGACGGTACCATTTTTGTTTGGTTGTCATTGCCTCTACAGAACGATCGCGAGAACATAATACGAGCTAGAGAATCTGGTAAGGGTGTTCTAACTGCTCCTTTCAAGCTACTCAACAGTCGCCTCGGCGTGATCTCGACATACACGGTGTACAAGTCCGAGCTTCCTGAAACTGCGAGGCCGCAGGAGCGCATCCAAGCCGCCATTGGGTAAAGCCGCATCCTATCCTATTCCAACCATTCGTTAGTGCAACAGAATCTCTAACTGGCTGCTTTTGCTTGCGACCAGCTATCTGGGTGGCATATTTGATATAGAAGCACTTGTTGATAAGTTGCTTCATCAGCTTGCCGGCAAGCAATCCATCATGGTGAACGTGTATGATACTACTAATGAGTGGCCGATCAGTATGTACGGTTCCAACGATACAGGCGGTGGCATGTACCATAACAGCACGCTCAACTTTGGCGACCCATCTAGAAGGCATGAGATGCATTGCAGGTGATTGATTTGTCGCTCACCTCTCCTTTTTACCAGTCTTGCAATTGGAATGTACTACACTCAGCGTACTGTTCATCTGTGATGTGGTCTCTTTATTTTCTATTGAGAACTGACCATCTGACTTATTTCTCTTCGATAGGTTCATTCAAAAGCCACCGTTGCCATGGTCTGCCATAACAAGTTCAGTAGGAGCTCTTGTGATTGCCTTACTTCTTGGTTATATATGTAACGCTACTGTGCATCGCATCGCAAAAGTTGAACATGACTATCATAATATGATGGAGCTTAAGAAGCGTGCGGTAGATGCAGATGTTGCCAAGTCACAGGCAAGTAATCTCACTAATTACTACAAAACCTATGCTGTCATGTATAAGAGAAGAAAAATCTCACTCCATGCTTTTTTCCCTGTTTGCAGTTCTTGGCTACGGTTTCACATGAGATCAGAACTCCGATGAATGGTGTTTTAGGTGAGTGTACAATTATTCCAATCCATATTGTATCCTCCATTGTTATTAGACTATAGGAATTTAAATATTTTTTACTTCTTTTCCAGGAATGCTCCAGATGCTCATGGATACTGATCTGGACACAACACAACAAGACTATGTCAGAACAGCCCAAGGCAGCGGAAAAGCTTTAGTGTCCCTCATAAACGAGGTTCTGGATCAGGCAAAGATAGAAGCTGGCAAGCTCGAGCTTGAGGCAGTGCCCTTTGATCTTAGAATACTTTGTGACGACATCTTGTCTCTCTTCTGTGGAAAAGCCCAGGAGAAAGGACTGGAGGTAATTCCAGTGTAGATTCTTGCACCGAAGTTTTGTTGTATTTTGTCAGGATGCGCTAACCCCGTTTTCATTTTTCATGGTTTTGTCTTATGATGTACTACGCGAGCAGCTAGCAGTGTATGTCTCTGACCAAGTTCCACAAACACTTATTGGCGATCCGGGTAGAATGAGGCAAATCATTACAAATCTCATGGGGAACTCCATAAAAGTAAGATAATCAGTATACCTAAATAGCACAAGTAGACATACAAAGCAGTTGTAAATGTTATTATTTTTATGCATTCTGTTACTTTTTGACTGAAGAATTCTATTTTCACAGTTTACAGAAAGAGGGCATATCTACTTGACAGTTCATGTCGTCGAAGAGGTCATGAGTTGTTTAGAGGTGGAAACAGGAACTCCATACACAGACACCTTAAGTGGCTACCCGGTAGCTAACAGGAGGCATAGTTGGGACAGCTTTCGACTTCTTGATATGGATTTACACTCGTCTGAGATGCCTTTTACTCCCATCATGCCTGAATCAATAAAGTTGATAGTATCTGTTGAAGATACCGGTGCTGGCATCCCGTTTGAAGCCCAGTCCCATATATTCACCCCTTTCATGCAGAGTGGTCCGTCCATTGCCCGCATCCATGGGGGCACTGGCATTGGGTTGAGCATCAGCAAGTGCCTGGTTCAGCTCATGAAGGGAGAGATCGGGTTTGTAAGCAAACCCCATGTTGGTTCTACTTTCTCCTTCAGTGCTGTGCTTACGAGGACACGCTCCAATGCAAATGTTAACAAATCTTTAGGGTTTAAAGGGATCAACGCATTGGTTATTGATCATAGGCCGGTCCGTGCCAAGGTTACCAAGTACCATTTGCAAAGGCTTGGAGTCAAAACGGAATTGACCACTGATGTAAATCAAGTTATTTCTAAAATGAACTGTGGATCACTGGTTGCAAAGCTAGTGCTAGTTGAAGAGGAAACTTGGCTGAAGGAATCCCATTCCTTGCCTCATTTGCTTAGCAAATTGAGGAGCAAGGATCAGTCAGACTCTCCAAAGTTCTTTCTTTTGGAGAACCCTATAAATTCTTTCAATAGCAGTTCACATATATCAAGCGAGTATGACTTGAGTGTAATCATCAAGCCACTTCGTGCAAGCAAGCTTCAGGTCTCACTAAGACGGGCTTTGGGTGGAGTAGATAAGGCGCATGGCAAGAATGGACTGGTTGGCATCTCAACATTGGGTAGCCTTCTTCACAAGAAGCAAATCATTGTGGTTGACGACAATGTTGTGAACCTTAAAGTGGCCGCAGGTGCTCTAAAGAAGTATGGCGCAGAAGTAATTTGCGCAGACAGTGGGAAGAAAGCAATCGCATTGCTAAAGCCACCTCATAGTTTTGATGCTTGTTTCATGGACATACAAATGCCAGAAATGGACGGGTAAGTCATTAAGTGTCTGTGCACCATTTTTTTCTGAGTATTGATCTGTCATTGTGATAAATTACTGAAGTTTATCATGCATTGGATTTGTTTTTCAGATTTGAAGCCACTAGGAGGATAAGGGTGATGGAAAGAGATCTAAATGAGCGAATAGAGCACGGAGAAGCACCACCAGAGTGTGCTAATATTCGCAGGTGGCGAACTCCGATATTGGCCATGACAGCAGATGTTATTCAGGCAACATATGACAAGTGCCTGAAATCTGAAATGGATGGCTATGTTTCCAAGCCTTTCGAAGGGGAGCAGTTGTACAGAGAAGTAACTCGGTTTTTCCAGAATCATGACCAAGTTCAATAGTTAGGTCTATATGGAGTGTAAATTAGTGGAGGATGTCGCCACACAGCTCACGCCATGGCACAGAGAAGTTTGTTGAAGCTGCACTGCTCACAAGAGTAAGCTCGTCTGTAACTTGTTCCCCCCACCACTACCGCCACCCCTATCCATGTCTCTTTTTTCCACGGTAGTATATCTCAATAGTTCCAGTCATGTGTAGGATAGAAGTCATAATTGTGTATTGTTGCACTTCACAGTAAAAATATGAGTAGAGACAACGGCTGGCCTACATCTAGTTCTACATTACCATTGTTTGACACAGTTAGATATTAGCTCATATCCAACATTCCATAAAAGCTGCTTTGTGAACTGTATTTCAGTTAAACTGTGTCGCATGTTTTTGACTTGGTAAAATTTGAGGTATTGAGGTGTAGTGGTTCTAAAGAACCATAACAATTCCTTAAAGCAAGCTCTGATGTTGAGATCTCAGATCTTATTATTCTATACTCCTGAATCCTTGAGGTCTAATGTCATGATCTTTCTTATACTTTTAGGTATGAGCTTAGAAGCCTGGTGATGGAACCACCCAGGTTCTATTTCTTGGTATACCATCTCTCACCAAGAGGCAAAAAGAGTAGAAATCTTGAACATCGATATGCATGTGCAGTATATTTTGTTCAGCAACTTGTTGGAGGCAGTTGTCGTGAAAAGGCCAACTGCATTCACTAACCTTTGTAAATGTAAATGTGTAGGGAGAGAAAATTTTCCTTCCATATTTCTTCCCTGGGAAATTTCATGGGTGTACATACTAGGTGTTGGTGTTTTGTGCAGGAATTTTCTTCGTGCACTTTGAATGTGTTTTTTTGGCCCAGTGTGTCCAAGCTGTAAAACACACATTCAAAGCTGAAGCGCTTTCTTTTTTCTTCACCTCTCAGCTGTCCTTGTCAGGTTCTCAACCTGAAGTTTCTCCTGCTGTTGGGTTATCTTCCCAGCCAATATATATCCTACTGAAATGTTGCCTGTTGGTATGGCTTTTGTGATGTCTCTGTCGGATGAGAATGCCTTTGCCTGATGTCATGGCTAAACATTGTTTAATACGTGGTCCGGAACCATCGTGGTGGTACCTAACTCTGCTGCGTCATGTTTATCGTCTCCAGGGTCCAAAGTGACGCACTTTTCTTGGAGCTAAACTAATCCTAAGTGGTTGCAATGGTGTAATCTTGCGTTACTTGCTCCATCCAGCGTTGCACTGGAGTCGCCTTGTGCTTGTCCAGTGCTAACTGGTTTCCATTGACATCTGCTGTGTTTGTCTATGATTGTGGCGATGCTTGATTAATAATGAAATCGGTGATTTCAACTACGTACCATTCATCTGAAAGGAATAGCTATGATGATGTCTAGGGTTTGATGGGAACGCATGTGCTTTCGCAGGAATCAGTTCATTTTCCTGCAGGAACATGCTCCTTTTAGCAGGACTTGACGATATCTGATCTAACTGCTGCAAAAAAGGATCAAAATGCTGCTGGAGTGTATTGCAGGCCTGTACCAGGATCATGTTGTCCTGTGATTTGATTGGTTATATACAGAGTCATTACACATAAAAGGAGCCATAACGATTCCATGTGCAGAAAATATGGGAGTACTTGCCATTGACAAATGAGCTTCGCTTCAGGATTTATCATACATTTATTATCATGTACACAACCTAGCAAATGTGAGACGGGTACTACATACAATGCAGCTGGTATTCAAGCTTCACGATACGTTTCAGGGATTAGAACACATTTATTATCATGTACACACCAGCAAATGTGAAAGATGGTACTACTATGCACAATGCAGCTGGTATTTAAGCCTCTGAAGCTTCATCATATACAGAGCACCTTACAGCTTCCTAAACACTAGCCAAAAGTCAGCCTATGCACATGGGGTTTGTGTGTGCAGCGAAACAGCATTTTCTGATGAGAAATCAGTTCCTCTGTTATGACAGGATCCACTGCAAGTTGATCGCCGAGGCTTTACTGTTCTTCAGGCAGCCAACAGCTTTCCAGATCATTTAACAAGGGAGGAGGACAAAGGATAGTGGCAGGCCAGTGCTCAACGTCAGCTGCTACCAGATGTGCTGTTTTCCATGGCCATGCTCTGATGATGGGAATACCATTTTAGTGAGTGCAAGTAAATAGATATAAGGTGCAATTTTTTATGCACAAAGTGCCTGAAATATTATATGGATGTGATATTTTCACTGGTAATTATGCAAGTTTTTATGAGACGCTTTGGGTAGGTTCTCACCTTTGCCTGCTGGTGTATTTCGAGCATCCTGCGGTACTCTTGTCTTGCAATGGGACAGCCAACGATAGTTGACACCCTCGAAACAGCCTCATTGACGGCTGTTTCCACTCGTTCCTTCCGGAAAACCCTAACGATGTCTTGTTCCTCGTCTTGATCAATTGGCATAGCCCTCGCATTGAATCCTCGCAGACCAACACCTTTTCGGAACCACCTTAGCATGACCTTCTCAAGGATGCCAACACTCTGAAGTAATTCCTTGTACTTATTTCTTTCTTGGTGAGCTCTGACCCGTGCCTATCAGAATAAACAGGTGGCCTCGCTTATCAGTTATCAGCTTAACAAAATCCGCAAAGGTTTGTCAAGAATGTACCATGGGTACTTTGCAAATGATGTGCGAAACTTACCTGAATTTTGATGATATTTTTCCGTATTCTTAGAAATTCTTTACGCTTCTTCCAGCATCTGAAGTTCTTCTGGATAGATAATGCAGCCTTTTCAAGCATAGCATGTGAAGCAACACCTGGCTCACGAATAGACACGGTGCAGCTATCTCCATTCTGAAGAGCCTTTTCTTTCTTCTTTTTCAAGGAATGCACGCGGAAGGTAGCTTGTATGCGCCCGGCAGCTTGAACTGCATTTCGGATAGCTCCTAGAGAATCCTTAAGAGCAAGCTGATCATCAGTTCCACCATCCACATGAGCGCATTTGTCTGATATTCTATCCACAGCGCTAGATATACCCACTGCACCAGTATGATCGACAGGATTCCCATTTTGTGTTGATTCTAGTGAATGAAGAGTAGTGGTTAGTTCTGCTTCTGAAAGGAATGCAGAGAGGCCCTTGAAACCATATGCAAACGCTATCGAAGCAGGTGTCTTGGCAGCAGGATCTTCCGATGTTGGGTCTGAAACTGCACTAGCAGCAGCGCCTGCAGCAAGAAGAACCCCCACCATTTTTTCCCTGACAGTTCATATAGTGGCCAGAGTCAGAGTCAAGAGAAAATCCACATTGCATGAAACTAGGAAACAGAAAAAAACAGCCTATACTACGATGGAACATTTTGTATTTGGTTACGACAATAGGAAAGCATATGAAAATAGTTTGCATATATCTTTGCATGTTGGATAGATTATCAATACCTTCCGAATCGTGCAGCCCAATGCAGAGCAGTCCATCCATTTGCATCACGGTAGTTTATAGGCACACCAGAACTAAGCAGTGGTTTCAATGCCAAGTCATATCCCAATGCAGCAATTGTATGTATAACACCATGGTATTTCTTAGGAAGCAAATATTTCCCTTCACTGTTCTGTACAAATTTGGACGATAGCCAATCCTGGAACTTGTTGTTAAGCATCACTTCCACGATGCAATTTACTGTGTCCTCATGGTCCAGCTGCTCACATGACCCCCCTATAATCTCTGAGGGGTTAGCCTGGAATCCATGCTGAACATTTGGGAGTGGCAACCTGAACTTTGAGAATAGTTCACAACCATGACCATCAAAAAGCATCTGCACATAGTTAAGAAGCAACAACAATTCATCGCCACTTTTGGTCGGACTCTGTTTGAATTCAAACTCTCGTGCTTCACTGTAGGGTTTCCCATTCCCATAAATCATTGTATTGATAGGATTTTCAACGAATTCAAATTCTCGGTCTTCAGTGCATGGTTTCCCGTTCTCATCAAGCACACACATTCTCACCTTTCCAGCACCAAGGCATGGAGTATGACAACGGATGACACCTTGCTGGACAATTTCCACAGGCACCTTAACATCACCAAATAGTACCCATGAACTATGAGAGGGGTTACAAAGGAAGTCTCCTACAATGACAACCTGCATTCCATGTATATAGTCTCCAATTAATTATTGTAAGGTCACGGCAAATTGTATTAAACACAGAATTTCCCTAATAGGCAACATTTTTGCCAATGAGACAATAGATAAATTCAGGGATCATGCACGCCAAGGTTCAGAAAAGTGCTAGGCCAAGGCAAGGCGTTCGGCCATTAGGCGCTATCAGGTACTCTCTTATATAATGTATATGTTAATGTAAATGCCAGATGCTAATTTCCTTAAATGGGTCCTATCTTAGCAAGAGAACAGAAGAACACAGATGCAGTATTTAGCTCGCAAACCATCTTGTAGTTCAATTAAGAATATCAAAGTTCAAGCTTCATGTGATACCTTAGCACTTTCAGTACAAAATGCCCGTTCTGGAGAAACCTCATGAATATCGAACCATTGGTTTTCATTAGCTATCGAAGGAACTGAATGGAGAAAAGGCTCAAGTTGATCCTCCTCCAACCAAGCATCTGATCAAGATAAGACATACATGGAAAATTTGCAAAATTTCAGAAAGTTTGCCCGTGCTATCTCAGGCAGTAATTAGCAATGAAAGAATCGTAATATTTGTTTGTACTCTAGTGCACCTGAATTTTTCAGGACATCAATAGCATTGGTATAAGGATGACTTCCTTCATTATGGTTGTCTTCACTAGACTCCAGTTCGCTAAAGATATCCGCAAGGAATGTACAGGTGTCTGAGTCTTCATTCTGAATCCCAGGCTCAAACATAGGATCATGATTTGGCAGAATCTCTTCCGTGTTAACATCACGATCTTCCTTGTTTTCTAGACTCAGCTTCATTTCAAGCCTCCGCATCCAATCAAATCTACTTGTATTATTTGTTTCATTGTTTATGGTCAGAATCTGGGAACTAACTTCTTCAGCGGATCCTGGGCTGCATGAGTTAAGAAGTGGCACAATTATCTCGCTAGTCAACCCTGGCGAACTATGGGCATCACCTCTGCTAGCAAAATGATTGGATGCTGATGAATTGTTCGGTGCTGACACTGAAATGCTGCCCTGATAATCAATCAACAAACAAAAGTTTAAGCATAGGACAGGCTGAAAAACAATGTGGTGACTTCAATCACTATAATAATATGCACTAGCTTAATGAGTGAGTGACCACTGGAAAGTTCTACGGTAATGTCAAGTTCAATTTTGTTGGTGCTTTGCCCCAGTGATCATTTAATCTGATATGTTACAAGATTGCACACTGTTGGGGTGGATAATTAACTGTTGGATAGTAAAATAATGTTATTTATTCACTCATCCTAGTCTGTTAAGCATAAGAATTATAGATTTTGTGACAGAAGGAAGAGAAAACAAGAGACAAACCTCTAGAACATCTCTATAGTGGACAAGAACAATGTGCTCATAAGCCCTGCAAAGATGAATCACTCACATTACATTGTGAATCGACTTTTATATGATAATAGATGGTTCTTTTTTACAGGGACAAAAAATCAACAAATCATAACCAACAGCAGAAGACACAGTAATGACAGGGTATAATACTACCATTATCAGGAACTTACTAGTTTATAAGAATTGCTGTGCCTAATTTGGGGTCTGCTAATGAAACATAGGACTTTACTTTAGGAATATAATCTCTTACACTATTTTGCATTATCAGAAAAAAAGAATCAAAGAACGTTGTACAATATTACAAAATTTAACATGTCTACAAGGAATTGATGAATGGTGGTTTCTAGTTATTGTGATGCTGAAACTTTCAAAGTAACCATAGACGGAGTCATAGATAGAATAATTTGTAAATAAATGGGAGTTAATGCAACAAGCTACACCATAGCGCGAAAAAAAAAGAACATGTAGCTTATGAATCCCTTCCTGAGTTCCCATTCAAAAATCCTCCACTGGGAGCATGCTGACAAAGTTATTATTGGGTTTGTGCTCTAAGGAGAAGCATTTAGAATTTAAAAACACCTGACGCACAAGAAAATTTTATGTGGAGCCTTTAAGAAATTCGAAGCATACAATACAACGCATAACATATTCTATTCCTTCTACAAGTAAACACAATTCTTACGGTTCAAGCATCCAATATATCCGCCTCTGGAATGTAGGATTATTTGCTGCATGAGCATAGTAGCAGTTCAGTGCCTCTACATTATCAACCTGAAATTTTCAGCCCATCCGATTCAGTCCTAACAACAAACATCCAAATTATTATGATTAACGTATCAACTCAAGATCTCTAATTACTTGAGAAGATAACACTGGACAGACCTTAAGGTACTCATGGGCTTCTGCAATGGTCTTGCCACTCTTCTTTTTCCGCCATCCATACCCATCATTCCGGAAGAACCGATGTACCCTACGGTTGAAAAGAAACCAAGAACCACCTGCAATTTGAGAACCAACTAGGTTAACCACACCCAGGGCTATAGAAGGTATGCGCAAGCTTGAATCGGATATCTCACAAGCAAAAACCAGAGGCTGATTTCATTACTCGGTGGTTTCTGCGGTGTCTTGTGCTCCACCGTGAACAGGTGGTGATTCCGCAATATCTTCAGAACCTCCCTAGGCTTCAACCAACGCGTCTTCACTTCACGTTGCAGCTTTTCTATATCGAAACCTGAATCGGAAGAACAAAAATGTAATTACCACTCACCAACCATCGATAATGACAGCATCCATTGACAATGACAGCATCCAGAACACATAACAACTCAAGGGATCATAGTTCCAACTCCCAACTTCCAAAAGACTCGATTATTCACCAACCATGAGTTGGGGGATACAGATGGGGTTCGGCGCCAGTTTCATACAACTATCTGCTAGTATCGTACAGAGCTTGCCCGGTGCTGGAGAAGAATACACATAAAGAGGTCGATCGATCTGTATACATATCCCAACCGCCCGGCGGTCCGTAACCCAAATTATCCGCAGAGATCGCACACGAGACAGTGAAAGACGGCAACTTTGGAAGTAAAACCACGAAGCGTGGTGGAATTTTGCCCTTAATTACCTTGCTGCTGCTGCTGCATCTCGCTGGGCGGACGAACTCCCGCCGCCCCCAGACGAGATGAATCCGGCGGGGGGCCAAAGGACCGGGAGGGAAGGGAATCCGCAGCCGCCGTCTTGGTCTCAGGTCAATGGAAGGGTCGCCGCAGGTACCAGGTACTTGTGGTAGGTGGTATTGTTCGTTTTTGGGACAGCTAACCACTCCCCGGATCCTACTCCTACTACTAGAGCAGCAGCAGCTGTTGTAGTGTAGACTGGAGAGAGAGAGAGAGAGAGAGAGAGAGAGAGAGAGAGAGATCAAGGGAGGACGATGAGCGCCTGGGAGGGGAAACTGCGCGGCGGATTCCAGGGCACCGCGTGCCGGTATCAGTTCCAGGACACCTCTGCTCTGCCTGTTTCTTCCTTTTCTTGCGATTATTATTTTTTAATAGCCTGTGGTAAGTGGAGCCAATCTGTTTTTCTGATAGTTACACAAAGCACAGGCTAGAAACACATGAGCAATATATTCTTTTTTTTTGTTGACCTGTATATATTCTTGTTCTAGTACTACATGACACGCGTGTTATGTACTCTTGGAATAAAATAATGGTGTAGTTGTCGTGTGCAGTTGCTCTGTTTTTTGTGATAGGCCCGAAGTTAGTCGGCAGTGGACGATAAGAGAAGTTGAGTGTGATTGATGATATTTGAAAAGCTTCTTATATAAATTATATAATTGATAGTTTGGCTGAAACTCGACCAAATTAAAAAAAAAATCGTGACTCCTCCCGCTGAGGAGCTGGTTGGGTGCCAACACTTCTTCTTCATGCGGGTGTCTATGTGTGAAGCCAAGCCACGTGCCAATTTGATTAAATCGTAGCCACGGTGGTGTTGTCTGAATAAAACTCCAAATTCATCCCTCTCTACTTGAACCCAAACCCTACGACGAATTGCGGCGGCGACGAAACTAAGGACGGTCACAAATGTCTCGTTTTGTTCTCTTGCTTTTCGCGATCGTTGCCACCAAGATCTCCAAGTCCCGGTTCGCTCATGACGCATGTCGAGCAAGTATTTGCGAGGAGTTAGCCCACCGCTGGCGGTGCCGGACTAGTTGAGCAACATAGATGATGGAAGGGATATGGCCTTCTACCCATAAATCCGGTGTGACCCTGAGTAGCTAGACGTGAGCGTGTCTTATCTTTGCTTAATTACTACAACTAACTGCTCGATGATGGTAAATAAAAAAAAAACAAAGCGTGACAACACCAATTGTCGAACACTAACAAATATTTCTTATTTTTTTCCTTCTTCCTACCGAGTAGCATCGACATAGGGAACCTATACAAGGTCACTAAGAGTTCAACAGTACACTCGTAAACTAGATTGTCGATTCTGGTGGGGTGGCAGCTCAAAGGTGTGGTCGAGGTCGAGAAGGATGGGCGGAGGTCACGCGGGAGGGGGCCTCCCGGACTATTGCGTCCAGAATCGGTGAGGATGGCGATGGTGCTGGTGGCAGCTCGACACGGAACTTTCCTTCTTGGGTTGTTGCTTCTCCCGCGCTTGCGCTTTGGATATGAGTATTCACCCGTTTCACACCCATATTTGGGTCGAACCAAATACTATGGGTATCCATTGTATTTCAGGTATGCTGCTCGAGCTGGTTTTGGGACAAAATATTCTTATTTTTGGCTTTCTTTGTATTCAGGGCAAATATAGATATGTTTATTTTTATTGACCTAATATGGATATGTTGCTAACAGTACACGTCGTGTATCATGTTCTTCTCTTGATCGATTGTTCTCTGTTCTCCGTCGTCGACGTGACAGCTGCACTTTATCGTTCCTGCGTCGACGCCCCTCTCTGGCTCTCTGCAGAGAAAAACATAAACGAACATTTGCACTTGCCGTGGTGTACTGAGTAATGCAGCATCTATTCCATTAGGCATGAGTAGTTAGCATAAAATTACCACATTAAAATTTCGGAAAACTACCACTTTACGTTTCAATCGTAAAAAATTACCACATTTTGATCCGTTTGTTGCAATGTGCACAAATCCACGGCTAAACAGAAATTGATAGCGATTTTGATGAGCGGGACCCATTTGTCAGTTCCATTTTGCTGATCTGCACCTTGGTCCACATGTCAGCCCACTTAAAAGAAGTATTTTACTCTCTTCTCTCTCAAAAAAAAAACGTGGACCGATCCCTGGACGACACGGAGCAACAAGCGCATCCAGCTCCGGCCGCCGCGCGCAGGAGCAGCTTCGGCGACGCGCGCGCGAATCCCCTGCTTGCCCCGCGCCCGTACTGTCGCGTAGGCTTGCCCCAGCTCCCCGGCCGTCATCGCGCGGAGCCCCTCGTCGCCGCTGCCGTGCGCAGCTCCCGGCCGTCGCGCTCACCGGCCGCTTCCCCGCGGTCACCGGCCGCCGTGCTCCACGGCCCGTAGCGCGCAGCTCCGCGGCGGACGCAGTGACGGCACACCCGAATCCGACAGCGGCACTGCTCCTAGACATGATTTCTTTGCTCGGGGTGGCGTAGGACAACGGGGACATCGTCGTCGCCGGCGCGCAGAACGGCCCGGGCGAGCATGTCCGCGAGCAGCAGAGGGCGGGGAAAGGGGCGTAGAGGTGGGGACTCGGAGGAGTGAAACTCGGGAACGCCGCTGGACATGGATTCGGGGACAGAGGTGTACCTAGGGGATACCAAGCATGAGCTCAAGCTCCGGCCATGGTGGTGTGCGGGAGAGGAAGAAACGGAGGGGAAGGAGGGTGGCGCGGAGCTCCTCGGTGTCGTCCACCCGTCCCCGCGACGCGGTGCGAGCGTGTTGCCGCATCAGCTCGCGCGGGAGCAGTGCGGGCGGGCCGGCGTGTATAGCCGCCGCCGTGCTTGTCTGCGTTGGTCAACAGGCATGGAAGAGAAGAGAGGAAAATGTTTTTTTAATTGGGCTGACACGTGGGTCCAGGTCCACATCAGCAAAATGGACCTGTCAAATGGGTCCCACTTGTCATAAATCATGTCAATTCACGTTCAGTTCGCAATCAGTGCACATTGCAACAAACGGACCAATATGTGGTAGTTTTTTGCGATTGAAACGTAAAGTGGTAGTTTTTCAGAATTTCAGCTGTAATGTGGTAGTTTTATGCTAACTACTCATTAGGCATATATGGCACAAGATACCTGACCTGAACAGGGAACTGCTCTGGAGCATGCAGCGGGCGATTTGCATCATCACGCAAACAGCCATGCATCATCGATCATGTTAAGAGCATGCTCATCGTTGATGTTAAGATTCAGTTAAGTCTGAAACCTCCAAACTCAGCGTTCCAATAAGGTTCTGCGTTCCATGTCATGAACGCAGAATTGCAGTCTGAGTAAGGTACGAGTGGTATATAAGCTATTGGTGTTATGATATCTTTTTTGGGAGTTGCAAGCTGTGCGATGTTCAACGTGATCCACACCACACCACATCACGCCCACATGATCGGTCATTGCTAAAGATCGACTACTTTGCAGGCTGCAGCCGAGGTCCCAGGGCAAGGGGCCAAAAATGCGCCCGTGCGTGAGCAGTGCCAGGGAGGAATGCACCCTGTCACTGGACAGTAGGTTTAAATCAGTCCGCACAGTGAAATCGATGCAGCGGAGCGGTCCATGCCATGATATGCCCTGTCCGGCCTGGTCCGCACCAACAACGGGGCTACTCCAGCAGCATTTGCATCTCTGCCGCTGCAATGTTTGCATTCTGCAGGTGAATGCATCTTCAGTGTGGTTGTTGTGCCTGCCACTGTCGGAGAACTGAATGCCGAGTGAAATCCCTGGTCAGAGATCTGTGCTGAAATGAATGGCTGGTAGGAGTACCAGTACCTGCTGACGGACGGACATTTGAAGTCTGCGTTGGACACCTGCTGTGGCATCACTTGCATCTTCAGCAGGGGATAGCCACCTCATCTGGAGCTTGGAAGGGATAGAGGACTGGTAACCCATCTTTCTTTTGTTACAATCGGTACTTGGAAGTTGGAAGCAGCGTACGAGTACACCTTTTCACTCCGACAAATAACGAGTACACAGGATGACAGCACAGCATCAGACGAGCACACAGGCGAAGTGGCAACTGCGGCACATGTATCGATCTGATGAGGCCGTGTCTGTGTGAGTACACTGTTTGTTTAAAACAAATGGCCAATTACGCCTCATTGTACAACGCTGATGGAGACCTGGGACTGGACAACCAAGAGCTGTGTCGTCCACTGCCGTGACATTATTACAGATTTCGATTTTTCCTCACAAGAATTAATCACACAGCCATCTCTGGTCATTTTCTCCTCTCTTTTTTTTAGGAGTCAATTTCTGGTCATTTCAATGTAGTAACACCCTGTATCAATGAAGTATCAATGAAGACAAAACCGTGCCTGCAGGCGCTAGCCTGCTCTCTTCAGGTAGGCCATCACGCCAAGGCCGGCGACAAGGGCCGCCCCAGCCGCAACGGTGCTGTAAGCGGAAGCCCACGCGTCCCTTCCAGCATACTCGAAATCCGCGGAGACAGCTCCTCGCTTACGACGGCCAACACCAGAGTAATCCAAGTGCAACCTTAAACTCTGCAGGAGGGGCGCACAAGTGAGCAAGCACCCTGTGTTAGGGAGGAAGAACAGCTTTACCTACGAACGGTATTACCTTCCAACCAATTTGCCTTGCATGGTCCACAGCTGCTATAAGGTCGGCGTCTGATGAAAGTATGACCTTATCATGATCTTCATCCTCATACTGTGAAATGGTGCCAGGAAAGAAAAGTGTCAGGAAATTGACAAACTGACAAGGCACAGATGTGCACTTTGAGGATAGAGCTTTGGCCAGTACCAAAATTTGAGGCAGGTTCAATTTATCAATGTCATCGCCAAGCCTTTGTAAAATGGAAGTTATCAGGTCTGTCAGACTGCTCGTGTCTGAAATTTGCAATGTCAAACATGAACCTCACAAACAATAGTATAAATACTGGGCATGAAATGGGAAGAGAGAAGAATGATGATACAATTGCAGTCTGCGTGAAACCAAAATGAGAGTGCATACCGCAGTTGAATCTGTGCATCCTGCCTTGTTTGTCCTGAATCTTGAACCCAAAAGTGTTTGATAAACCTGAAGCTGGATAGAAGGCTGATCGTCCTATATCTGTTGCCTCGGATGCCACTTTTGTCGATCCTTCACTGATAAATGCCATGATGATTTAGTAAAAAAACGTGTGGTCACAATGATGAGGTGCAGAAGAGATGCTTACCTTCTGGAGTCATCGTCATCATCAAGAGGCCCACTTGACATTGCAGAATCCCAGAACCTCTGCATCATAGAAGAAGTCGCCTCAGAGCCGGCTGCTGCACTGTTTCCAACCTGAATACAAGAAGATAAGAAATAAATTTCAATGATAAACTCATAAACAGTATCTAGAAGTAATATGCGCAAATGTAAGGAACGCTAAGAAGACACATCAATGACAGAAGTTCAGCTGCAGCAATTGTTAGCACAATGTATAGTGGAGACACTAAATTATATAACAGTCCATATTATTTACATATCATACACTTTGCTAAAAAGTTGCTTTAGTAATTTCCATCATGCAACTTTAGAACAGGATACAGATTGAAGCATTCACTCATGCTAAAATACCTAGTAATTTGGTCTAAAGCCTGAAAATACGCATAGAGGATCAAGCCACTTTTGTGTATACACAAACACAAACTCAAGCAGAAGGGAGTTGCTACTCACTGTTGCGATTGCAGCATGAGTTATGTGAAGGACATCAACAACAGTTACAACGCTTCCATCTGGATAACCACAACATATTATTTTAATTTAGTGGTCTTCATAAAAAAAGTTGAACTGGATCAAACTACAATGCTCATCCGTCCACGTACCCCTGTCTAGAACAGGCAGATGCAGAAATTTTCCATCGTGCATTGTATGCAAGGCTTCAAGGATTGGAGTGTCAACCGTGGCACACTCTGGACTCTGAGTCATAACCTGTTGAAAGGAGTTTCAGACATGATGGCCCGACAGTGGAAGAGAACATACAGCAGATCATGAGGTGAGTAGTTAAGAATGTGAAACTAATCCATTTGGCTTTACTTACCTTCTCGACTGTAGTAGACTCAGGAGGAAGGTTTTGGGCTATAACCCGCATCAATATATCTCTAGAGCTGATCGATATAAGAAATAAAGTAGCTTTCAGTTCGGTGCTGGTATAAAACTTAGTAGTCATGTAATATTGAGTAAAGACACTCACGTTAGAATCCCCCCAGGCTTGTTTTCTATTGCGACAACTGCTGAACTTACTTTTAGTTCAAGCATCTTTTTTGATGCTGTCAAGACAGTGTCAGTTGGTGCAACAGTGGCCACTCTAAGAAATTGTAAGTGAGCTAATAAGTTGTTCTGTGGCAGCAATTAAATTCTTGAAATACTTAAGAAGGTATTTATTCAAAAATGATAGGATATTACCTACTTTGAATTCTCAGATATAATGGTTGACAGTGCTGGCCTAAACATCCGTTCACGAAGAGTTTCAACAAAAGTGTTGGGGCCTGCAAACAAGATGGAAAAAAGGTATTAAGAAGGCAAACTACAAAGCCAAATCCTCACACGGAGACACATTAATGTTTATCATACAAGCAACTGAGAGAAGACTACAGACCAGATACAGATGTTCCCCAATGCTTCTCTACGCCCTCAACAGCAGCAGCGATTGCTTTTCCTTTCTCAGCTGCCCTTTCCATTCGCGCAATAGCGTCATACAGGCACTTGGCTATGTCCAGTAGTGCAATGACTTCACCATTCTCCACAACAGGTAAATGTCTGAACTTACCTGGAATCATGTCACACTTTTTCAGGCAAAATTTAGAGAAATAATAAGAAGGTAGCCAAATAATCGCGAGCAACATTCACAAACCTTGTACCATCTTCTGCAATGCCTCAACCGCAAGAGTGTCTGCGAGAACAAAGAGAGGGTTTCTTGTCATGACCTTCGAAACTGGTGTCTCTTCTAGCTTCAATTCACGAGCAATAACCCTTGTGGTTATGTCCTGGTACCAGCCAAGAAAACACACCACGTAGTTAGAAATGAAGAGTCGACCTGCCGGCGCCTTGATCTGATGAAGAGAAGAAAGATCTACCTCACCTTGTCAGTAAGGATCCCACAGAGCAATGCATTGGAGTCCGTCAGCAACACGGCATCAACTCTCCGTGCGGCCATCCTCCGACAAGCCTCATGCACGGATGTGTGATCCGGTATCGTCAGTGCCTTGGACAGTCTCAGTCTCTTGACGGTTCTCTCCCCAGTCAACGACCTGAGGGAGGCAACATTTTCCAGTTATTACTCCCATACATTTCGGTTTTATGCACTTTGCATGGCAAACGTTGACGATGTTAAAAAGGACAGACCCAGTGCACTGAGGCTCCCACACAAGGTGGGGTCTGGGGAGGGATTATAGGAACCTAGTCTTACCCCTGCAAAGTGCAGTGCAGGGGTTCGAACCCAAGACCTCTTGGCAAACATTGACGATGTTACCAAATTAAAAATCCATCCACAAGCATATCATCAAATAGATAAATGGAATGTGCAACTTTACACTGTCAGCGTTATCGGTCATGTTGCTGCAAAGCCTGAAACTAACATACGCATATCCCACGCTTCAGCGATTCCTTGAAATCAAATCTAGCCTTAGCCTAAGGAGCAAACAACGCACGACCAGAAAGCTATTCCATAAGAAAAAAAAAATAGCGTACGCTTTCCCTTGTCTACACGGCATCGCGCAATCCAGCAGCGGCACTACCAATTGTGATGAAATTACTCGTAGCAACGAACCAATAAACAGACAGAAGGACGGGGATAATCACGTACGACGTGGTGCGGGAGATGGTGGCGGAGGCCCTCCTGGAAGCGACGGCCTCGTATCCGTTCTCCGTGGTGGACGCCCTCCTCCTGGTGCCGGAGGCCGAGGACATGCTCTTCCGGGAGCCGTGCACCCCTCCTCCCCCGCCCCCCGCGCCGTCCATCTCCGTCCAGCCGCCGCGGGAAAAAAGGGGAGAGGCTCTCCGATCAGCGGCCGGCGACGGCGCCGATCCGGGGAGGAGGCCGCGGCGGCGAGTCGCGTCCCTCGATCCGCGAGCTCCGGATAGATTGGAGGAGGAGGAGGAGACCGGAGATGGACGGCAAGCGAAGGTTGCGGCTTAGGCTAAATTTTGTTCGACCAATTGGAATCTTTTGTTTTTTTAAAAGTCGGACGGAAAGGCGGATTAATTTGGAGCTCCCATTTCTGACGCAAAAGGCTTTCGCTGCAGTGGCTTGCTGCGTGCACCCGGGGTATCGCACACTGGCGTCAGGCTCGCCCGTGGATCACGTGGCGTCTCGCGAGTGGGGTCATGGCCGGCCCGTGGCACAGGTTGAAAATAACCACTTTGTTGGATTCGTTTCTATTAGTACACCTTTCCTTGAAAATTAAAGGGTCATAAAAGAAGGATGTCACAAATTTCTCTAAATACGAATGTATGTAGAAGTGAAACATCTTTATATGAACGGAGATAGTATTTCAGATGAACCATCTTGGAAAGACTAGACTCACCAGGTTTGAACATCAACATTAAAAAGTCAATCAAAATCTAAAACATACTCTCTCTCTCTCTCTCTATTATTGGAAGAACGGTGTATGGTGCGATTTTCGTTGCGATTCTTTCCAAATATGCATGCATCGCTCTCCTTCGCTTCCAGTATCAGGCGGTTACTCCTCATGCAACTTTTTTGTCATCTTTTGCACACCTATGGTAATCGTTGCATGACCTCATGGGGTGAAAAATGCATAGCCCCATTCAGTATTGTTGGAATCATGCCACCATTTCTCCCTCATTTTCACCAATTTCCTAGATATCGAGGATGTGATGCTCGGCGACGAGCAAATGAAGGATGAACAAGGAACATAATTGTATTATAGAAGAGAGAGGAAATAATAGACTCATATTATGATACAATATCATAGAATTTACTACGAGAAATTTGATGAAAATCATACTGTGACAAGCGATCACCATGTTTAAAAGCTACATGAAGATAAACTTATAATACTACTCTTAGTGAAGATAGTATGACATGACCGTTTGTATCATTTTTACTACTCCTTCCGATCCAAACTTTGTATTAAGTGGGAGACACTTTTTATACATCGGAGGGAGTATCATAGTACTGACATTCAAAGATTGTGAGTGATCTGATGGGCCAAAGTTGTACTATAGTGTGCGTGGTTGCCTTGGATTTTCTGAGACTTTTGAATTGACACGTTTAGTTGTATATATGGTTGCCGGTGTTGAAGTTTAGGCTGTAACGAGTAGGTTCATCTCCCCTCGGTTTCATGTTAATATAGGGCCAACATTGGCAAAATTGTACAGGGAGAGGAGGCTCCACAACACACAAACGTGTTGGGTCCAAACACAAAAGATAAAGGCCTATACATATTCTAACACCCTCCCTTAATCTAAACCTTTTGAAAGGTTGAGATTACGTTTGAACTCATCAAGCTTCTTGACTGGAAGTGCCTTTGTAAAGCCATCTGCTACCTGATCTTTGCTTGACACAAACCGAATAGCCAAGCTGTTATTGGCAACTCTTTCTCTGACAAAGTGAAAATCAATCTCAATGTGTTTAGTGCGTGCATGAAACACTGGATTGGCAGATAAATAGGTAGCACCTAAGTTATCACACCAAAGACTTGGCTTTTCTTGTAACTTTACCCCAAGTTCAATAAGAAGAGCTTCAACCCAAATCAATTCAGCAGTGGCATTAGCAAGAGCTTTATATTCAGCCTCAGTACTAGATCGAGACACTGTAGCTTGTTTTCTGGCACTCCAGGAGACCAAATTGGGTCCAACAAATATAGCAAAACCACCTGTGGAGCGTCTGTCCTCTAGGCAACCCGCCCAATCTGCATCTGAAAAGGCACTCAAGAAGGTGGATGATGATTTTGTAAATGTGATTCCAAGGTTCAATGTATCTTTCACATATCTGAGAATACGTTTTGCAGCTGTCCAGTGTTCTGTAGTTGGAGCATGAAGGTACTGACAAACCTTGTTCACAGAGAAGGACAAGTCAGGACGTGTCAAAGTGAGATACTGCAAGGCTCCAACAAGACTTCTGTATTGAGTACTGTCTTCAGGGCCAAGAGGTGTACCCCCTGTAAGAGACAACTGCTCTGTGGAGGACAAGGGTGTGGGAGCCGACTTGCAGCCTTGCATGCCGGCCCTGTCAAGAATGTCAGTAGCATATTTCTCCTGTGTCAGAAGCAAACCATTCTGTGTTCTTTTTACCTCAATACCAAGAAAATAGTGTAAATCACCTAAATCCTTGATAGCAAAATTCTCATTTAAATCTCGAAGAAGGGCAGTGATAGCATAATCAGATGAGCCAGTGACTATAATATCATCAACATAAACCAGGATAAACATAGTGATACCTGACTTGTTGAAAAGAAATAATGAAGTGTCTGCCTTTGATGGTGTAAATCCAAGCTCACATAACTTGGAACTCAGCCTAGAATACCAGGCTCGAGGTGCTTGTTTTAATCCATACAGAGCTTTGTCAAGTTTGCAAATATAGTGCGGAGAGTGGGGATCCTCAAAACCTGGTGGTTGTTTCATGTACACTTCCTCTTCCAGAACACCATGAAGAAACGCGTTCTTGACATCTAGCTGCCGTAGGCTCCATCCACGAGAGACAGAGAGAGATAAAACAATTCTGATAGTGGCAATTTTTACTACAGGACTGAAAGTATCCTCATAATCAATACCATATCGTTGCTTGAACCCTTTTGCAACCAGGCGTGCCTTGTACCTATCAATAGTGCCATCTGCCTTCTTCTTTATACGATACACCCATTTACAGTCAATCAAATTTTTGTTGCTGCTTGGTGGGACAAGGTGCCAGGTCTTATTATCAATTAATGCATTGTATTCTTCCTCCATAGCTTGACGCCAACATGAATTGTTGAGAGCTTCTGACAGTGTGTGTGGTTCACCTGTAGAAGACAACATACCATATCTCACAGTACCATCAGTATATTGTTTTGGATGACGGATACCTTTTTGCAACCGTGTACGAACCCCAGGAGGTGAAGGTGGTGGTGGTGGAGCATCTGAAAGTGGTGGTGGTGATGGAGCATCTGAATTATCAGAATCATCATTTTGAGAGCTGGTAGCACCTTCGCCCCCACCAGCGCTGGCCACAGAAGATCCACCAGGGGACCCAAGTGCGCCAGGCTGCTCCTCTCCGCGTGCAGCTCCGCCAAGTGTCGTCACGGGACCGGCTGCATGCAGGCGGGACCTGGAGGGCGTGTGGCGGTCACGCGCTGTTGGCGAAACCGACGAGCGCTGGGGGAGGCTGCGGCGTGAAGAGGTGATGGGCGACGTGACAGGCGTATCTGCCTCGGATCGCGTAGTCTCGAGATCCGTGTGGTCCAGGGAATAATCAGCAGAATCGTCCTCGTGTTCCGCGTCAGATTCGTCATGTTCTGCACCATCTTCAACTTCATTTTCTGCACTGTTTTCTCCACCAATTTCAATGGGATTTTCTTCTGGGGCTGCATCTTCCTGTTGCACATTAGTAACAGTAACAATAGGCACAATAGGGTCATTGCAATTTTGAGCACTCTCATGGGAAGTGGATGTGGATGATGGAAGAAGCAATATTTCTTTCTTAAGAAGGGCACCGGCATTAGGATGTAAGGAGGCAAATGGGAAAACATTTTCATCAAAGACAACATCACGAGAAATATAGACACGTCCTGTAGATATATCTAGGCATTTAACACCTTTGTGAAGAGGACTATAGCCAAGAAAGACACACCGTGTGGAGCGGAAAGCAAGTTTTCTTTTATTGTATGGGCGTAGATTTGGCCAACAGGCACAACCAAAAGTCCTTAGAGCATCATAGTTTGGTGTAACATGAAGGAGACGTTCAGTGGGAGACTCAAAATCAAGGACCTTACTAGGAAGTAAATTGATGAGATATGTGGCAGTGATAAAGGCTTCATCCCAAAATTTCAAAGGCATGGAAGCATTAGCAAGTAAAGCAAGGCCAACTTCAACTATATGACGATGTTTTCTTTCAGCTGAGCCATTTTGTTGGTGGGCATGAGGACAGGATACATGATGTGTAATGCCCACCTTTTGAAAGAATCCACTTAATTTCTCATATTCACCTCCCCAATCAGTTTGCATAGTAATTATTTTCCTATCAAACTTGCGCTCAACATACTGCTGATAGTTAAGAAAAGCTTGATAAACATCAGAACGCTTCTTAAGCAAATAAATCCATGTAAATTTACTAAAATCATCAATGAAACTTACATAGTATGCATGTTTTCCCACAGAAAGAGGAGCAGGGCCCCATACATCAGAGAATACTTGCTCTAAGGGAGCAGTGGATACACTAGAAGATGTGGGATAGGGCAACTGGTGGCTCTTGGCCAACTGACAAGAGTCACAAACATATGGAGTGCTTTCTGGGGTGTAAGCTATTTTATTTCTTCTAAGAACTTGTTGAACCACAAATGAAGATGGATGTCCTAAACGGCGATGCCATGTAGAGGATGACGGCTTTATTGAGATGAAGGCATGCTTGGCGGTCTCATGGAACATGGGCACCAAAGGATAGAGACCACCCCAACAGGGGCCTCTAAACAGAACTCTTCGTGTTGCTTGGTCCTTGATTAAAAAGAAGAAAGGATGAAACTCAATAAAGACATGATTATCAAGAGTAAAGCGATGAACAGATAGCAGATTTTTGGAAGCACTAGGAACATGAAGAATATTATTTAGGTCAAAGGAACCATGAGGAGTGCGCAAAACTGAATTACCAATGTGACTAATGCTCATACCTGATCCTTCAGCAGTGCGGACACGATCCTGCCCATGGTACTTATTGGCGATGAGGAGCTTGTTCAGCTCGCTGGTGATGTGGTCTGTGGCGCCCGTGTCAGTGTACCAGTTGGTGTCAACACCATAGGATGCAAGATGTGCACCCTTCTCACCATCATCCTTCTCCTTCTTGTCATCTCCATAGCGCCACCAGCACTCACTAGCAGGGTGGCCATGTTTCTTGCAAATCTGGCAATCAGTGTTGACATATGGAGTAGGGGTGCGGTCAGGCCGACGCCCACCACCACCACCAGAGCGACGGTATCGATCACCGCCGCCATCATCACGGCGCCAGGGACGCCTCTCATCTCGGCGATCACCACGACGATCATCACGTCGCCAGTTCCCACGGTCATCATCACGGTAGCCACCATCACCACCGCCACGGTAGGAGCCACGGTCAGGGCTGCGACCACGGGGAGGAGATGAACGGCCATGAGGAGGAGGTGTGCGTCCACGTGGAGGAGGTGTGCGGCCGTGGTCAGCTCCACGGCGTGCCAGATTTGCAGACGAGATGAAGGTGCCGTTCTCCTCAACACCATTGCGCATATCATATGCACACAGCTGATCATGAAACTCATCGAGAGTAGTGCTGGAATTTCCATTTACCGAGGTGATGAGAGCATTATACTCAACCTTGCACAGACCATGCAGCAAATATCCCAGAAATTCATCATTTTCAACAGGTTTACCGAGGGCAGAGAGTTCTGATGCAAAACCTTTCATCTTGGTGAAGTATTGATCTGCAGTCATGGTGAGCTTCTTGGTGTCGTTAAGTTGTTCACGCAGGTGTTGGGCCTTGGTTCTGGACGCAGTCTTGAACATGGCATTGATGGCAGCCCATGCCTCGGCGGTAGAGGTCACGTCGAGGAGGTGCGACAGGATGTCAGGGGACAACGTATTGAGGAGGAACCGGAGCACCTGCTGATCCCTTGCGATCCAGGCAACGTACGCGGGGTTCTCCACCTGAACCTTCTTCTTCTCGGAGTCTTCGGCTTCAACCGTCTCGGCCGGGGCGCGATCCGTGCCATCAAGCAGCGCCATGACGTTGGCGCCACGAAAAGCAGGGAGCACGAGCGCCTTCCACAGCAGGAAATTCCCACGGGTCAGCTGCTGCGCCGGGGGCGCCCCCAAGGCGGCGGCAAGGGCCGAGCTGGATCCTGATGAACTCATGATCAGATCGGTCTAGGGTTGTGTATGGGGCTTGGGTTGTGGAATTTGGCTGATGCGGCGGCGGTAAGGGAAACCGCGGTGGCGATGGGTTTTGTCGTGGTTGTCGGGGTTTAGGGTTGTAGATCGTGGCGGCGGCGGCTATCTTAGCGGCGGCGGCAGGGGTTGTAGTTGTAGTTGTAGGTTGTAGAGGGCAGCGACGGCAGCAGTGCTGCGGCGGCGGCGTTGTGTTGTCGTGGCGGCGGCGGCTGATCTTCAGCGGCGGCGGCGGCAGCTAGGTCAGGAAGAGACCTGCTCTGATACCATGTTGAAGTTTAGGTTGTAACGAGTGGGTTCGTCTCCCCTCGGTTTCATGTTAATATAGGGCCAACATTGGCAGAGTTGTACAGGGAGAGGAGGCACCACAACACACAAACGTGTTGGGTCCAAACACAAAAGATAAAGGCCTATACATATTCTAACAGCCGGCAGAGGTTTCTAGCTTGGACTTCGTGCTCGAGAAAGGTCACTTGCGCGCTGAATCGAGGGAGATGAGTACGCACGGCACCCATGTATCAAGAGACCAGTTTTTTTTTAACATCAAGAGACCAGTTTTTTTTTAACATCAAGAGACCAGTTTTAAAATGATGATACTCCCCCGTTCCATAATATAAGATGTTTTAGCCTTTTTCACATTCGTATTTGTACTACATGTATCTAGACATATTTTAGTGTATGTGTTCTTTCCATTCTTTTAGTCCGAATCTAGACACCATGTGGAACATCTAAAACATTTTATATTATGGAACGGGGAGGGAGTAGGAGGGAGTGCGATTGTTTGCAGTGGAGACAAAACAGCCACCTACAGTATTTTCCTCTTTATGTCAAGATTTTGTATACCGTGCATGAGGTGAGAAGCTTCCCTACCGACCGGTTCAACTTGTAGTCACGTGGTCATGGTTGAAACAAGCGGTAGAGCTGACAATTGGCCCGATCGACATGGGCTCATGGCTGACCAATTACGGCCTAGAAGTGGAAATAGCTAAGCTTTTTTTTCGAGCAACTTCTCGAAAAGGGCGGGACGCTCCCGCAATCCGTATAGATAGAGTAAAATTATCCCATTTTGTAAGGAAAACCTGGTGTGAAAATCACACAAACTATATATTGGTATGTTTATAAGGAAAACAAGACCGGAAAATCGTACGAGCGAGGACTCGACGTCCACACAACGCTAGCCTACCAACGCCACAAACTCACTCACCGTTTTCGGGACCGCCGCCCCGGCTTACACCATTCGGCACCAAAGCTGCACACGAGCGTAGACGCCGCACGGAGCCGCCCAACCGACTGGCTGTAGATCTCGAACGTTGCATCCATACAAGGGCTCCTACCCTCCGACGCGGTAAAACACCGACGAGATGAGGAGGTTATGGGCAATGCCCGACCCGGCCACATGGTGGTTTGTGTCATTGATGCAGCCCGCCAAGCCGCCACCAGGATGGATGGCTTGCCACCGCAGGGCACAACAGCAATGCGGCCCAATCCGGAGACACGCTCGCCACCGCGGGGCGGGGTGGCCTTCGCGCACTCCCTGTTTTCAGCCAGAGCATGCTCACCAGCATAGGGTAGGGTTGCCTTCCGCATGCCCAAGCAGGAGTACAGAATCTGTGAGAAGGCTACGTCGTCCCCTTGCCTCTGCGAGATCCCAACTGTCTAAGGACACGTCGGGCCTCTAGCACGCCTTGCACATGTCATAGAGCACGCCGCAGTCGGAGCCGGTGCCGTACTGGAACCCCGACAACCCGGATGACATGCCGAGCCTCACGCAGTTGTTGCAGATGTCGGTGGCAAAGGCCGACGTCCTCAACCTCTCCGATGAGGATTAGGTTATGGTTAGGGTAGTTTTATTTTAAATAACGTTTAAATCCGTTGTAGAATATAAAGAAATATGAATGAGCTTTGGGGCGAACAAGTGTTCGGTCATGTACAAAGCGGCCTCCATTTAGATGGTGTCGAGCGCCCATGTAGATGTTCTGATTTCATAGGTATGTAAACGATAAATTCAGTAGCGCTTATTGTTTGTTGTTCACCGTTGCTGAATTTGTTTTTTAATATGCCTCCAAAACGATTTTGAGTTTGAGCTTGAAATTTTACATGCTTATAGTACTCTGCCGATCCAATATTTTGTAATTTTAGAAATTTGAAACTTTCAAACATGATCTGCCTATGTGGGTTTCACCTGACCGTGAGTTAGTTTTCACCAGATATTTTCTCGTAAAAAATCTTAATTTGTCCAATAAAATGAAAGAATATTATACTCAATGAAATGAAGGAGTATACGAGGACCGGACTTAATTCGTCATCGGTGTCCCATCGAAGCTTCACACTTGGCGGGTACAGGCCACCTGTACTTGCCGCTCCTCTTCTCCGATGGTGCCAGGCTCGTGTAGTTCTTCCATTGGGCAGCCATGTTCCTCAGGTCATGCACTTTGTTCTCGAGCCCGATGCAGCAGTTGGCGTGCAACGTGCAAACCCTGTCCATCTCGCCGTGGAACTGGCAGAAGCCGTCGAAGAGCGTGGTCTCCAGGAACACGAACTTGATCTGCAGCTCGCCGGCGGCGAGCTCGCCCTTGATCTCGTTGAAGACCGCCTGGTCGTGGGTCGGAGGGAACCGCGACCTCGCCGCCCGCCACCGCCTCAGCATCTCCACCGTTCGGTTCGTTGATTTGACGTAGTAGAAGCCGGTGTTGGGGGCGTTTCTCAGGTCCTCGGCTTTGCCGTTGAAACGGTCGGTGGAGACGGTCATGTCGGCGTAGAGGCTGATGTGCCGGAACGGGTTGCGCAACCACATGATATCCACATCCTGCAAACAAAATTTAATTGAGCATAACGCAAAATACACATGATCGAAAAAAATAAAACATGTTTAGAGGCATGCATGCAGGTAGCGCAGGGTATGATCTTACGGTGAAGAGATAGTTGTAGCCAAGCTGGAGGACGCGCTGCTGGAGCTCGAGCTTGGCCCAGACGAGCTCGAGGTAGCTCTTGGTCATGAAGCGGTTGGCGGAGGTGACGTTGGCGGAGGTGACCTCGAGGAGGTAGCAGTGCGGGTGCACGGCCTCGCAGCGGGCCATGGCGCCCGGGTCGACGGCGACGATGAGGGTGTGGTTGAGGAGGTGCGCGGTGCCCTCGCCGTTCCTGAAGCCCTCGCGGAAGAGGTCGAGGAGCGAGCCCGGCTCCGCCCACGCCTCGTTCACCGACGTGATGATCACCGTGCCGTCGTCGGTCGCCACCTTCGGCAGCAGCTCCGCAAGCCCCGGGAATAACCTCTCCTCCGGCGTACGTACGTTGCCGGAGAGGTTTGTGGCCGGGCTCATGATCTGCTGATGAGCTGCTGATCCGTTCCCCGAGCTGGTGGAGATGCTGGCCAGCTTCTCGCCAAGCCGGTCGGAGGCGAGGAGGAAGAGCAGCAAGGTGGGGAGGAGCGCCCCGAGGAGGAACGAGACCGAGTGGCTCACGCCGCTGCTGCCGCTCAGGCTGCCTACCATGTCGACTGATCGCCGGCGGCACCAATATTGTATGTATGCACAGAGCGAGCGCGCGCGGCGGTGGAGGCAAAAATGGGAACTACCAGCTGCTATGTAAACGTCGTACACAACAACCAGGCCGGCCGGCCGGCCGGTAGGTACTTAAACAAAGGAAAGTTTCGAGAGATCAACGTGTTGATGGCTTCAAACGACGACCAAATTAATAAGTTGGGGCGATGACACCCTGTGACCCTGATGTGTGCATGTGCAGTACAAGGTTTCCAACTCGGACGTGAAATTCCGGCTTTGGACGCCGCCCCTGTTTCTTCTTCCTTCTTCAGGTGCACGTGCACGGTGCACCAGCAGCGACGCCCCCCTTGTTGGACCTTCGAGTCCGTCTGATTCGGTAAAACAACACGCCGTACACTACACGGTTATACTTCCTCTGTTCCAAAATATAAAACGTCCTATATTGTATAACGGAGTAGTACTTTTCAACGGAGACTAATCAGTTACGTACGTACTTTTTGTTCACCCTCCTCTCTCTTTCGAAACGATCGAGTAGCTAAGTCAAACTGCATCTCATTCTCCGGTTGCTTCGAAAGCTGGAAATTGAAAACATAACTGGTACTGTATTTCTGTTGTAGCCTTGAGCTAGAAGCAAGGCCTGGAGAGTCCAAGTCTAGTCAACTTTTACAAATTGCACACGTCAAAATGCATTAGCTTTTTTTTTCTCTCAAACAAAATTCCAAAACAGCATGCACGTTGTTGCGATGCATCAGCAATTGATTAACTGATTTTTTTTTCGCAAAAAAAAAAAAAATCACGCATTCACGTACGCGCGACCCTCTTGTCCGGCGTCCCGCACTTGGCCGGGACGCGCCACCCGAAGCTCCTCCCGGCGGCCTTTGCCTCCTTCCTCGTCTGCGGCGCCATCGTCGTGTAGTTCTTCCACTGCCCGAGCACGTCCCGGAGGTCGCTCAGCTTGTTCCCCAGGCCGACGCAGCAGTTCGCGTGCATGGTGCACGCCTCCGCCATGTCGTTGCGGAACAGCTGGCAGAAGCCGCCGAAGCGCGCCGTGTCGAGGAACTGGAGCCGCAGCCGCACGTCGCCGTCGGCGGCGGCGAGCTCGTGCTTGATCTTGTTGAAGATGCTCTGCTCGTGGCCCCGCGGGAACCGCCACCGCGCCGCGCGCCACCGCCGCAGCATCTCCACCGTCCGCCCCGTCGACTTCACGTAGTAGAACCCCGTGTTGGGCCAGTTGCTGTCGAGGTCGTCGGGGTCGCCGGAGTACTTGTCGGAGGACGTCGCCATGTCCGCGTGCACCCCGATGTGCCGGAACGGGTCCCGGAACCACACGATGTCCACGTCCGTGAAGAGGAAGTTGTAGCCGAGCTGGAGGACGCGCTGCTGCAGCTCGAGCTTGGCCCAGACGAGCTCCACGTAGGCGTCGCTCATGTAGTTGTTGGCTGAGCTCAGGTTCATGGATGTCGTCGCTTGGAGGAGGTAGCAGAACGGGTGCACGCGCCGGCAGTGGTGGTACGCCGCGGGGTCGACGGCGATCACGAGGAGGTGTTCGAGGAGGTGGGCGATCTTCTCTCCGGCATAGAAGCTCTCACGGAAGAGGTCGAGGAGGGAGCCCGGCCGCGCAAACGCCTCGTTCACCGACGTGATGATCACCGTCCGGTCGTCCGTGGCAACCTTGGGCAGTAGCTCGGCTAAACCTGCGAAATTGGACTGGACGTGCAGCTCAAATGGTGTCAATCAATTAATATCTCGTCATCATAATATCCCTCTAAAATGATCTTATCGACTTTTTATGCAGGTATATACAAGGTGATTATTGTACTACAATTGTTTTGCAGTAAATTATTGCACAATTAATGCTATAACTATACTCCTCGAATAGATAGCACGAATAATTTGGAGCACTATTTTAGCATTCAGATCTGCTCCTTTTACAAGCACACGAAAAGATGTTTTTTCCATTTTTCCATTGGAGCATTATTTGAGCTAGAAGTTTTTTCCATTTTCAACACACGAAGAATTCCTCCGTAGTGCTAGTATAACTTTCCAGAAAAAGAGAACTACTATTAAGGATGGCAATGGGTAGGGTATGGGCAGGGTAGACCAATACTATACCCATACCCATATAGGTCGTGGGTACAAAACTCTACCCATACCCGTACCCATGGGTATAAAGCTCTACCCGTCCCCATACCCGATGGGTGTCTTTACCCGCTGGGTACCCATTGGGTACATCAACAGTACACAATATTTCATAGTGTATCGTGCGTCGCAACATCATAATTATGTTCTCTTTCGCTCTACTGATCCATCGTTTGCCTGTCCTGCTCCTACTTGCTGCCAACCCCCCCCCCCCCCCCCCCCCGTTGTTGAAGAAATAGAGAATTGAGTGGATCTAGATGTGGAAGATATGATGGAGGTCAGTGGCATATTTGCTTAATGGGTAGGGTTTGGGTATACCCATGGGTATATTACTATACCCATACCCTACCCAGCAAGCCCATGGGTATAAAAATGTGCCCATACCCTACCCATATGGGTACGATACCCGCGGGTACCCGTACCCATGGGTAAAATTGCCATCCTTAACTACTATAGCAAACCATTGAGAGCACCGGCTGTTGATTTGTACACATTATTATGCTGTGTTTCCTTTCTTTAAAAGGGTCCAAAATGAATCCGTGTAAAACCAAAATACGGCAGTCTTCTTTTTTGCCACGGGTAAATTGGTGCTTGTTGAAAAAGTCTTCATACTTATTCTCAAGAAATAAAACCTCCTACTCATTGGAAGCAAAAAAGACACCCAACTTTTAATAAAACTTCCATGTATTTTTTCTAAATCATTTCCTTGGTCATTAGTAAATGTTGTATTTCTCTTTTACTCTACCCAGTTATTTTTTTCCATTGCAATAAGTCATTTTGAACATTCTAATTAAATTTTTAGGTCCGCGCAAATTCCTGAATGGTTTGATTTTTTGTTGTTGAACTGTATAGTAGGGCAAAGCTACACTGCAATTTTACTTATTTATGTATAGATGACAAAATAAAAGAGCAAATTGTACAAGATGTACACTATTTATTTATTTTGATGATTTTTCTATTTATAAATTTATCATTCTAAATGAGAATATTCTATATATCTAAGTTGACCAAACTTAGTGGACTGATAGCCTCAAGGTTTATCTTTTTTTTGTTTAACCTTTGGAAAAATATGCTAGATTTGCTTTTCAGCTACTTGCCTACTTGTTTCCGTCATGGGAATGGAAAATCAGGCTTCCGGGTTCGAAACAAAATATGCCCGAGCTCACGGCGTAACTGAGAACTAAATGAGCAAGCAAGCATGTCTAGTTGGCAATGATACCTTTCTAACGGTGTGTTTGTTTGGACTTATTTTGACTTTTGGCTTTGGCTTATAAGCCACAAAAGTACCTAAATAGGTGCTTTTTTGGCTTTTGGATTTCGGAAGCCAAAAACAACGATCCAAATCTTTTGGCTTTCAAAATCCAAAAGCCAAAAAAACACCTATTTAGGTGCTTTTCTGGCTTATAAGCCAAAGCCAAAAGCCAAAATAAGCCCAAACAAACACACCCTAAGGCTGGTGCCAGTGGGGGCGATAGCGCGGGCGGTACCGCCCGGCGCCGGGCGAGAGAGAGGCGAGAGGGAGGCGAGACGGTAGCGGCGGGCGACGGATCCGCCGCCCGGCGGTAGCGGGCGCTACCGCCCCACTACAGCCCGCATTGGCACCATGGCGCGGGCGAGAGGGAGGCGAGAGGCGGGCGAGAGCGGGGCGACGCGCTGGCGGCTGCAGGCGAGAGGGAGGCGAGAGGCGGGCGTGAGAGGCTGACGTGTGGGTCCGCCTGGAAGAAAAGGGAAAAAAAATAAAAGGTGAAGGGAAAAAAGGGAAGAAAAAAGATGACGTGGCTATAGCATGGGAGTACAGCCCATACACTAGCACCGTGAGGTGAGAGTGGGGTGAGAGTGGGGGTAAAATCTGACGTGGCGGGACGATAGTGAGGTGGTGCACTGGCACCAGCCTAAAGATGTAGGACTGCCATATGGCTCGCCGCAGCACGACGTGATGAAGAATTGCCACCTGGCGCGTGACAACGACATGAAAATCCTGCCGTCTGCTCCAAAAATACACTGTCGGGATCGCGTCATGCCGTTTGGCAAAAACTTTCCACATTCACGCGATATTTTTTCTGAATATATATGCATAGTAACTCGAGCATTCTAACGGCTGAACATACCTAATGGACAAAAACTCGGGCTCCTAATTTGAAGAAAGCCATTCCCTGTAAGATATTAAATCTATCTATCTTGGCCAGGAGCAGGGAGCAAAGTGAGAAGATGGTATTCAATCATGTCTAAGAACACAAGTAACATACATACGTGTTTTCACGTTGAAATTAAATACCAAATAGGGAAATGCATAAAACGAAACCAAACGCAAGTGTATATCACTATACCGAGAACAAGCACAGAGAGCACTATACCTCGTCAGAGTTTCTGTCAGGAGGAGTAATTACATGTTGCCGACAAGACGCTGCCATCATGTCCACCGGCGACCAGCCGCGCCTGACGAGCTCAAACAGCAGGAGGAAAGCCAGGGTGGCCGCGAGCCACAGCTTGACGAAGCGGCGGAGGCTCCCGTTATGGAACTCCATGGTGATGTGCACCACGAAAACGAACGTATGCGTCCAGGAAATATTTCCAAAATTGCAGTGCATTTATAGGGCTATATTGTGGTATGCAGCTATCGCAGACAGGGATTAATTATATGGAGGTAGTGAGTTGATGGCTGCTTGAAATATCTGCATGGGAAAATGAGCAATTATTACCTTGTAAAGATTGTAGGCATTGCGACTTGAGGATTTTGGTATCCATAGCTTCTAGAGATTTTGAGAGGTGAGGGGAGAATCCCGTCACAGTACTGACTTACCAAAGGTAATGGGTGGAGATTGAAATCTGATTAGGTTCAGTCATGCAAAAATATAATGGTAATGTGCATATTAGAAGGATGGCAGCCTTCAATGCCGCTGACGAACTCCCACTCCCAGTCTCCTTTTAAAAGGAACTGGCCAATTAACTTCGAAAACACACGTTCCATCCTTATAATGCAAAAGTTGATCATTTATTAAATACTTCTTTCCTATATCCTTCCCCCCTTTGCCCTTTCTAAAGTGATTACTCCCGATCCGAAGCACCCCTTTTCCATTCATAGAGAGATCCAATCTATAAAATCAATAAAAGGCCATCATGGACCAAGATCCAAACAGATCAATCTTGTTAGGAGGTACTGCCCAAAGAAAAGAAAAGGTGACTTCCGGATCAGGGATAATAAATAAAATAGGAACCGGATAAAATCGTTTATCGAAACGACTTCTGGCATCACCGGAGGGATCGGAACCACATTCGTCACTGGTCTCATCCAATGAGTGGTATCTGAGTATCATAGTATCATAAGAAAGTTCATCTGTACCATTTTCACTTTGATATATGGTGGTTAAGAAAGAGATGCTCTGTCTAGATTCAAGTCAAGTAACCAATGGGTACCCCAGAAGAAGAGATCCGCTTGGTGCGAGAGCTGCGTAGTCCCTTTCTCCCGATGTATGTGAAAGATAAAAAGTGACGAACTTTTTTTCCGGTCTGCGGTCCAAAGAACGAGAGTCAGCTTCCTTAAGTCCGTTCTTCCTCAGTAGCTCAGTGGTAGAGCGGTCGGCTATTAACTGACTGGTCGTAGGTTCGAATCCTACTTGGGGAGATTTGATTCATTCAGAATTCGAATTGATAGTTATAGCTTTTCTGACTAGCGACCCCGCCCCGACCTACCCGGGAATTGTAAGATGATAGTAGCACCACCAAAAATATCTTTGCCTTTCATCATCCGCCTCGTAGCTATGGCTACCTTGACGGTCCTTTCTCATCTTCCCGCAAGGTAATAAACCCCACAACTTAGCTTGGGTGTTGGGATCACCGTCCCAAGCCCAATGTCAGCTGCAAACTTTTCCCTTTCTACCGTGCTAGCCGTATTAGGGAACGAGACTGGACGAAGAGGAAGGAAGGTAGCCAAAGGCATTGGAGAGTTACTCAAATCATGAATGCGTCCCGTCTCTGCTAGATGACTTATTTATAGCGGCTACGTAAAACGTGTACAAAAATACCCCTATAAAGATGCTAGAATGATAGGGGTGTTTGAGAAATTTCTTGTTGCCATCATATTCCCGAGCGGCCATCATAAAGCTTGACAGGGCTTTCCTTTGGGCCGCATCCGATAAAGTTTCCGGTGGAAAATCCAAAGTAGGGACCTTGTGTGTAGGCCAGCAAACATGGGAGGACTTGGCGTCATCGACCTCAAAAAATTTGGGCGAGCTTTGCGGCTTCGGTGGCCATGGCTAGAATGGACGGAGCCGGAACGTGCATGGGTCGGGTTGGGGCACCCATGGGATGCAATGGACATGTAGTTGTGCTATTTTTTTGTGTTCACCGTGGCTCCTTAGCCTCAAGCCAAAAGAGATATTGCACCCTCACTTTTTGCTATCTCCGCGCACAAATCCGCATCTGTCTTCAAAGCCCTAAGTAATGATTTTTGGATCGGCAAGTTAAATATCTTCTGGGGGATCACGGTGGTGCATATCACTGAATTTTTTGAGTTTGGACCAAGCTCCAGGAGGTGCACCTTATGGACGAGGTGAGAGATGTTATTTCTTGGAAGCTCACCAACAATGGTAAATATTCCGCGGCCTCCGCCTACTTGGCTCAATTCGAGTAGCCCCCCTCTTGATGAAGCCGGCGGTTTGGGATAATTGGGCTCCTCCAAAATGCAAATTTTTCGCTTGGTTGATTCTCCAAAATAGAGTGTGGACGGCGGATCGGCTCGCTCGTCGGGGGTGCCAAAATTGTGGGCTTTGCCAACTATGCAAGCGGGAGCCGGAGACCGCGGTGCACATGCTTTTCAAGTGTAGATACTCTTCTCCGGATTTGGCGTGGGCTCAAGGAATGGCTCGGCGTGATGGATTTTGATATGGCGCAATGGCAAGGGTACGCGTCGGTCCGCGAGTGGTGGTGTTCGATCTCCGGAGTCAACGGTCGGCGACGCAAAGGCCTCTCATCCCTACTTTTTTGGCCTCTTGGGTTTGGAATGAAAGAAATGCTAGGGTATTCCAAAATGTGGCCTCAATGCCAAATGTAATCACTGGTAGAATTAAGCAAAACCCCACGCTTTGGGGTATGGCGGGGGCTAGGCACTTGGGTAACATTTTGCCGCAAGATTAGACGTTGAGCCCAAGCCTTGGGCTTGCGGGTGTTGTAAATATTTTTAAAACTCTTATTAATCAATGAAATAGGCAAAGCTTTTGCCTTGTTTCAACAAAAAATCCGAGCAATCCTCAAAGACGTGTGTGTGTTATTTGTCGTGATGACATCATGGCCCGATCTTGGAGAGAGAGAGAGAGAGTGTGTGTGTGCGTGTGTGTGTGTGTGAGAGAGAGAGAGAGAGTAAAAGAACGTTTGGTGCCTTTCGCCTTGCGCATTAATTAATATATTTAATGTATTTAATATAATATATAAATATTTAATTCACCAAGTAATATATTTATACATTATAAAATTTATCTTAATATGAATATATATAATTCACCAATTAGTATATACACATATTATTTAAAATCTTGTGACTCCGAAACTCCTTTCGGATCACTCCGAACATCCTTCGGATCCTTCCGGAACCTTTCTGGTTCTCTCTTCTCTTTCCTTGGGTAATTCCAATTCATCCAAAACGATCTCCCAGCATTGTCAAACCCTTAAGTATGTTATCCTACGATTCGGGAACACTCCACACATGATCGAGACTCCTCTCTGATCAATGATCATCAGCGGGACTTGGATGCCCATAATGACCCTTATGCATTCCACGAATAAATGTCGCTGAACCATAAACACAAAGTCTTAATCCTTTTGTTACTGCGATACTGACTTGCCCGAGATCTGATCATTTAACATCGCTATGTCCAGTTCAATCTCGTTACCGACAAGTTCTATTTAACTCGTTCCCGTGATATTTCATCCTCATGACCTAGTCATACGCTGCGCAACTTTATTGGATGAACCCTCACCGAGTGGGCCATGAGTATCTCTCCGTCACATGGAGGAACAAATCCCGATCTTGATTCATACGTCTCAACATATCCCTTTGGTGTACCTGAGATGCATCTTTATGATCACCCTGTTACGGTGTGACGGTTGATACATTCAAAGCAACCTCAAAAGATAGTGATTAAGTATAATCTCACGGTCTAAGGAACAAGTTACTATGATTTCTAATTATCACAACGACGATGAACTTCGTGACTTGATTGTGTTGTAATAATCTTATTTGGGTAAGTCCATCATCTCATACTTAGCTTGAAATGACCTCATTGTTAATTGACATAAATTTTTATTGGGAAACCTCAATCATCACTTGACCAATGAACTAGCGCATCCTTATACTCACTAGGGACACTGATTCGTTTATATACCACACGTATATTAACGTTTCCTTTCAATACAGTTATAGCATGATATAAAACTTACTATAAACTTTAATGAGGTATCATAATAAACACTTTATTTATTTGCCTCTAGGGCATATCTCCTACAGTCTGTAGTCCCCAACTCATTTGATTGGTGTGTCTGATTATCCACATACATTGTTGGCTTTGTTTATCATGATTTTCTTTCCATTGTGGTGCTTCTGTAATTCAGCTTCTGGACGGTTGAACCTTTGGATTTCTTTGTACTACCTCCGATCCGTTATTAGTGTCGGAGAAAAAGAACTGCCTACGTAAGATTTGGAAGTACAACTCACGACATTCTTTTCGGATCGGAGGGAGTAATATGCATGGCGATGATGCTTCCCCTCAATCATGCACCGTTTTTATTTCGTCCAGTTTATTTCTAGCAGCACCTCGACTTCCAAGGAACAGTGCCTATAATTGAATAACAACCTTGCTGAGTTATCATGATATGTATGTTGCAAAGGTTTCCTATGAAGCTATTTGATGAACAACTCAATTGTTCTTCCATCAGTCCTTGCAGAATTATATCTCTTCATATTTGTCTCTCCTACTTTCATGTGGAATTCACTATTTATATTACATGTACATACATCGATGAATGTATTATCTTTTAACTGAAGCTCAAAAAGAGCACTTGACGGGCGGCGTTTGTGCACCCGAGCACACCAGCACCTGGTAGTTTGCACGAAAATAAACAAATAGTAAAAATTTATGAAAAAATCTGAAAAACTTCAGGGACATACACATATAAGTTGTTCACACCCGTGAATTTTTTCGGAATGAAAAGACATCCCCTGTGCTCTGTACAAAAAAGACAAGATGAGTGTGTCAAAATAGATCTAAAACCACATTTTTGAAAACGCTGATTTTGTCTTTTTTATACAGAGCACAGGAGATGTCTTTTCGTTCCGAAAAAATTCACGAGTGTGAACAACTTACATGTGTGTGTCTCTGATTTTTTTCAGATTTTTTCATAAAGTTTTACTATTTTTTAATTTTCGTGCAAAATGGCAGGAGCTGGTGAGCTCGGGTGTAGGATTGAATTTCCGCACTTGACGGGTGTACAAATTACCATGTACATCTAGTGGGGTTCTAGCAAGCTGATATCTGTCATTGAGAAACAATTCACAAACTTATGATGCATCCATATTTATTTATATCTTGGATATGTGTGCAAACAAAAAGCTTAATTTGTTCATGGCTGAATTTCACCTATGAACTTTCTTCTTTCTGCTGTACCACATAATTTGAGATTATAGATGTTGTGTTCTTCTTTGTTCTCAAGGTGTTCTAACTCAATTTGCATAATATATTTCCCACATATTTCCGAACCAATGAACATGGTATCAACTAGTATGTAATAGTTATTGTGGGTGGATATGCATAATGTTCTAGAGGGAACAATACTATTAGTATTTTTTTTCGTGTGTGGATTTATTTTAGATATGAAATACCATTACAAGAGTGTTAAAAGTTTGAATTCAGAAATTGTCGAAGCAGAAAAAGATAAATGGATAGGTATTCGTAGAAGTATTGGAATGTTGGGGGGGGGGGGGGAGGGGGGTACGTGCTAAGAGGTAGGGAGAGGAAGAATTTTCATAATGTAGTGTGCACATGGATCTCTCGTGCGGCGACTCCCTTCTCATTCCTGTAAAATAGAGAAAAAGTGTATGGAGGTAATGTGATAAACACCAATAGTGAATTTACATTCTCAGGACGCACACATCTCAAACATGCACACATATTTGCACATCTCAACCGAACTGACCAACTGTGCACATACACATTGAAAATCGATCAATGGATGCATATGCCAGGGACCTTCCACCGCACAGGACCTCGCCGCCGCTGCTCATCGTCCATCCCCTTGTATGCACGCCACTCCACCATTAGGTTTCCTAGGTCATGGAGCTTGGCACCAAGGCCAACACAACAATTAGCGTGCATGGTGTAGAGTGTGTTGAAATCCCGAGTGTTGTTACAGAACCCGGCGTTGTGCACTGTGTCGAGGAACTGCAGCCGCAAACCGCGCTTCTCAATGAGGCCGAACTTTATCTCGTTCAGCACCTGTTGCTCATGCTTCCCGGGGAAGGACGCCCGAGCGTGTCGCCATGCCTCAAAGATGCCTACCGTGCGTTGGCTTGACTTCACATATAGGAACCCTGTGTTCGGGGCGTTAATGGGGCTGTACGGATCACCAAAGTAGAAGTCCGAGGAGGTCACCATATGCGCTGCAACTGACATTCGCTCGAACGGGTCACGAAACCACATGATGTCCACATCCTACATTAGGAAGTAAATGTAAGAAAAGCTGTAGTTCTGCGATAATCGAATATGTAAGTTTCAGATTACTGAAGGATTTTTTTTCATGTGGATTACTGAAGAAACATAAAAGACAGATTTTGAGGAGTTTTTTTTACAAACTTGCACACCCGGTTTTTAAGAACCCACCACGCCTGCTGTATTTTGACAGGATACATGTCCCAAATGTCTGAAAGATACAATAAGTGCTAGTGTCATGACTAAGCTAATAAACCGTAAGATTTGGTTTATTTATTTATTTTTAAACTCAAGGTTTGGTTGCCAACCGCGAGGGGGACGTTTGTGCAAAAATGTGCTCACGTTGACGTTGGACCGTTTCTCAACTTCTTCTTTCTTTGGTTCATTTCGATTTGTATTTGTCAAGGCAACTGTTTCAACTGCTACGTACGTACCGTGAATAGGAAGTTGTAGCCGAGCTCGAGGATCCTCTGCTGCAGTCTGACCTTGCTCCACACCAGATCGAGGTAGTCCTTGCTCATGAACACCTTCTCCTCGGAAAGGTCGCTGCTGTTGCCGCCGGTACCGGCTGCCGGCGGCAGGAGATAGCAGTGTGGGTGCACGGCCCGGCACCGCTTGAGCGCGCCGTCGTCGAGGGCCACGATGAGGAGGTGCTCCACGAAGTGCGCGATCTTCTCCCCGTTCTTGAAGCTCTCCAGGAACAGGTCCAGCAGCGACCCCTCCGCCGCCCACGCCTCGTTGACCGACGTCATGATCACCGTCCGTTCCTCGTCCGCCACCGCCCGCAGCAGCTGCTCCAGCTCCTGCTCCGCCGCCTGCCGGACAAAAACTCAGACGTCAATCGCTTAATTAGAACGATCAAATACTCGAGCTACTTGACAACTTGCCGAGGCACGGAGTTACCCACAACTGACTGATCAAATAAGTACTAGTAGTACAACTTTGTGATCAGAATTTCTGAAACCTGGGCGGTGTGGTTAGCCTCCCGAGGAGAGGCAACCTCAGCTTTGGTTGTCTGGTTAGCTTCATGTGCTGGAGGAACACTGAACCCCATGGTTCCGTTGGACCAGCTGGATATGCCGGCCGTCGACGGCCGCGCGCCGATCCCGGCCGACGACAGGAAGAAGATCAGCACCCCGGCAACGGACGCCCCCAGGAGGAGCGACACCAGCTGGTTGAGCAGGTTCGGCTGAATCCCCATCATGTGTGTCTCCGCGAGAATCTTCGGCGCAGGAACAGAGAAAATAAACAGGATGAGAAGAGGAGTGCCGTGGAGGGAAACTGCTTAGCTCTTGGTGTGCCTACTTAACTCTGAATCTGGTGTTAGCTAGGAAGGACTTGATATATTCAAACATGGTATGTCACCCTGACACGGCCAATCAGACCGGTTCAACATGGTTATTACAGCATATGCATATACTAGTGCTTTTAACGTGCACTACATGTGGGAAGTCAGAGACCCTCTTGGATTAGTTGGTTTCGATAGGGGAGATGGCCAATGTGCTTAGCATGAATGCCATCAGAAACTTCCTACTGATGGTGTATTGTTTGTTGTATATATGCAGCTGTTCATTCTTCCATTCACATGTGGCAATTCATTCTTAGTGGAAGCTTCCAAGCTCAACTGATTCTGCGTGTGAGACGAGCCTGCAGTTGATCTAAGACATTGTTGCTTCTTCTATTGTTCTAACTAAAACAAGCGAGTGTTTATCGGAGAAAATTAACTTACTGGCTTCACTACTAGGGAAAAGCTTACCCGTGGCGCACCAAAATGGCTTACCCGTGGCGCAGGGGCCTGCGCCACGGATTGCCACGCCACGGGTAACCACACTTACCCGTGGCGCAGGCTTGGGTGTGCGCCATGGCTAATGAAATATACCCGTGGCGCACAGACCCATTATGCGCCACGGGTAAGGTGCGCCACGGCTACACTGACAGGTGCGCCACGGCTAAGGTATTTTCTATATTTTTTATATACTGTGTATTTATATAGATGCTAATACAGGTATTTATAGACATATATTCTATAATACATTTTGCAAAATAAAATACATAGATCACATGCATTATAACTGGCCATAGATATAAGTAGACAAAATTATATACATCACACATGTGTCTCCATCGGAATCGAGTAGCAAGTTAGATCATCACATTACAAACACAAATTTCATCGATTGTTTGAACATAAGCTATACACAGCTAGACAACATAATGAAAGATAAGCTAGGCGTCGATGGTCTTCGGGGCCGGGAAGGGACGGATGCCGTCTTCGTCGTGAAGGGTCGGATGTCGCCTTGTGCCGTTATGCGCCGTTCCACCTCCGCATTATCGAGTGGGGCGCCGACGTAGTAGAACATGCCTTGATCAAAAAACGCCTAAGTCAAAATTTCGTTACAAACGTAATATTAAAATTTACGAAATGCGAGAAGTTAACAATGGAAAGCCTCATATATCATTGCCGTGCAAAACAAGGCAAAAAGAGTGTGTACAAAACCATGTATTAATACAAACACTCCAATTGTATATACTACAAGGCATTGTAGACACTCTCCTTGCCTTTACCATGGCATAGTTTAAATCATCGGCTTTGTCAATTCATAGAGAAGAAACAAAATGATTTGAGTTTATGCCTCATACTTAGATTGGACACACATTGATCAGGAACGGGGCAAGCGGACCAAGTAAGAGTATGCACAAGATGTTTATTTGTGCATATCACAAGGTCCGCTAGCACCTCCCTGAATCACATAGTGTGACACAACATTTTAATCATCGGCATTCAGAAAGAGAGAAAAACAAAATGATTTCGGATTTGTGCCTCATACATATTTAAATTGGACACACATTTCAGAGACGGAGCAAGTGAACCAAGTAGGATGCACAAAATGTTTATTTGTGCATATCACAAGGTTCACTAGCTCCTCCCTGAATCATACAGTGTCACAATATTTTAATCATCGGCTTAGAAGAAAAAAACAAAACAAAATAAAAATGACTTAGATTTGCGCCTCATACTTAGGTCGGACACACAAGTAGACCTGCAGGATCCTCGGCAATTCATTATTGTGTCACCCAAATCCAGTGGCTGGATTCAACCTACCTGAGGACTTGTGTTTTCAACAGCATCGTTGTATTGTCTTTATTCACCGACCTACAGGAGGTGGATCCAATGGCTGGCCGGTGAACAAAGACAACACAATAATGCCAGGGAACATGCCAGCAGGTAGGCTAAATCCAGCTATTGGGTTCGGTGACAAAGATAGACGCTCGTTGTATGCCGTTCGCTGCAGGGAGGCTAAAATGCCTAGTGTCACAACATTTTAATCATCGGCTTAGAAGAAAAAAACAAAACAAAAAAAAATGACTTAGATTTTGCGCCTCATACTTAGGTCGGACACACAAGTAGACCTGCAGGATCTTGTGAGCCAAGTACGATGCACAAGACTTGGTACTTGTGCATATCACAAGGCTCACAAGACCTGCAGGCCTACAACCTAGTGCCACAACATTTTAATCATCGGCTTTCGAATAAACAGACAAAACAAAATAAAAATGACTTAGATTTTACGCCTCATATTTAGGTCGGACACACAATTATTAGTAGCCCTGAAGGATCGGCAGAGCCAAGTAGGATGCACAGGACTTGTACTTGTGCATATCACAAGGCTCTGCAGACCTTCAGGGTTACCACATAGTGCCACAACATTTTTAATCATCGGCTTTCGAAGAAAATAAGTTCCAAACAAGCACAGAATTCAGTCCGGTGGTTAGGAAAGAAAATAGCACATATAATGTAAGAGAATACCAGCAAGTATATAGCAGCCACGGACCATATACATCTAGTGTACCAACTCAACCAGAGCAATTAGCTAAAGCCATAACCATTAGGGCCATTAAAGCCAGAAACTCACCTAGTAAGCCTAACTAGTGTCATTGACCTCGAACCACCGTGTCCCAAGATCTACTATTGCTATGAAGAAATTCAATTAAAAACAAGTTACTAGCCATTTCTTTATCTGTTCACAGCTGACTACCGAATTCAATGGCTACAAACTTTCACACCAGAACGCACTTCAATCATGATCAGAAATCGAGCATCTTTATATCGCAGCAAGGTAGTAACAAACTTAATACCTAAAAAGGCTACATCAGCACCCATCAAAGCTAGTAGGTGTGACTAAAACAACGAAACTGGAGTTCTTCTTGCAGATTTGTAGCCTAATCCAAGTAAATCATCGCCATGGCGTGACGATAGAGCAGATAAGAGGAGTTCGAGCTCACCCGAGACGGACTATAGCCGATGTTTGATCTCAGCGCGGATGGAAGCGCCGTCCGCCGGCAAACGGACACCACCGCCGGTCTAGACCACGACGACGAACAGTGGCGGCGGGGTCCAGGAGTGCATCCGAGGCCGGGGAAGCAGTGCCGCCAGGAGCACCTCGGAGACGTTGTCGGAGAAGACCCTGGCAGCCGCTCCGGGTGGACGCCGGGAGGAGCAGCCCGGTAAGGCGACCACCAGCAGGAGCGCGGGGAGGCCGTCCTTCTCCTTGTATGCATAGGCACGAGCACGGGGAAAATGAAACCTTGCGAGGGCGCGTGAAGGAGATGAGATTGGGGCTTACAGAGGTCGATGCGGAACGGCGGACGGATTGGAGGTCCTCCATCTCCAGCGCGGGCTTCAGCCCTGCCGCAGCTGCTCAGGCACCCTGCCATCGCCGTACGAATGCGCCATGGCCGCCGGTCGGCCGGTAATGCATGCCTGCGTCGCTGGCACCGAGGCGAGTCAGGGAGGTGGAGGAGGAGATCCGGGGAGGCGGGGGTCCAGCTCGCGCGTTGTTGTCCGGGGAGAACGGCACTTGCGACAAGATCCTGGGAGGCGGAGGTGAGGGGTGGCCTGGGAGGGCGGCCGCTGAGAGGATGCTGGCGGCGCTCGAGAAGGAGAGGCTACGAGGAAGAAGATGAGGCGAAGGGGATCGAGAGGATAAGGGGGAGAGAGAGCTAGGGTGCGTGGTAGGTGGGGTGCGAAGCGAGTCTGTACTCTGTACACCCCGGACCATACGCGTGACGCACCAGAATTAAGCTGCGCCACGGCTAACATTTGCATCTGGAACCACAAATAGTTGTGGCGCACGTCGCCGCGATGCGCCACGGGTAAGTTGCTACCCATGGCGCACAAAAATAAGTTGCGCCACGGGTAAGGAGGGGGCTCGCTAGCCAGCCAGACCACCACATAGCCGTGGCGCTCCACCATTTTGGTGCGCCACGGGTAATGGCCCACCCGTGGCGCACCGTCTTTTCGTGCGCCGCGGCTATATACCCATGGAGCATCAAAATGGTGGTGTGCCACGGCGATTTAATCCACCTATAAGCCTTTTCCTAGTAGTGCTTACTGATAGTTAGACCTCTTGTCATGTTGTTTTTCAACGCTTTATTAAATTCAGAAGTTAGCATCACGCTGATACAATTTATATGAGCTCATACCCAATCTCTACTAGTTAGGATTCACACATTCGCTGAAACGAGAAAGAAAAGGAGCAAATAAAAAAGATATTTGAACTCGTAGCACCGCCTAAGATGAAGGAGGGCCGATCAGTAAACTACGCTGCCAACAACGTGGATAAAAATATCCCTCACTGCACGCTCCAACCGTGAACATGCCTCTATAAACAGGTCTCCGAAGAGAAAACCACAAACGGAGCAAATGAGTACACCGGTATCTGCACATGAATAGAACTTTTAACATTAAAAACCAAATCATTTCTACATAGCCATAGTGACCAAATAAAGACAAATGGTCCCACCCAAAGAAGAATTCAAAACTTTTAATTAATTCGCCGCAACCAATTACCAAAAATGTTTGCAACACTACACAACGGGTAAAAATTAGAGGCCACTTGGATGACTGGTCATCTAAAACGTGCAAATTTATCATGTTTCCTATGAAAAATAGAGAGAAATTCCCCCTCATCTTCTCTCGCCCATCGGCATCTCTCCTTCCCATGTCGCGGCCTCGCCGTCTGGAGCGGAGAGGGGACAGGCAGTCTAGCCTCCTGTTTGCAGTAGTAGGACTACGTCTATGGTTTGCTTATGATTTTTTTGTTATAGCGCCTAGCGTTATGCTGTGGAGATTCGACATCCCAGTGCTCGCGGGCAGTACCAGTGGGTCGTTGGCATCTCTCCCCGGATGGGGATCCATGGTGGAGGCCTGGCTTCCATAGCAGATCCGACGAGATCCTCTTCATTAAACGTGTTTGTTTCCGGATCGAGTTGGAGTAGGTGTCACTCCTTTTCTTTCTGGCCATCGAGGTGATGGAGAAGAAGTGACAATAGGATCCCTTCTCTGCTCGCGCAGATCTAGTGAGCTTGAAAGTTCAGAGGCTACAATTGCAAAGTTCTTCACGAGATCGTCATCAACGTTGTATCAATGACTTCTTGTTGTTCTGTCGCTGACCAATATGGCCAAAGGCTGCTCCTAGCTCTCACACTACAGTTGATCATCTGCTCTTGATCCGATGCTATCTCTGTCATTACATCCCAGCCATCGAGCCAAAGGGGAAGTTCTTCCTCAGCTTCAGCATTGTACCAAGTGGCGTAGTCCCGACTCCTGACGATGGTGCAGTTGGCTGTGTTCTCGAGATCCAAAGCAAGATGGGTGTAGAAGAACCGGATTGCCGTCTATATATTTAATTTAGGATGCCTTTGTAAAATGAGAGGACTACTCCCTCCTTTCCATATGCCTTAGATGACTCTCAAATGGATATATCTAGACATAAAATACATCTAGATGCATCTATTTGAGAATAATCTAATATGGAACGGAGGGAGTACAATGCAAAAAAAAATTGAGGTCCTCCTTCTAACCGCCGCTCAACTGCTCAAGTTCAATGCAGTGTCCAGATCATTCACCCAATCAGTCCCCTCACTTCTCAAAAAAAAAAAAGAGAGAGAGAGAACATTGCTTCGATGCGTGTAATGCTGAACCGCTGGCAATTTCTTCCTCAACTACTCCCGGAATATCCCTTTCTACAGTAGAGAGAGGGCGAACCGAGGGCGACTGAGTTTCCGCCGGGGATTCCGCCGTCCTCCTCTTCTCCGGTGGCCGTGTGCCGTCGGGAAGGGGAGGGGGGTTGAATCTCCGGTCGGATCTGTGTACAGTTAGCTAGGTTAGCTAGTCTGTTTAGTCTGCGGGGGGTGGTTGGTCCATGCCGCCGCCGCCGTCGCTGGTAGTTTGCCTTGGATCTTCGACTCGACGTTGCCTTGCTGCGTCGGCGACGAGATGCGAGGCCATGGTGTCTAGGCGGGGTCGTCAGCGCGACGGCGTCCCCGTTATGGACTTTTGTTTCTCCCGCTTGGTCGCGTCTGGCCGGCGACTTCTCCGGCGTCGGCGGGAAGGTGGGAGAGGGTGTGCAGGAGCTGCTTTCGCCAGTCCGTCTTGGCTGGCGGTGATCTGGTGGATGTCGGCAACCGTGCTGTTGTGCAGGTCTGTGGATGGCGGATCCGGTTCTGCTTCTCGCCGGCGGCGACCGGAGAGGCCGGATCTGGAGGTTGATGCTTGGCTTGGGGAAGATCCCCGCCCCGCGCACCACAGAGATAGGTGGGTACCTCGCGTACTCCTTATCGGGGTCTGTAAAGCCTCTTGGCGATGGAGCCTCTTCAACCTTGGGCTTGCTGGCTGCTGCTCCCTCCTCTCGCGGCGTCTCGGCGCCGGAGATGATGGTCGGCTTCGTTCTGGTGGTGCAGAAGACTCGGAGGACGTCGTTGCAATTTCGATTTCTTTTGGGGTTCTTTCTGTAATTTGTACGGTTTCCGTATCCTTCTGGATAGTTTCCGATAGTGTGTACGTGTACTGTATTTTGTTTTATCTTCTGATATAATATATACGTATGCTTTCAAAAAAAAAACTACTCCCGGAATCATATAAGTACATCTCACGTGGACGAGCCGGTTCATTTTTTTATTATTCACTTGTCAACTCCGATGGCTCCGTGTCCGTTGCCGCCGTGTTGGACAGAGCAGGTTACTTGGGCAGCTTGGCAATCTGGAGTTTAGTTTATTTATCCACAACTGTCTGTATCCTGTGGGTATAGCCACCGGTGCGGGGAGGTTCCATACTACTTTTCCACGAAGGAAACCAACATGACGTCAGAAATCTGGGATAGCTCATAGCGATCTCCGCGCTCTCAAATGGACATGACAGCTCTCCGTTTTCTCCCAAGATCCTCAAAGCTGTTTTTAGTTTAAGGCTTCCACTAATTCTCATTCTCAGAAGTCTGGATTTTTTTAGTGGAATGAAGTCAGAAGTCAGAACCACGAGAGATGCCAGAAACGGTCTGAGCAGAATTCCTCACGACCAAGGCCAGGCCCATGAATACAGAACAGGTGACTCCAAACCGTCCTATTCGGGCCTAGTAGCGATGGTATCGGGCCGACGCTCAGTATGGGCTGGATTGCACGGACAGCCCGCTACCGTGGCCAGCGGAGGCAGAGTTGTTCGAAAGAAAAACTCCAGCGCAGACAAGCGGTGCGTGATCATTCTGGGGGATCGATCATCATGACAGCCAGCTCCAACGCTCAAGGCACGATAGCTCCTCAAATCTCAATGATCAGCTCTCTCGATGATAATTAAAAACAAACTCATAATAACAGGAATAGAAATAAATGGTCTCGGTGCAGCTGGGCGCCGCCAGAGAGGTCCACATCGGCAGGGCCCTTCTGCTGGTGGTTCGCACGCACTCAAATGGCTCTGCCGGCTGCAGAGCTATCGCCGTCGCACGCACGGCCCCAGGTCTCTAGGAGCAGGAAGGAAGAACGCATTGGACTCTGGTGGATCGTCCATGTCGTTGCCGCTTTTGCCTAGACGGTGGCGATAGCATACGCGGAAGTCGCCGTCACCGCCCTCGGTGCGTGGGGCTCGGTCTCTCCGGCGAGACCCGTCACGCAAGAAATGACGTCCAGCCCCTTCCTTCCCTGTTTTACCCTTTGCAATTGGCCTGGCAAAGACGTACAACAAATTTTATCCTCATTTATTTTGACATGAACAAAAGAAATTGCGGGGAAAAGGCCAATAATCTGTGACGCAACAGTAAAATGTTTTTCAGAAGTAATACAATTAATTATAAAATGCTCTTGGAACACCTAGCGACGACTAGAAATACTGGACTGTCTGGAGGTCGTGAACATCTGAAAATCTAGTCACAATTCCTCTTAGATATTGGAGAGAGCATCTACTTTTACATTCTTTGATATTGTTCATGTAGTAGATTAGCTGATGTACCGGCCCATCTTTGTGTTGCGTGCCTTCATTCTTGATCACTAGCATATTGGCTGATGATTCATTGAGTGCTTTGATTGAATAAATTCCTCGCAAAAAAAGAATACTATAAACATTGGAGCGAGCCGAAGGCGTGTTGTCGTTCTCCCCCACCCCCACACCCCAATCGGAGTCGGGAAAAACTTTTCATGATAAAGATTGTTAGACATACGAGAAGTCCTCGTGCTATGGTGCCAAAGAACCAACGTATCAGACCAACAACCATACCCACAACCATCGTCAAAAATAAGATCCGTAGATTGGAAGAGCTATACATGCAACCACACTAACGAATACGAAAACTGACCGGATCCTAGTCAATCTGTCGGACACACAACTCCATGTGCTCTTCGCCGACACTAGTGGCACCACTGGAGCGACGATAGGGGGAAGGACCTTATTCTGTCATCGAGATGTCGCCGCCGTCTCACCACCCTGACAAAGACACATAAATTAACTGAAAAAAGAAACAAAGAAAAACCTCCCGCAGACAAGAGGCCAGGGTCCACCGCCCCTCTAAGGCCTGAAATGCCACAGAAGGCGTAGCGGACCGACGATGGTGCTGGTGTAGGGGATGAAAACCATAGCGCGTATGGGGATCTCTTTGTTCTCCTACCTCTGCTCACTCGTACCATGAATCGATCAACGTTACTAATACATATATGATGGTGATTTTACTTGCAGCTTCTCCTAATATGGTAATTTCTTGTATTGACTGTGTTCTATCAAACTTGTATGTAAGAGTACATCGGGGGTGGAGTTTTGGCTCCCGGGTGCATATGCACCCGGTTTTTAAAATGCATTTTAAGAAAACTTTGAGACTTCGAAAATTTCGGACAAAAAGTTCCGTGCGTAAATCTAGACATTCTATATACTCACGAAGTTGTTTTATGGAAAACCGATATTTTTTGTGTCATGTGTAAAAAAGATAAATTTTGATGCTAAAAAAGACTTTGTACGAGACTTTTTTTTTGTCCTTTTTACATAGGTCACAAAAAATGTCAGTTTTTCGCGAAACTTTGTCGTGCGAACATGAAACGTCGAGATGTACGCACCAAATTTTTTTGCGAATTTTTTTAACATACGAAAATATATTTTTCGATGGCAGGAGCATATGCAAACCAAAGTTCCAAAATGAATTTCCTGAGTACATCGTTCTTGCATGTCAGGACATGTAAAATAATCATCATCTAGCACGTCTTCATCACATGTATTAAAATAATTCCAAACCTAAAGTTCTTGCATCGTTCAGTTAATCAACCTATCCATCTGGTATTTTAAGATGAAAGTACCAATCTGTTGGGGATTAAAACCTCTCCCGGATACGGTGTTCACTGACTTATCTGAACCAGCAGAGCTAGTTACTATCGTATTCAACAAGTAAAAATGTAGGACTGCCGCCGAGGCAGTAAACGGTACAAACACCGTGGATTATCTGATGCCCGAAAAAAAGAAAAATAACACGTTCTTCTTGCTCCCTAAGCCAAGAAGCTGAGGGCTATAAAGGTCAATTCCTCGCCTCTCCTTCCCCCCTCTAGCGAGCGCTCGAATACAATACGGGATACCCCCTCGACACCTCCCGATTCAAATCCCCAGCCCCAGAAAATAAAGAGGGGAACGAAATCAGACGGCGAGCTCTCTCTCGATCTAGGGATTGATTCCTCCTGCTTCCCGGCCTCTCCCCCAAAACCCTAGGCCACCTAGACCAGAGGCGGAGGAGCTCTCCCGCCGCGCGCGCGCCCATGGCCGACGACCACTACTCCTCCTCAGGCGCGTCGTCGCCGGCGGCGACGGCGGCCGCGGCCGCCGCCGTGGTGGGGTCGTCGGTGATCCCGATCGTCAACAAGCTGCAGGACATCTTCTCGCAGCTGGGGAGCAGCTCCACCATCGACCTGCCGCAGGTCGCGGTCGTGGGCAGCCAGAGCAGCGGCAAGTCCAGCGTCCTCGAGGCGCTCGTCGGCCGCGACTTCCTCCCGCGCGGCTCCGACATCTGCACGCGCCGCCCCCTCGTGCTCCAGCTCGTGCACCAGCCGCACCGCCCCGCCGGCGCCGAGGCCGACGAGTGGGGCGAGTTCCTGCACCAACCTGGCCGCCGCTACTACGACTTCCGCGAAATCCGGCGCGAGATCCAGGTCCCCGTCGTCCCCTCCTACTCGTAATCTCTTGTCTCGGTAGCTCTTTGTGTCGGCTAGCGGCTCTGGAACAGGGACACGATAATTTGCGCTATTATGCGGTTACTATGGTAGCTATAGTACTGCAATGAGATGATTGTTTAGTTCGGTTTTGGTGGTTGTTTAGACGAATAATACTCAAGCTGGTGGTGGTTTTTGATGAGCATATAGGTAGGCTATAGCACAGCTGCTTCTGTCTTGCCAGACTTTCTGGATGGGAGATGATGCTTTTGGATTGGCATTCTGGTAATTCCTGGTTAGTTGGCACCATATTCTGATTTAGTGGTGCTGATGCTTTGTCCATGCTGCTTAATTCGGTGATTTCAGTAACTGCCATTTAGTGGTTGTTTCGAAGGGCTATAGTTTGCCCTCTCTGATTTATTGAGGCCCCTTCATATTTTGCTACATTGGCGGTAGGGATATTGTTGGTTTGAACTTGAATATCTTGTAAAGGGTATCCTCGAATGATGCTGACTGCTTGGAATCATTTGTATTGATGTGTATATTTAGTGAGGTTGATCTAACAGCTGATACCGTGTAATTTCTTTTAGTGTTCGTTTGAAAAAACTCATGGAGGTTTCGGTGATGAATTAGAATTTGGTTTCCTTGATAATCGGATTATTTGGTCTTCTGTTACTTCCTCCTGCTGATTCTCTGTAATCGCGTTTATGTTTGTCTGAAAGAATTGCTGGAGAGTTTAGAGACCATTATAATCTGGGGGCAGAGAGTCGTGTAGTGCAGCGACTTTGTTTAACTAGAATAGTCATAATACCTTATACTTGTCAATGATAAGCTCCACATCAATATGCAGGCAGAAACAGACAGGGAGGCTGGTGGTAACAAGGGCGTGTCAGATAGGCAGATACGTTTGAAGATCCATTCACCAAATGTTCTTAACATCACATTGGTCGATTTGCCTGGAATTACTAAGGTGCCAGTTGGTGACCAACCAACTGATATTGAGGCCAGAATAAGGACTATGATATTGTCATATATCAAGCACAAGACATGTATCATCTTGGCTGTTTCACCAGCAAATGCAGATTTAGCAAACTCTGATGCTCTTCAAATGGCTCGTCAGGCAGACCCTGATGGTATGTATTTCCTGCATAAGTCCATGTTTAGTTCAGTAGACCATTTTTTAAAGATGTATTATCTTACTTGTCTGTTTGCTGTTCTGGCAGGTTCTCGAACAATTGGTGTTATCACAAAGGTTTGCTCCTGAACCTTAAAATTTTACATTATTAGATGGAAGAAGCACACCCTCTATGTCACCCAACTTCTGATATTCACTGCTCTTCTATTTTCTTCCAGTTGGACATAATGGACAGGGGCACTGATGCCCGTAATTTTTTGCTGGGAAATGTCATACCATTACGACTTGGTTATGTTGGCGTTGTAAACCGTGCCCAGCAGGTACTTTAGTTTGCAGCATGTTTGCTTAGTTCAGGTGTGCAGATGTACTGATAACTTCCTCACAACATTGCCTTCTTTCGCAATTTGATAGTGGCCTAACTTATTGTCACTGTGCACATTCCGTATAATAACAGGAACTGCCAGTAGATAAATAGTGTTCAACAAATAGATAAAGTTAACACCTGATGTAAAAAATATATAAACTTAAAACCTAGTTCATATATCAAAGATCATTTTCAGAATGCTGTGCTAGTGAATAGTAATCGTAGTAATGTCTTGGACACATTTTGTGCAGTGCCGTCTTTACTGTTCCCAAAGGGGTTTCCTTTAGCTGTCTAATGTTTATTGTGCTGAATAATGCAGGATATCAATGCAGATCTGAGCATCAAAGATGCCCTGTCACGAGAAGAAAAATTCTTTCGGTCTCAACCGGTATGCTGCAGTGAAGCTCACAGTTTCTTCAGTTTATGCATTCTTTTAATTTGCCTATTCGGTCGTCCTGAAATGTCTCTCCTTTCAGGCATACAATGGTCTTGCTCAGTACTGTGGGATACCGCAGTTAGCAAAGAAGCTAAACCAGGTATTTTTGGTGGATAATATATATATATTATAGCCCATGTTAAATGACTTAGAGATGTATGCTGTGATTTAAACTAAAACTGAGCCTGTGGTTTCAGATCTTGGTCCAACATATAAAAACTATTCTGCCGGGACTGAAGTCACGCATAAGTTCTCAATTGACAGCTATTGCTAAGGAGCATGCCTTTTATGGTGATCCCGTTGAGTCCAAGGTCTGGTGTAACAAATTAATTACTCTTGTCTGACTTGGTTTGTGTAGCAGCTAGTAGAACCTAGTTGTTCAATCTTTCTTCTGTTATTCTTTTGATCTTTGTCTCGCTGATCAATCCCTATGTTTTGTGATTTCAGGCTGGGCAAGGTGCTAAGCTTTTGAACATTCTAGCTAAATACTGCGATGGTAATAACTGAACCTCGACCACTTTCTGGCTCCTCTGTTTCAGTCATATATTATGATTTGTGGCACTATTCATAAATGTAAACATGTGTTTTCTGTAGCTTTCTCCTCGATGGTAGAAGGAAAAAATGAAGATATATCAACAATCGAGCTTTCTGGTGGAGCGAGAATTCACTATATTTTTCAGTCTATCTTTGTCAAAAGCTTAGAGGTTTGTAAATTTTGTTGCATATGCTGGCTTACTGGATCCTTCATTACTCTGCATGGTAGCATCCATCATATCCATGTTATCACGAGAAAATAAGATCTGTCTTTATAGGGTGTTGACCCTTGCGAGGATGTCACCGATGAAGACATCCGCATGGCTATACAAAATGCAACCGGTCCTAGGAGTGCTTTATTTGTACCTGAGGTATGATGCACTTGTGCCCTTTTGTGTAAGAAGAACTGTGTTAATTTCTAGATTCTTGCATGTTGGTCAGTTGAGCTGAAAACTCTACTTATGCTAACAATTTGTCAGGTGCCGTTTGAAGTCCTTGTACGTAGACAAATCAGCAGATTGCTTGATCCGAGTCTTCAGTGTGCAGATTTCATATATGAGGAACTAGTCAAGGTATGTCAGTCCAGCGGTTAAATCTTGGAAACATAAATTTAAGCATCTACTCCCTCCGTTCCATAATATAAGATGTTTTAGGCCTTTTCCACATTCGTATTTGTACCACATGTATCTAGACATGTTTTAGTGTATGTGTTCACCCACTGTCCCACTTTCCATTCTTTTAGTCCGAATCTAGACAACATGTGAAACATCTAAAACATCTTATATTGTGGAACGGAGGGTGTATTTGGCTAAATTTTCAAACAGTGTTAATTAACATTTAACTTGCTGATATACACTGTTTCTGTTTTACTCATACTGATTACTTCTATTTTTGCTTTAGATGAGCCACCGTTGTCTTAGCAATGAGCTGCAGCAGTTCCCTATACTCAGAAGGAGCATGGATGAAGTAATTGGGAAGTTTTTACGAGATGGGCTTAAGCCAGCACAAGATATGATAGCACACATTATTGAGATGGAGGTAAACATTTTTCTTGCCCTATGGAGATTCTAATTTATCATTCATAGTACCCAATTGGAGTTTAAAAACATGTACATGACTTGCGTATATTAATTTGAGCTTCTGTATAATAATGAAACACCTGCACAATTTTGTGTCTTAACGGCGACAAAAAGCTATTTTGTACAATTATTGTGATCCTCTGTGATCTGAATAATCCGTTCACTTTGTTATTATGTCCTTGCATTGATACCTTGTCTGTTTTCATGATATTACCTGTGCAGGCCGATTACATAAACACATCTCACCCAAGTTTCATCGGTGGCAGCAAGGCCGTAGAGCAAGCACAGCAACAAGTTAGAAACGCCAGATTGCCTGCAATGGTGGTTAGAAGAGTACGTATATTTTATTGAACTTTATAGAGTAATATCTTCTGTTCTGATTCTGAGGGCAACTTGAGTGTAGAATGGCTGCCAACTAAGTACATGTTCATACTGGGAAAAGCGACTGCTTGGCAATATTTTTGACTATGGTGCCTGGCACACAAGCTCTTTAACTGATAAATATCCACTGTTTCTGTTTCTTAGTGTTAGTGTTACTGACTTGTACATGCACTATCAGCACTACGAATTAGATGAGACTTGTTTTGTGATGCTTTTAGTATTATATTTATATTCGATGGACAACTCCTATTTACTACAAATATGTAGCAACGAGTACTAGGTATGTTGATTTTTTCATGAAATGTTCTCAATGCAATTAATGGTAACTCTTATTATGCTTCTGACCATATTGTACGTAATCACATCAATATGTCAATGTCAAAACATTTATATCTTTGGGAGAAGGCATGTATACCAAGCCAACTCTCTCTGGTACATGTTAGAACTTGAGGTGCTAGATATCGATTGTAGACATGCAAACATCTACTGATGTACTATTTATTTCGGCACATTTTAGCATGTTTGAAGATATTATTTCGGCACATTTTAGCATGTCGAATGATGTTTGAAGATATTTTAACTAAGTTACGCCTTTGTTATTCACATCCTTCATTGTATTTTGAGCCACTCCGCATCCTATAAACTACATCCTTGTATTTAACATTACTACACTGCAGGATGGAGTTGATGCCGATAAGCCACAGGCTTCTGAGAAAATCCAAAGACCACGTGCATTATTGGGTAGAACTGCTGGTGTAAATGGAGTTGTCACTGACCAGATCCAGGTTTTTTGCGTCACCCATTTTTTAATCAGCAATGATTTGATCCAGTATTTCTAAGCTTATGCACCTTTCCTGTTGTGGTCATTAAAGCAGGGGGTACGATCTGCTGCTGAGGCAGAGAGACCAGGATCTTCAGGTAAGGAGTCTGTTGCAAATGCAATGTATCCTTTGATTGCGTATGCTATCATATCTTAGTGCAGTAGGCAAGCTTTGTGTTTATTTAGAAGTTAGTACAATTTCACCTCGGCCTATTTTTCTTACCTAATTATCTTCCAGGTAGTGGAAGCACTTCATTTTGGGGCTCAATATTTGCCTCCAGTGAGGACCGTGCACACTCTTCAGCGAGAGATAGTTCAGTGAACAAATCTTATGCTTCAGCTACCCCCAGCCTGGAACATTCATTCTCTTCAATACAGTTAAGAGAGGTGAGCCATCTTACTAATGCTAGTTTCCGGTGTTATTTGAACGTGCTAAGTGATTGATGGCGACCATTCTGAAACAGCCGCCGCTTGTCCTCAAGCCTTCAGAAAATCATTCAGAGCAGGAGTCCCTTGAAATAGCAATTACAAAATTGCTGCTGCAGTCATATTACAATATAGTCAGGAAAAATGTTGAGGATTTTGTACCAAAGGCAATTATGCATTTTCTGGTATGATCCTTGTAGCTCTTAGTATCTACTTAAGAGTGCATACACTTGCTTATTTTTGTGTGCAAATTGTATCTACTCTGAGGGCTTATGTTTACGTGGATAATTGTGGTGACTGTTTCTGTGTGCGATGTTTGTTCTATTTTCTTACTTGCATGGTAAACATAGATGAACGGCAGTACATAAAAGTATTAAATCCTTTTGGCCTTAACTACTCCAAGCATGGTTAAAGACCATCTTGTCTACCCGCAAAAAAAAGACCATCTTGTCAAACACTATTGGGTACCTATATTATTGTGGGTTTCAAGCAGCATCTTAGTTTTAAGCATTTGTTTTACTTAATGAGCTTGCATTGCATTGATCAGATTGCTGTAAAATTCAATTTGTTTCACAAGAAAGAGGTCGACTTGATTGAATCTGTTGCCTCCTTTCTTTCCCTAATTCTTGATTCAGCTTTGTGCTGTTGCTTGTGACAGGAAGCGCATAGAACGTCTAGTAGTAAGTATTTTGTGTTTGTCAGTTCTGTTCTTGAGGAATTGTTTGTCTTGCAGGTTAATCACACAAAAAGGGAGCTGCATAATTTTCTTATCACTACCCTTTATAGGTGAGAAAGACAGTTTCTACTCTTATTTGAATCATTTCCCATCGACCAAATGAAATTATTTGCTATTGATTACATCCAAAAAAATTATCCGCCATTGCTCCTGTACAATAATAATTCTTGATATTTTCGTAAATACCAATGCAGAGAAGAGATCTTTGGGGACATGCTCAGAGAACCTGATGAAATAACCACAAAGAGGAAGCAGATACGTGACACCCTCAAGGTCCTTCAGCAAGCCTACAAAGTATGATTCCACAACTGCTCGTAGCTTTCCATCCGATAATATTATATACTACTTGATATTACATCTTCTGCACCTTATGTTTCTTTTGACAATTTTGCAGACTTTGGACGAGATACCGCAGGAAGCGGAGACAGTTGAGAGAGGCTACTCCCTGGATTCTGATGCGACCGGTCTACCACGGGTCCATGGGGTTTCTTCATCCTTCCAGGATGGAAGCTCGCCATATTCGACCCCAAAGCACCTGAGGGCGCGGAAAAGCCACTCTGGGGAGCAGCAACCTTTCAATCCCAGCTCAAGTGGCAACGGATTTTGATATTGCTATTCACGACCGCTCCCCTGGTTTAGTGACTGAGCCAGCATATGTGCTGGTAGCACAACACACCACTCAGCATTCAGTTTGCCAGTGCGCCCAATAGATATATGTTTTTTCTAGCCATTATTATTCTTTTTAGCGTTGCGCCCAACGAAGCATTTTCATGGTGCCAAATTTTTGCCGGTTGCCCTCTCTTGTACAGTATATCGCTGCCCAATCATTTCGTCTTAAAATGATACCGGTGATGGGTTATGGTTTTTTGGTTGAAACCCATGTAAGGAGCTGAACATGTTAGTTTTAGTTTGAGTGTATCTCAAAATTCTGAACACGGTTTATTACCGTGATAAGTCTGACATGGTTCGAAGTAATTGTGCTACATGAATATGATGTTTCCATCACCCGATTACTATTATTTTTAATAACCGTGTTTTTGTAAGAGGTACTAATAGACTCCTTGAAAATTAGACAAGTCACAGTTCAGCTCTTTTGCTGAAGGGTAATTCCATTTATGCAATCTGGTGTCTGAAATTTCGGCGGCTCTCCTAGGCTTCCCTTGGGGCGCACATGGTTTCATAAAATCTGTACAATTTTCCCGATCTAAATCAAGCCAAACGGATGGGCATCAGAGCGCGGGTGGTAAGGTTCCAGAAAGCTTGTTATGATATCTAATCGCATTACTATCTCCCTCTTGTTTTACCATCACAAAAAAAAAAACATCTTTTCCGCTGACTTAAGCAGGACCCCGACTCAGGCTTCTCCTATGAATCAACACAAGCTTTTGCACGAGGTCCACATCCAATGCCCTGAAGACCGCATCCACACATTTCTCTCCTTCTGTGATTTCTTCCTTTATCTGCAACAAATGGATACTATGTGAGCACTATTCCCAAACAGGTATGTCGGAAATCACACCCCGTAAGAATATTTGTTACATAATTACCTGGTCCTCGTGTATGTAACAACCACACGCGAACTTGACATAGTCTTTTTTGCTATTCTTGCGGTACTTCGAAACTTTCAGTTTATTCGTTCGATAGTTGTCCATAGCTGCAACTAGGCCATAGAAGCCCATGTGAATGGTCTCCCCTCCCCGAGGTGTATCAAGTTGGGACTCTTTCTTAATTTCTTTTCTAAAAGCCTTGGACTCCACAATCAATTTCGGGACTCCACAATCAATCCACGGAGGCTCTAAATAGAGAGGCGAAATAGCGCGGCGGTGACCGAATTTCTCCCGCTGCAATTTTCGTGCTCGCGCCATCTCCGTCTCTCCGGTGCCTGCAGCGGCACGCACGCGGCGTTCCTCCAGGTCGCACGCAGGCAGCCTGGCTCCAAGGGCACGGTCGATTAATCGACCGTGCCTCTCGGGTCTGGCCCGAGGCTATTTAATCTTCGCGCTGCCCAACTTTTTAAACCCACACAGGCAACCAAACCCTGTGCGTTTGCAGCTGGCAGGCCTGGCCGGGCAATCTGCAGACCAGCAAACGCGGCCTAAGAGTTCAACAGTGCACTCATAAACTAGATGCTCGATTCCGGTGGGGTGGCAGCTCAATGGTGTGGTCGAGGTCGAGAAGGATGGGCGGAGGTCACGTGGAACGGGGCCTCCCATACTATTGCGTCCGGAATCGGTAAACGAACATTTGCACTTGCTGTGGCATGCAGCCTCCAAGGCAGAATCCATTCGGCATCGCACCCGATACCTAAACATGGACCTGCTCTGGTGGTGGTGGAGCAGCGGGCGATTTGCATCATCATCACGCAACAGCCTTGCATCGATCATGTTGAGAGCATGCTCATCATCGATGTTAAGATTCTGTTAGGTCTGAAACCTCCAAAGTCAGCGTTCCAACAAGGTTATGCATTGCGTTCTTTAAATACTGTAGATAAGGTATCGGTGTTATGTTTTGGGAGAGTGACGGATGAGATCATGGTTTGGAGATTGCTAGCTAGCTGTGCGACGCTTACCTGTAGCTCGTTCCTTTGCAAAAGTTCAACGTCATTTTAAACCGTACAGATAGTAGTAAGCCATTAGCCGAGGTCCCAGGTCAAGTGCACACGAATGCTCGCGTGCGTGCGTAGTGCCAGGGAATGCACCCTGTCACTGGACAATAGGTTTAAATCAGTCCCGCACAGTGAAATCGAGGAAGCAGATCGAGCGGTCCATGCGATGACATGCCGTGCTAGCTGTCCGGCCTGGTCCGCACCAACAACGGGGCTACTCCAGCAGCATTTGCATCTCTGCCGCTGCAATGTTTGCATTCTGCAGGTGAATGCATCTTCAGTGTGGTTGTGCCTGCCACTGCCGGAGCACTGAATGCCGAGTGAACTCCCTGGTCAGATGAGCAGCGCAATGGGAGTTCGGGACACCCAGGATTTGTGTTTGCCCGGCGCGCCGGCGTCTGACCTCCCAAAGGGCACCCCAATTGAAGGTTGTCGGACACAATTTAGACGTTTCCGGTGGAGATGCTCTAAGATCTGTACTGAAATGAATGGCTTATGCAATTGCATCCCTTGCTTTTATAGAACGCAGGAAAAATTTACAGGAGCATGTCTGATGAGGCTATGTCTGTGTGAGTACACTGTTTGTTTAAAAGAAATGCAAATGGCCAATTACGCTTCATTGTACAATGCTGATGGAGACCTGGGACTGGACAACCAAGATTCAATCCACACACACCGTCCGTGGGCTCTGTCGTCCACTGCCGTGACATTATTACAGATTTCGATTTTTCCTCACAAGAATTAATCACACAGCCATCTCTGGTCATTTTCTCCTCTCTTTTTTTAGGAGTCATTTCTGGCCATTGCAATGTAGTAACACCCTGTATCAATGAAGACAAAACCGTGCCTGCAGGCGCTAGCCTGCTCTCTTCAGGTAGGCCATCACGCCAAGGCCGGCGACAAGGGCCACCCCAGCCGCAACGGTGCTGTAAGCGGAAGCCCACGCGTCCCTTCCGGCATACTCGAAATCCGCTGTGACGGCTCCTCGCTTACGACGGCCAACACCAGAGTAATCCAAGTGCAACCTTAAACTCTGCAGGAGGAGCCGCACACGTGAGCAAGCACCCTGTGGTAGGGAGGAAGAACAGCTTTACCTACGAACGGTATTACCTTCCAACCAATTTGCCTTGCATGGTCCACAGCTGCTATAAGGTCGGCGTCTGATGAAAGTATGACCTTATCATGATCTTCATCTTCATACTGTGAAATGATGTCAGGAAAGAAGAAGTATCAGGAAATTGACAAACTGATATAGTCACAGAGGTGCACTTTGAGGATAGAGCTTTGGCCAGTACCAAAATTTGAGGCAGGTTCAATTTATCAATGTCATCGCCAAGCCTTTGTAAAATGGAAGTTATCAGGTCTGTCAGACTGCTCGTGTCTGAAATTTGCAATGTCAAACATGAACCTCACAAACAATAGTATAAATACTGGGCATGAAATGGGAAGAGAGAAGAATGATGATACAATTGCAGTCTGCGTGAAACCAAAATGAGAGTGCATACCGCAGTTGAATCTGTGCATCCTGCCTTGTTTGTCCTGAATCTTGAACCCAAAAGTGTTTGATAAACCTGAAGCTGGATAGAAGGCTGATCGTCCTATATCTGTTGCCTCGGATGCCACTTTTGTCGATCCTTCACTGATAAATGCCATGATGATTTAGTAAAAAAACGTGCCGTCACAATGATGAGGTGCAGAAGAGATGCTTACCTTCTGGAGTCATCGTCATCATCAAGAGGCCCACTTGACATTGCAGAATCCCAGAACCTCTGCATCATAGAAGAAGTCGCCTCAGAGCCGGCTGCTGCACTGTTTCCAACCTGAATACAAGAAGATAAGAAATAAATTTCAATGATAAACTCATAAACAGTATCTAGAAGTAATATGCGCAAATGTAAGGAACGCTAAGAAGACACATCAATGACAGTAAGTTCAGCTGCAGCAATTGTTAGCACAATATATAGAGGAGACACTAAATTATATAACAGTCCATATTATTTACATATCATACACTTTGCTAAAAAGTTGCTTTAGTAATTTCCATCATGCAACTTTAGAACAGGATACAGATTGAAGCATTCACTCATGCTAAAATACCTAGTAATTTGGTCTAAAGCCTGAAAATACGCATAGAGGATCAAGCCACTTTTGTGTATACACAAACACAAACTCAAGCAGAAGGGAGTTGCTACTCACTGTTGCGATTGCAGCATGAGTTATGTGAAGGACATCAACAACAGTTACAACGCTTCCATCTGGATAACCACAACATATTATTTTAATTTAGTGGTCTTCATAAAAAAAGTTGAACTGGATCAAACTACAATGCTCATCCGTCCACGTACCCCTGTCTAGAACAGGCAGATGCAGAAATTTTCCATCGTGCATTGTATGCAAGGCTTCAAGGATTGGAGTGTCAACCGTGGCACACTCTGGACTCTGAGTCATGACCTGTTGAAAGGAGTTTCAGACATGATGGCACGGCAGTTGAAGAGAACATACAGCAGATCATGAGGTGAGTAGTTAAGAATGTGAAACTAATCCATTTGGCTTTACTTACCTTCTCAACTGTAGTAGACTCAGGAGGAAGGTTTTGGGCTATAACCCGCATCAATATATCTCTAGAGCTGATCGATATAAGAAAGAAAGTAGCTTTCAGTTCGGTGCTGGTATAAAACTTAGTAGTCATGTAATATTGAGTAAAGACACTCACGTTAGAATCCCCCCAGGCTTGTTTTCTATTGCGACAACTGCTGAACTTACTTTTAGTTCAAGCATCTTTTTTGATGCTGTCAAGACAGTGTCAGTTGGTGCAACAGTGGCCACTCTAAGAAATTGTAAGTGAGCTAATAAGTTGTTCTGTGGCAGCAATTAAATTCTTGAAATACTTAAGAAGGTATTTATTAAAAAATGATAGGATATTACCTACTTTGAATTCTCAGATATAATGGTTGACAGTGCTGGCCTAAACATCCGTTCACAAAGAGTTTCAACAAAAGTGTTGGGGCCTGCAAACAAGATGGAAAAATCCCTTCAGCTTAGACTGGGCAGGGATTTGGACGCCTTCATATATCTTCAAAACTCTTAGTCCAATTTACATCTTGTCCTTAATCAGACACTGGTTTTGCTTTCATTGTGCTTTGTATCTTGATACTGGATTTGGTGTATCTTGACTCAGTTTGAGTCATTGTTTCCTTCTGTTGTTGTTGTGGTTTTTTTTCGTTAACTGCTATAATGTTATCACAATTTCATCCAAATAACGCGCATGTTCCGGCATGCACATTATGTCTGGTGAGCCAAGTTACTGATGGTAGCAGAATGGGACACTGCATGCGTACATAAGAGAAGATCTAAATAACTATGGTTTGAGCATGCAAAGATAAAATAAATTTTGTTCAAAAATAAATCTAAAATTCGAGAGGAGATGAATCACAAATTTTTAGGGTATCCGACGCAGCCTGTTGTGGCCAAAGAAAAAGGCTAATACAACAAAAGCAGCTGACATTTCAGAAAAGTTAATGACTAAGAGGCAATACTAACAATAAGGAATTGGCATGACAATCAAATAGGACTTGAACATAATTAGTAGCAAAATAGCGATTGTAACGAACCGATATGACAGACAAATATGGCTTAAACATAATCAACAGACAAATAGGACTAGTGGACTACATATGAATTGGAGAACGATGCAATAGGCAGCAAGGCAGCACAAGTTCATTCGTCAATATTTAAGCAAGCACTGTTATCATATAGTAGCATGTCTCTTTTCCAGCGAATAAGTAGGCACTCGGTTCACCCAAGATGTTCAGCAGGACAAGAACACTCAACAAATGCTTACAATTTAAACAGGCACTCTGTAGCTGCATAGCGTAAATCAATAGCAATGCATAATATATGCTGATAGATCTTAATTTGGACGTTCCTTGGAAATGGACTGGATCTAAAAGGAACGGAGATCGAGATCTTGCAGATGTTGACTTAATGAGACACCTGTGAAGTCTGCAAGGAAAATAAAACAATAGCTACTATTAGACTAACAAACATGTGCAGGAAATGAAATTCAGAGTACATGAATTATGCATACCGGTATATTTACTAGGCCAATACTTTCAGCAATCTCCATTTTCCTCTCCATATAATGGTGCAGCGCCTTCTTCATCTCATGCAACTGAAAACGAAATCCGGTTGTTACAGCAGCGCAAAGTACACAAGAAAGATTACAGAATACACAAGAACAATCATGCATACCTTCCAAACCGCGGCTCTAATCAAGGCCTTAGCATTATCCTCCGAAGCCTAAGCCAGACAAATGTGTCATTAATTAGCAACGTATTCCAATTGCACATACATGACACACTATATATCATACTTACATCGTCAGGGATGCCTTCCACGCAAGAATTATACTAGACAAGAAAGCAGATGGAAGACATTAGCAAAATAATGCAGGGTTAGTAACAAGGGAGTCCCAGAAACATCTGCTGATACCAACTTACTTCATTTTCCAAACCAGAACAGATATCTTTCTGCAGCGCAGAACGCATCAAGCCCTCATGCCGAGGAAACGACTCCTCACGAAGGAGTTCCTCCAAAGCATCTTTAAAAGTAATCTGAACAGTGTTCCAAGACATACGTCAACAACCATATCCATCATGGGCAACTGCATAGCTTATGTAACCTAGGTATGATGCCAACCTTTCCATGAGTGACATGCTTCCGAATCTCAAAAAAGAGGCCATCCTTGTCTTCACGGTAAGTGTAATCAAACCGCAAGCTCCCAATGTACTCCTGGACCAAAAGGCAAGAGGATAGCAAGTTCTAAATTCTATCTCGGTAGGACATAGATTTCTGTTACTATGAAATTCATAAATGAAAATCAAGTAGTTAATGGGATAAGAGATGGTACCTTATAAGCAGTATAAGCTAACACTTTATTCATGTGAGTATACTTTATCGCAATCTCCAATGCTTGGCAAGCTCCTATCCTGTAGATATCTGACCACTATAGAGAAAGGGATTCAAAATGGTAATATATAATATAAGACAGTATGCTGCTAGTTTATTTCTTTACTCCATGGTTTTCTTTACAGTGTACAAGCCTATACTTACCCGATCAGATCTTTCAGGATATCCAACGCCAAATTTCAGCCACTGTCCGAAAAGATAAAAGGTTAATGGTAAAAAAATAAGATAAGGAAATTGTCAAATCTAGAAACTCTCAGTAGTTTTGTGCAATGATGAATACCTCAAGTTTGCTAGACATTTCTTTAACAAACTTGACATAATCTTTATCCATTTCGTACGTAGTGAACAGTGAGCGGTAAAGCTGCCAATTCCGGTACACAAAACAGTCCTGCAGCCCAAAGGGAGAAAATATATGAATCATGAAATATTATGTTTGCAGTTATTGAGCCATTGGATAGTGATAGTTGTGATTGTAAAACAAAGTATGTGAAAAAGTGTAACTTAGACATCACAGGAGGAAAAAACGTCTAAATTATAACTTCCTCAATTCAAAATGTCTTGGTATTTTTTGTACTTATCAAGTCCAGAGGAAGCAACATCAACCATTACTTTCATATAGCACTCTTTTTAAATACATAACAGTCCTCAGGACGAATCTAGAGCTTGTATTACAGATCAAATCTCACAATATATAAACATAACACATCCTTCGCTTTGACGGACTTGGGGCTGACAGAACTGAACCAGGTAAAATGATAAACAATATGTTGCAGAATAAGCACATTTTACGTGATTCTAACCATAACGTGATTCCTATAGTAATCTATTTCACCTTTGCAGTACTAATGACATACAATGAAAACTTCGTTAAAATCTACAAAGAAGTCAAGTAGACTAGTTAGAATCTTGAAAACAATTAAAGCACATAATTTGTGGAAAATCCATAACGGGTAGTAGGTGCAGATGCACCCACTATCCAAAAAACAATTTTTAAAATGTCAAAAAATTCAGAGCAAAAATTTCACATATACTTCAAGACATTTTATGTTGGCACAAAAAGTTACGTGAAGAAAAAATATTTTTTGTGACCTGTGCAAAAAAGACAAATCCGGACGCACCAACCAAAATGATTTTATACGAGTCATTTTTTTGTCTTTTTTGCAAAGGTCACAAAAAGTGTTTTTTCTCCACGACATTTTTTGTGCCAACACATAATGTTCCGATGTACATCCGAATTTTTTTCTGTAAATTTTTGACATTTTGAGAAAAAACTAAAAATATTTTATGTAATAGGATGACAGCAGAGCAGTTTACCCTAGTTTCCATACATCGATTTCGTATGGAAAATATTTTGCTTCCCAAAACCTTATCTTTATTTAACTGAAATACCAGGAATCATTACTAACTAACAGTTCTTTTTTTTTTGGGGGGGGGGGGGGGGGGGGGGGGGGGGGGGGGGGGGGGGGGGGGGGGGGGGGGGGGGGGTGGGGGGGGGGGGGGGGGGGGNCAGATTGAGTGAGTTCCAGATGCATATGTTATGGGAAAGTCCATTTGACTGATCATACATATAGGCATAAAAGGATATGAATATCTCACTCTATAACCAAACATATTATATGCATTATATGATAATGAGTTTTATCATGGGATGATAGGAAGTTTATCATGTGATGATAAAGTAATGTCAAATTAGGTGACAGTTACAATTTTTGCAAAGGACATAAAGAGCTGTAAAGTACAGAGCACGGACAGAACCTCTTCCACAAGCAAACATGATCAGCACTGAGACTTCATGAGTTAGACTCCATGGGTGTTGGATCGCGGAAATGTAAACTAGATTATTGACTCTAGTGCAAGTGGGAGACTGTTGGGAATATGCCCTAGAGACAATAATAAAATGGTTTATTAAGCATATTCATGTTTATGATAATAGTTTATTATCCATGCTATAATTGTATTAAATGGAAACATAATACATGTGTGGAATATAAACACCCGGAGTCCCTAGTGAGTCTCTACAGGACTAGTTCGTTGATCGAGAGATAGTTAGAGTTTCCTAACTATGGACTTGTTATAGTCACTTGATAACGGAGTCATATCATTAGGAGTAATGGTGTGATGGACATGACCCAAATAAAGAGTTGCAATTAATCGTGTCACAAAAGTTTTGTTGTCAACACTTTTAATATGCCAAATATTGTTTCCTTAGACCATGAGATTATATCACTCCCGTTCACCGAAGGAATACTTTGTGGACATCAAACGTCACTTCGTAACTGGGTGATTATAAAGGTGGCTTTCAGGTATCTCCGATGGTGGGTTGTTGGGTGATATGAATCGAGAGTGGGATTTGTCCCTCCATGTGACGGAGAAGATATCTCCAGGTTTTCTCGGTAATATAGCATCAAAAGTCTGCAGACATGTGATTAGGTTGTAATCACCGGGATCCTATATTATGGACGAGTAAAGAGAACTTGCCGGCAACGAGATTAAACTAGACATGGGGATGTCAACGATTATATCTCGGGCAAGTAAAATATCGTGAGACAAAGGGAATCATATATGAGATTAATTGAATCTCCGGCATTGTGGTTCAATCGAGAAAAGGTTTTCGTTGAGTGTATAGGAATTAATATGGGCATCCCGGTCCCGCTATTAATTATTGATATGATCATGTCTATGCATTCTCGAACCCGTAGGGTCACACACTTAACGTTCCGATGAAATTAGGTTTTGCGATGAATTAAATGATGAAGTGAACGAATGGTGATTCGGAGTCTCGGATGGGATCCCGGACATCACGAGGAGTTCCGGAGGAGTCCGGAGAATAAGATTCATATATGGAAAGTGGTTTCCGGAGGTTTCGGAAAAGTTCCGGAAATTATTTATAGGGTACCGGAAGGTTCCGGAATGTTCTACAAGGTTCTAGAAGTGGGACCACATATTGTATGGGGCCCACATTGACCAAAGGGGTGCTGCTGGCCACTTGGGCCAGCCGCACCACTCAATGGCCCATATGGGCTGCGGCATAGGAAGGGGGGGGAATCCCACTCCTAGTTGGACTAGGAGTTGGGCCCTCCACCCTTTAAGAAAGGGAGCCCAAGGAGGAGTCCTAGATGGACTCCAACTTGGGGGGCAAGGCAAGAGGGGCCGGCCGGCCCCTACCCTAGCCCTAGCCGCCACCTATATAAAGGGGGGAGGGAGGGGTGCGGCACACCCTTGTGCTGCCTCCCCAAGTTGCCTAGCCGCACCCCCCCTCTCCCATCTAACCCTAGCCGCACCCCTCCTCTCCCGGAGGGCTGCCGCCGCCTCCTCTCCACCAAAGGCTGCCGCACCCCCTAGCCCTAGGGGCTGCGCCACCATCTCCTCTCCCTCTCCTCTTGCTTGGTTTGGTGAAGCCTTGCACGCGGAGATCGTCATCATCACCGGCACTACCGTCGTGCTGCTGAGATCATCAAGGCCACGTCTTCTCGCTTGCGGGATCAAGGAGTCGACGTCTTCATCGAGCCGTACGTGTGGACGCCGCGGAGGTGCTGCCCGTTGCTACACTTCACCGGATTGGATCTCGAGGATAATACATCTCCTCGCGACTAGACGAGTCTAGTTGCGGGGATCGACTAGCCAACCCCTGCACCGACAAAACGTGTTTGTTAATCTTCAAGGGTAAGAGATTGGATGTCACCTTCGCTATCTTCATCTCGTAGATCTAGATCCTTGGGGTTTATTCCGCTTGCCGCGTAGGAAAATTTTTTGTTTTCCATGCTGCGGCCCCATCAGTTTGCATTTGAGAAGCTGATCACTTTGATATTTTATTCACAAATTTTGGTTAATTATTTAACAAGTTATGATTTTTTCCAAATTAGGTATTATTTTTGCCATTTTATTAATTCTTAATAAACAGCAAAATAATAGGTTCAAAACATCATTACAATGATACCAACAGGTAGGGTTTGTTTTTCCGAACAATTTGGTATATCATTTGCTAAATTTGAACCAATATTTAAATAGTTATCATTTTATTTAATTTATTTTAATTAACTGTTTTTACTGTTGGGCCGGCCTCCAGATCGGCCCAGGCCGGTTTCCAGGCCGGGCATGTGTCTGAGACGGCCGGCCTCCTGGCCGGCCCAGACCGGGCACCAGGCCGGGCGCCTGTCGGAGAAAGCGGGCCTCCCGGCCGGCCCAGACCGGAGCCCAGGCAGGGCATGGGCCTGAGGCTGCCGGCCTTTTGGCCGGCCCAGGCCGAGAGCAAGGCCGGGCGAGCAGGGCACGCGCGCGGCCGGTCAATGCCACGACCGGCGTGGCCGACGCGGTGACCACGCGCGGCCGACGGCGAGCGCGCACGGCACAGGCGCGGGCGAGCACGCGCGGGGACGGGGAGGGGCGGCATTTCACGCGGCGCGTCGCAGGGAAGCCGGTGGCGGCGCCACGGACCTAAGGGTCACCGGGATGTGCCTCGGCGACGAGCTACGGCGGCGTTGCGGTTCGGCCTTCGGCGCCAGGACGAACGAGAGGGAGAGGGAGAGCAGGAAGGGGTCCAGGAGGACGGGATGCTCACCCTAAGCGCGTTTACATGCTCATCGGGGACGGAGGAGGACAGCAGTGGCGGCAATCGGGCTCGGCCGTGGCGGTCGGTGGCGGGAGAGACGAGGACAGATGATTCGATTCCGGTCACCCCGGGCCGATTCCTTCGGCGTGGAGGTGCAGCACAGCGCGGCGGTGAAGATGGCGGCCTCAGCTCGAGCTCCAATGGCAGGAATCGATGGCGACCACGGCGACGGAGGCGAGCGGCGTCGGCTTGATCTAGGGTTTTGGAGAGAGGAGGAAAGGGGAGGGAGTAGGTGAGCGAGGGGAGCAGTTGAGAGAGCAGGGCGTCGGGGGGAAGCTCTTATCCACGCGGAGGGGGCCACGGCATCGACACAGGGCGAGGGACACGGCGGCATGGCGCCATGCAGTGCGTGCTGTGAACAGGGGAGAAAATGCCACTTTGCGCATAACCCCCTACCATCTCTAAAGTTTATAGCGAACAGGTCCAGCCGCATGTTAAGGATTTAATTTGAGGCTCTTAATCATTTTTTGAAAATTCTGAAATTATTCTGGTAGCCTCCCAATGACATATATAAGCTCCACAAAAATTGGGGTGGCAAAATAAATTGTTTTGAGCCACATTTATTCATAGGAGTTGAATTATGGTCATTTTTTATAGATTCCAAAATGCATTTATTTGGGGCACTTAAGCATTTCCAAAAATGATGAAAATATTCATGGAGGCTCCCAATATATTATTGAAGCTCTCTATAATTTTATTTTGAATTTTTGGAAAGTTTAACTTAGTTTCAAAAATAGAATTTGATTTGAACCAATTTTGGATTCTCAATTTTATTTCTTTGCTTAGCAAGAAAATGCCTTTGGCAAATATTTATAGATGTATTCCTGGAACTTCCTGGACAAATTGGAAATTCCAGAATAATTTGGTTTCACAAATTTGAGCAATTGCATTGAGGTTGAAGATTTTTAGGATTGGATTGGTTTCCTTTAATGCCTTCCAATTCTTGCTTTATTTTAAATTGGCAATTTAAATGGATGCCATGATGCAATGTTGCAAAGAAAAAAGTGAAAAATTGGCCCATATTTTAGGGTGCCAAACTGGGGCTGTTACAGGAACATCAACCACAGAGACATCATCCAGAAGAGGAAGCAAGGACTTCTTCACAGAGTTCAACTGATCACATGTATCTTGGTCCAGACATTCCATTTGATTATCCTCACCCATATCCTGATCTTCTTCAGATTCATCTTGATAATCTTCCAACAGCTGAGAACAATAGTCCATCTGAGTAGATTTTTCTCCTAACTGAGCCAGAGCAAAGTCATCAAGCTCATCCACATCAATATGAAGAGGAGGTTCCCAGTCCCACACCCCATCATCAAGATCTCCAGTAGCAAGTTTGGCAGGCAAGGAATTCACAGGGATGGTCAGATGGCTCTCCTTAACTGCATCAAACCCATTCCAGCTCCTGCAAACGCTGTTATCAAGAGCCACAGAAGTAAACCTGTCAGAATTCACAGTCCCACCAGTCACAGTTGGGGCTGGAGCACTAGGAACAAGGGGATCTCCAGGATTGGCATCTGTATCCATATTACTCTGAGGTTGGTTATTCAGACCAATCTGACTATCACCACCAGGATCTGGGCCATTCCCATCTTATGAAGGCACAGAAGGAGATTCCACTTTTAGATGCAGCATGTAAAGTTGTTGATTCATCTCTACAATGCGTTGAGGACGAATTTTACTGGGATCTTTACATGCCACCAGCACTCGCACCTCTGCATAGAAACTCTTGAAGAAAGTTGACCAGTCAACATCCATAAGCACACCAAACACAGAGATAAGCTGCCCTATTGTCTTCCAAGCACACCACTTAGGAGGCAGGCCTTTAACAGTAATCCAGACATCTTGCAGCGAACCAAGGGGCATAATATCTCCAACCCAAGCAGAAATTTTCACAGTAACACCTTGTTTCTCCAAGTCAAAGGCAGGAAATTCACTCAATTCTTTGATGTCCTTCCAGGGGGGAAATCTAACCAAGAAAGAGCCAGATTCCACCTCCCTCATTTGCCAAGGCCACTTCTTAGATTTGTAGAAGATAGCAGTCAAGTTTCTCTCCAATTCAACAATGTTAATGGATCCCTTCTTGACAGCCACCAGACCACAATTGCTGAAATTTATCCACTTAGTTTCATCTTCAGAAGGAACATCTAGGTGATAAAAACCCATTCCAGAAGAAGCACTCCCAAAATATGCCGCCGCAGGATGAGGCTTGATCCATTCAGGAAACGCATACATCGGGTGACCAGCTAAATTACAGACAAAGCAAACTTTCTTCTTCACACAGTTGCCTACAAAATGACCAGGATCCCCACAATTGAAGCATATCATCTTACTATAGCGTGGATCAAGCTCTTGTTCCAAGGGAGGGATCGACGAAGGTGATGCAGCCGCAGTGCCAGACTAAGAAGATCCCGCTCCAGGGGAGACCTGAGGTTGAGGAACCTGAACCAAAAGCGGCTACAGAGGGGGCTGAAAAGACTGATTAAACTACGGTTGCATCTGCGCACCAGAAGGAGGCTGAATCTGAACCGGATACTGGTAATTCTGTGCACCACCAAAATTGTGGAACCCAAACTGCTGCTGCTGCATCGGCTGTTGCATCATAGGAGAAGGATTAGAGTACTTAGGTTGATTCCGCTGCTGATACCGCTGTTGCTTCTGTGGATTTGGTCGGCTCTGCTGCTGGGCCGCCACCGCCGCACCACCTGCGCCCTGCGCTGGCGCAACTGCTGGAGGAGGAATCGCGCTACCAACAGAGATCGAGGGAGGTCCACCCCGGCCTCGACCATGGCCATGTGGCGGCGGCGCACCACCCTCCATGGATGCCAGCACCTCCGCGTAAGTGGGCTTGGAAGAGCGAACACCTCGAAACAAGATCCTCTTCAGCTTGTGGTGTACGAGGGCAAATCGATTTGCTGGGTAACACTAATCTAGGGTTAGAGATTCTACCTCAATCCCCTTCCGAATCCAGCATAAGGTACTCCCACCATGTGCCCGCAGAGATCGCACGGGAGAAGACGGAATTTCCCATAGCTGACCGAAAAACTCTTCCACCGGGCCATCTGCATCGTCATCTACCTCCAGACACTGAGAAGCGGGGCCAAAGTGGGAGCAGCTGATAGACGGGCCCAAAATTGAACCCATCTCCCCCCCCCCCCCCCCCCCCCCCCCCCGCCATTAACCAGAGGAGGGAACTCCGATCTATCTCCTGGCCATGGCAGGACGATATCACGACAGCTCGATCCAAATCCCGCAGACGCCGTCCCCTGTCTCCCAGCCACAGAGTCGGGGACCCGCCGCGGAGGTAGAGAGAACACGAGGCGCCGCCCCACCGGAGCAGGGGAATCCCCACTCGCGGAAGCCGTCGAAGCGCATGATCTCGGTGACTCTCCGGTCCGACTCAACTCAACTCCGCCGCTGCTACAGGAGAGCCGCTCGAAACCCTCAACCGGAGGATCATCCGCATCTCCGGGCACGCTACCAAAGGAAACCCCGGCGAGAATCCCGACGGCAGATGCGGCTGGGGAGATGAAGTGGAGCGAGAGCGGAGACGCGAGAGTCGTCGTCATTCCCCAAATAGATATAGTTATTATGACCAACCAAAACTTAACATGGATTTATGGATGCAATATATATAACAAGATAAGATACAAAGATTTTAAATAAATACAGTAGTCAGTGTACATACATAATAAATATGCAGTTTCATTTCCCGCAGTTTCCGAAATCACATTGTTCATTCTGCAGTTTTACGTGGCATCGTGCCACTTGTATTTTGGCTTTTTGATTCAAAATATATTTTGAAATTAAAATATACTATGTTGATGGGTGTATTAGATAGTCGGGGCAGACCGGCAAAGGTTTCTAGTTTGTGTAAATTATATCGGTCGATCCTATGTCGATTCAGACCTAGCAAGACCGAAATTTTAGACAAATTTATTGGTTCTTAGTGGACTGGAATTTTTGTTAAATCTAGCATTAACAAAGACTAACCTTTGTAGCAAAATAGTGGGCATATTTTGGAGTTTATGCTTGTAGACAACGGTTTGTAATACTAATTAACCTTTTTAAACCAATGTCACCGTCAGACCGTAGGTCTTAACATGGATTTATGGATGCAATAAAACAAGACAAGACACAAAGATTGTAAATGAAAACAGTAGTTGGTGTACATAAATATGCAGTTTCCGAAACCACATTGTTCATTCTGCCTGATAGCTCGCATGCATCCATCGTTAATTCACCGCCCGGCAGTTGACCCTGATCTCTCCGTACGATCCCGTCAGCAGGCCGATGTTGCCCAATTTCACCATCGCCGCCGCGAAGTCGGTGCCGAATTGAGCATTGTTGGACGCGTAGCTCCTGACCTGATCGTCCGTGGACCCGCCGTCAAAGAGCGCCTGGTCGGAGTGGAGCAACCCCTGATGGTCGAGGAGGCCGGAGAAGAAGCCGTTGTCGAAGGTGTCCGGCGAAGATGCGTCGAGCGGCGCGAGGCTGCCATCGTCGCCGCTGGCCTGGGGGCAGCCGCCTCGCAGAGACGCCGCGAATGTCCCGTCGATGTCGGTGTCCGTGTAGATCCGGCTTCGGTAGTTCTGGCACTGCGCCCGGCCGATGGTGTGGGCCCCTGCAGCAATGTGCATTGATCAATCGGTCGAGCTAGTGAACAATAGAGCTGTAAACCGGAGATCTATCAATAAGTCGCTCCCACATTACCCTTTCTTTCTTGTGTTGTGATGGAGACATGGAGTATGTAGCATGGATCCATGCATAGTTGCATGGTGATTTTGTTGTTTTGAATTTGGAACGTTGCATTGTGCATGAATGAATTATGAGGTGGTTGGAAGGCAGACTTTGACTACTCGATTGATCATGCTTCCGTTCCCAAGGGAAAAAGGGCACTTGATGGCCCGTGCAAGCCTTGTCTAGTTGCGAAAAGGAAAGGTGGTGACGAGCGTAGGGACGAGAGGCATCGATCACCACATGTTTTATTCAGGGGCATGCAGGCAAAAGGCAATGCGTCATGTTACAACCTAGCTAGCGTGTCCCTGCTTGTATATGATCAGTCATCAGAATTCAGTGATGGATGCTCACTACTCGGTGGATCATTTAGGTGGCTAGATGGAAAGACACGTTGCCAAGAACCTTTTTTTTTAGAACAAAAGGAGTCATAATGGAACCAAAAAGCTTACATGTATATATAGCTAGCTAGGCGCGTATATCTGACCGGGTAATTTTTGTAGTTACCTGCGAGAGCAACCATGTCGGTGGTGCTTAGTCCCTTTTTGGAGAATGCGGTGATGAGATTATTGAGGTTGGAGTTGGGGCCAGGGAGGTCACGGTTGGCCAGTGACGCGCTTGCTGTGGTGGCGTCCCTCCTTCCAAGCTGAACCGTCCATGATGGGCCCCCAAGCTGCACAAAAAGTCCAGCCGGTAACGTACTGCTTGTCGCCTGCATGTTTCGTCGCCGACGGAAAGTCTCACTCTAGCTATAGCTTACATGGACGACGGAGTCGCGGGCGGCGACGGCGAGGATGTCTGCGCAGGAGACGGTCCGCGGGCACAGCAGCTCCAGCAGAATCTTGATCCTGTCGATCACCTCCAGACCGCGCAGCGACCCAGCGTTCGGCCCCGCCCCCTTCTCGCCGGTGAAGCTGGCCGTGTCGTCCAGCAGAACGGACGCATCGCACCCCTGTTTGTATGTATCGACCATCAACAGATCTATGTATTATTTCACGTGAGAGCACAAGTTTACTTCTAGAGTTCTAGATATATATGCATGCACGAAAAAACGGTAACTAGTGCAGGCTGCAGTCATTGAATTATGAAGAGATCGAGATTGATGATGGACTTGCTTGCACAAAGCAGTCGTGGAAGTGCAGCCGGAGAAGAGAAGCGCCCATGCGGCGGTCGAGCAGCAACGCTGTCGCCACAGCCGTCCTGATGGTCACAAGCGCAGCGGGGCAGGAAGACGCGTAGTAGCTCTCCGATAGCTGTGCGTTCCCTACCGCGGCGGACGTCGCTGCCAGGAGCAAGAGCAGACGAGGGAGAGGAGAGCTCTCCTTGTGAGTACTAGATGGAGCCATAAGAGATCCAAGTGTCCTCAACGACTCAACTTTCAGGTTTAGGGATCCCTCTGCACTGCAGTTCCGACGGCATACTTATAGGCAAGAGAACCTAAGGAATTTACAGGCCGGTCAGTAGCATTAATTGTTACCTCATGCTCAGTAATAATAGGAGCGATCCAAATAATCTATGCAGCTTCAACTTCTCTTGGTCAACGAAATTTCAAAAAAAGAATAGCCTATTCCTCTGTATCTCACATGGGTTTCATAATTATAGGAATTGGTTCCATAACCAACATTGGACTCAATGGAGCTATTTTACAAATATTATCCCATGGATTTATTGGTGCTACACTTTTTTTCTTGGCAGGAACGGCTTCTGATAGAATGCGTCTTGTTTATCTCGAAGAACTGGGGGGAATATCTATCCCAATGCCAAAAATTTTTACTATGTTTAGGAGGATGGCGTTTTGGTGCCCGGGTGCACCTGCACCCGGTTTTGTTTTCGAAATTTGAAAAATATGAAAACGCTTCAAAACAAAATCTGAAAAAAATTGTGCAGAAACATAAGCAGGTGTCGAACACTCGTGAAAAATTTCGACAGAAAATACTAATTTTTCTGTTCTGTGCAAAAAGACAAATTTCTGACACCTCTGGTGTACCAGTTATCGTGCCTACGGTAAACGCTGGGTAGCCAAGTGCGGAGAGGATAACTGCTGAAAGCATATAAGTAGTAAGCCCACCCCAAGATGAGTGCTCTCTCCTCCGACTTCCCTAGAGCCCCCGGTATCACAACCGAGACAGCGACGGGTTCTCCACCCATATGGGGATGGAGCGACAGAAGTATGGAAATAGGATAAGGTAGCGGCGAGACGAGCCGTTTAAATAGGTGTCAAGTGGAAGTGCAGTGATGTATGCAGCTGAGGCATCCTAACGAACGAACGATTTGAACCTTGTTCCTACACGGCCTGATCAAATCGATCAGGCACTTGCCATCTATCTTCATTGTTCAACTCTTTGATGAAAAGATGAAAAAACCAAAAAAAAGCTCTGCCCTTCCATCTCTTGGATAGATAGAGAGGGAGGGCAGAGGCCTTTGGTGTCCCGTTCAGTCAAGAATTGGGGCTTCACAATTACTAGCCAATATTTATCTCATGCCTTTCCTCGTTCATGGTTCGATATTCTGGTGTCCTAGGCGTAGAGGAACCACACCAATCCATCCCGAATTTGGTGGTTAAACTCTACTGCGGTGACGACACTGTAGGGGAGGTCCTGCGGCAAAATAGCTCGATGCCAGAATGATAAAAAGCTTAACACCTCTTATTTGACTTTTTCACTATTTTGAAATACGAAAAAGATCCAAATATAAAATGCAAAGGTCGTCTTATTCAAAACCTCAATCATCACATCCCCTCTCTCCCACTTCACACCTCGGACCGCGCTGTTTTTATAGAGAGAAAGGCGCTTTCCCATCTTCTTAACCCGACATGAAGGGGTACCCCTGGGAAGAGATCCCGTGGAGACGGGTGGGCCTGTAGCTCAGAGGATTAGAGCACGTGGCTACGAACCACGGTGTCGGGGGTTCGAATCCCTCCTCGCCCACAGCCTTCCAAAGGGGGAAGGGCCTTTACTTTCCCCCTGAGGGTAGGAAAATCATGATCGGGATAGCGGACGTAAAGGTATTGAACTTAGGTATGCTCTTTCCTTTTGTCGAAGTGGAATCGTAGAACACAATGTGATACGATGAGATAGAATGCAATAGAAATAGAAATAAGGATAGCAAACGGGTTACCTACTCCTAAGGGTCAAAGCAAGCCCTTTAATTCAATTCTTTATTCTTACATTAAAGAATGAATCAAATCTCCCCAAGTAGGATTCGAACCTACGACCAGTCGGTTAACAGCCGGCCGCTCTACCACTGAGCTACTGAGGAACAAGGGGGATTCGACCTCCTAGAGTTCAACTCCCGTTCTCAACCCATGAACAATATGAGTCCGAAGCTTCTTTCGTAACTCCCATAATTTCTTCGTAGTGGCTCCGTTCCATGCCTAATTTCATAGGGAAGCCCAAAGTGGCTCTATTTCATTCTATTTCACTTCCTAGCACTTCCTATCATTTAATATCCATCCCTTTGGTCTTATTGACATAAGAGATGTCATTTATAGTCTATCTCTTTCTATATATGGAATGTCAAGAAATTCTCATCGAAACATCGAGAAATTGTGCATATAGAAAACTCTAAAGAAAGAAAAAAAGGAGACCCATGCCATGATTTTCAAATCTTTTCTATTTAGTAGTCTAAGTTTCTCGATGAGGATAATAAATTCGGTCGTTGTGGTCGGACTCTATTATGGATTTCTGACCACATTCTCCATAGGTCCCTCTTAGATCTTCTTTCTCCAATCTTGGATTAGGGAAGAAGGAGATATTCGCGACTACTGGCGGTTTCATTATGGGGCAGCTCATGATCTTCATATCGATCTATTATCCACCTCTGTATCTATTCTTTCTTAGCTAAACGGGTGGAGGATCCACCCAATTTGGTTATATCATGGACTCAAAAAACGGATCCGAATTTGACTGAAATGCACGATCTTCATAGGTATCACTTTTCACGATACCTAAAAGGTGGAATAGGGATTTTCGAACCATTTCCTATAAGAGAATGGTTTCCATTACTTTGAGAAATGGATTCTTATATCAAACTATAGCTATTGCATTAAAGATGAAGAAACTAATAGAAGTCGAAGACGCGGAATGGTAGTGAATAGAGAGAAAGATTCTTCTGATTTTCTTGTTCCTGAAAATATTCTACCTATCTCCTAGACGCCGTAGAGAATGGAGTGTCGAACACTCGTGTAAAATTTCGACAGAAAATACCAATTTTTCACGAGTGTTCGACCCTTGCGTATGTTTGTGTTCAATTGTTTTCAGATTTTTCCGAAGCATTTCCAAATTTTGAAAAATCAAAAAGCAAACCGGGTGCAGGTGCACCCGGTGCCAAAGTGAATTTCCGTATGTTTAGTAGCTTTTCAATGGATTCTCTTGCCTTACCAGGAATGAGTGATTTTGTCGCAGAATTAGTAGTCTTTTTTGGCCTAATTACTAGTCCAAAATTTCTGTTAATGCCAAAAATGAATGTCTGTTGTAGCATCACCTCTTTGATTAATAGAACTATAAGTTTACCAAAAGATAATCTTGTAAAAAAAAAGACAGGGTGTACATAATGTGTTTACCTTTGATATTTCTCCTCTTGCTAATACATATCGATCAGGGCACTTTGCTAATTTTGACCACCATAGAACCATAGAGTTAATCCATCTGAATTTGCCGGTTACACCATTGTAATCTCTTGTACACCATTTTTAATATAATACAAATTGAACGCAGCACATGGGAGGCGAACCTGGGTAAAATTCATCCCTCGTAGCATATGGTGACGTACCGTCTCGTGACATGAGGGTCGTTCTGACCAAACAAACAAATTACTCTCATGTGTACGCTCGTGAGGTATCAAGATCTCCCAAAATTTTATCCCTTGCCATCATCCTAAGAGGGAGTTGTGAGATAATCCCAGTTGCTCATTGTGTTGTTTTGAGAAAAGCTCGTAACCGAACAGAATATAGTTCGGTAAATCAGACACTTTTCACATCTCCTGCTCGTGAACCTTTGGATCCTTTCTCGGATCCGGACTCTATTGCACATCTTCTGGATTTCACCCCGGGTCATGCGATCAGGGCAAAAGTGCGGCAACTTTTTTCATCTGCAGTAAACCCTATCTCTAGATCGCACCGTTTTTTCCTTGTGGTTTCTTTTAGCCGCACTTCTTTCAGATTGACAGAGCTTAATGCTAGTCTGGCACTCTCTGCTTGTTTGGGTGTCTCCTATGATGAAATTGAGATTTCAAATCTTGCTGGTGGAGTTTTCAAATTCTCAGTCAGTTCAAAAGCTGTGGGCTTCTTCATTACCAATTTGAGATCATATACTTGCAAAATGTTTGAGTGCTTCTTTCATCTATGGGGCTATGGTGGTCCAAATTGGTTGAGAGAGGAAAAGCTATACTATGCGGAACTGGATGCTGAATGGACATAGGTCAATAGAAAGAAGTCTAGGTCTGGTCGCCTCTTTACAAGTGATGTCTCAGTTAAACATGCCTTCCGATCCATCAAGAATTCTCTCAAGTCGCACTCTTTTGTTGATCGGAGAGCTAATGTGCAGCGAAACTCTTTGGCCTCCAGACCTAGTGGGAAGCATGCTTACCGTCCCAAAGTTCAGCTCTCTTCTGTGGCTAAGGATGTGATCAGGGACCAACCTGAAGTTATTCAATTTGGTTCTCTGCCTGCTGTAGTTCTGGCGGGATCTTCGGCCTCAAAAGTTGTTTCCGATGGGCTTGCTACCAAGAATGCAATTGGGCCGGCCTCCTCTGGTTCTACACCTAGCAACTCTGTTATATCTGGTCATGATCAAGCTTTTGAGGATTTAATTGATAATATGGCGTTGCAAGTTTGGTCGTGCAACAGATGTTTAAGTTTTGAACATAAAACTGTTTTTTGCAAAGGAAGGATTCGGTGTTGGGCTTGTTTTAAATCTGGACACATTAAAAAAGATTGCCCGGGGGTAAAAGGGTCTTTGCAGTGGGTTGCCAAACAATCTACTACTCTGTCCCCGGCAAAAGGAATAAACAATGTTGTTTACCCAAGCGTCGCGGCAAAATCCCCAATCCCCTGCGAAAACCCTACCTCCTCTGCTCCTCCGCCAATCTCCAATCTAGCTCCAATGGCGAACTTTCCGGTTGATCCAACTCGGTTTACACCAGCAGGCATGGATGTCATGCAGCCCTGGGGAGATGACGAGCGTCCTGCAAGGATTTATGTCACTGCAGCCGCTGCGCCGCAGAGAAGGCACGAGCAATGGGCGATTGCGCAACTTGAACCAAGGCCACCGGCAGAGGAGATTGATGGTTTTCTTGAGCAGATTGCGAATCATATCTTCAACGAGTACAACCTGGAGGTAATGAGTTTCGCTGAGAGTGCTGTTGGTCTTGGTCTCTATCGCCTTGCTAGTTCTGTTGCGAGAGATTTGCTGGTGGCGCAACATGCAGTTCCTTTTGGCAACGGACGCATTCTTTCTTTCGCTAGGCATGATGCTGGAGATAATTTTAGATCAACTGTCTATACTAGGCTTGGTTGGATCATGTTGCTTAATTTTCCCATGGACTACTGCACGGAGGACTTTCTGAGAAACATGGTTAGTAAGTTTGGCAAGATGCACTCGTGGCACAGGGATGACCCCTCACCCACTAGGACTCTGATTAAGCTCTCTTATGGAGGGGTTCGTGATATCCCTAAATCTATTGTCGTGCGTGAGACTCAGAGATATGGTGGTGTGGTGGTTTCCTGGACTGTACCAGTTTTTATTCTGCAGAGTGAACAGGCTGATGTCATGCCTGGGGATGAATCCCCTGAGCCGCAGGATGGTAATCCTCATCCCTTTCATGGCCCTCCTGTTATTCCTTTGGATGATGCTTGGGTTCCACCAGTTAACAATGAAGCAGGCCATGGATGGGGGCTTTGGGATGCTGGTGCAGCAGGAGAAAATAATGTTGTGCAGCATGGTTGGGGTGATGATGAGATGCAGCACGACCAAGCTCCCCAGCAAGAACAACAACAGTCTTCTTCTACAGTTCAGTTTACTGGAGATTCCATTGATTCTGAAAACTATGTCCAAGCAGAGGGACCAGAGCAGATTATGGATGTGATTATTCCTGGAGTTGAGGGCCCACAGATGGCTATTATCCCTGCTGGTCATGCAATGCCTGGGGACCCTCAAGACCTTCAGCTTTTCAGGGTTTTGCTCCCTGACCCTGTTCTTGCCTGGAGTGAGTACCTGAGGTTCAATTGTGCCAGGTTACAGTTTGACAGAGGTTCCCTTTTCCTTTCGCAGATTTGTGGCCTTCTTGAGCCTGTTATAGATAAGAGATTCTTTTCCACTGTGATTTATATGGAAGAAGTTAATTCTGCAGTTACTTCTGTGAAGTCTGTTACCCCTTCTGTGCCATCCAGGACTCCAAAGAAAAGGGGACGCAAACAGGCTGTGGTGTTACCATCAGTTGTTAGTCGTCCCACTAGAAGCTCAGTTCAGAATGGGGGATTCAGACTGGTGCCCATGCAACAGTCTCCAGAACCAAGGAAAAGGCCAAGGTCGGCCAAGCCGAACAGCAGGGATGATCTAGTGCCTCCTTTCACTCCCTTACGTGTGCTTCAGTTGGCAGGAAGGGAACTAGAAATTGAGGAGAAGGAAATCTCGAAGGAGAAGCTTGAGGCCTCCTCTAGCAAGCCCAGGAGCCCATCTTCTTCCAATGATAGTTAAGGCCAAATGTTTGGTGGGCCTTGTTGGCCTCTTTGAAGTGGGGGTTGTTAGTATTTTGCTAAAACTGATCATGCTGGTTGTGTTATGGTACTATAATCTTTGGATGCTTTTGGATGTCTCTGTTATGCTATTTTGTCTTTCTGTGATGGACAAATTCCTTTTCTCACTTATATCTGGTTTTTATGGATAATAATCATCAAACTCAGCTGGATTGGATGGTTTTTGACTGGAATGTGAGAGGTCTGAATGATAAAAATAAGAGGCTTGCTGTGTATAATAAAATTGAGGAATGTCATGCTGCTGTAATTTGTCTTCAGGAGACAAAATGTCAGAATTTTGATCATTCCTTTGTCAGATCCTTTTGCCCCAAAAAATTTGATCAGTTTGTTTTTTCCCCTTCTGAGGGTGCCTCTGGGGGGTTAATTGTTCTATGGAACAGCTCTGTGTTCCATGGAAGGCTGGTTGAAATTCACAGATCTGCCATTAAAATTAATTTCACTTCAGTGCATAATTCTGAGACCTGGACTCTAATTAATGTGTATGGCCCTTGTAAAGGAATCGAGAGGGACAACTTTGTTACCTGGCTTTATAACCAACATATTCCTATTCATGAGAACTGGTTAATTGTGGGGGATTTCAACTTCATTAGGTCAGAGGATAACAGGAATAGGCCTGGAGCCGATTTGAATGATATTCTTTTATTTAATGATGTCATCAGCCATCTGGGATTAATTGAGCTTCCACTTAAGGGCAGGTCCTTCACATGGTCTAATATGCAGCAGGACCCACTTTTGGTGCAGTTAGACTGGTTTTTCACTTCTTGCCAATGGACTCTGTCTTATCCAAATTCGACGGTTTCTCCTCTGGCTAAAATTACCTCTGACCATCTTCCCTGTGTTATTAAAATTTCAACCTCTATCCCAAAGGCTAAAATCTTCAGATTTGAGAATCACTGGGTGCAGCAACCTGGTTTTTTTGAGCTGGTTCAGGATGTATGGAATAGACCCACTAAGTGTGCTTCCTCTGTGGGGATTATTTCGGCAAAATTAAAATCTTTGAGATATGAGTTGAAGAGATGGGGAAAGAGTTTGTCTCACATCAAAACTCTTATTTATAAGTGTAACATGGTGATTTTCTTCTTTGATCAGTTAGAGGATTTGAGAGTTTTGAGTACTCCAGAATTCAACTTCAGGAATATAGTAAAGGTCCACATCAAGAAGTTGTTACAGATTCAGTCTGATTATTGGAAACAGAGATGTACTATAAGGTGGGTTCAGCTGGGGGGGGGGGAGAACACTAAATTCTTCCATGCTAAAGCAACTAAGAGGCACAGACATAATGTTATCCCCTCTATTATAGATAGCAATGGCAATACCTTGGAGGATCATCAAGATAAAGCTGCTGCTTTCTGGCATAGTTTCAAAGGGAGGATGGGAGTTTCTTTTAGCACCAATGATCAAGTCGATCTTAAAAGGTACTTGTCTGCTGTACCTGGACTAGATAATCTTGCTGATGCCTTTACTGATGAGGAGATTGATGGAATAGTAAAGCATCTCAAACCTGACAAAGCCCCTGGACCTGATGGGTTCACTGGTTTGTTTATCAAAAGGTGCTGGTCTATAATACAGAGTGATTTTAAGCAATTATGTGCTGACTTTCATGATGGGAAGATCTCTCTGGAAAACATTAATGGGTCCTATATCACTCTGGTTCCTAAGAAGCAGTCTCCTGAAACTGTTAATGATTTCAGGCCTATTTCTTTGACCAATACCTCCTTAAAATTTCTTACCAAGTTGGTGGCAAACAGGTTTCAATCTATCATCTCCAAATGCATTCATGATAACCAGTATGGTTTCATTAAATCAAGGACAATCCAGGACTGCTTAGCATGGTGTTTTGAATATATTTTCCAGTGTAAACAATCGAGGAGAAAGGTGGTGGTTGTGAAAATTGATTTTGATAAGGCCTTTGATACAATTGAGCATAAAGCCATTCTGCAAATAATGGAATGCAAGGGGTTCCCCTCCATTGTGATATCCTGGGTCAAAGAGGTGCTTAGTTCTGGGACCTCATCTGTTCTGCTCAATGGAGTACCCGGAAACAAATTTCATTGTAAGAGGGGAGTCAGACAGGGTGATCCTCTCTCCCCAATTTTATATGTTCTGGGAGGAGATCTATTGCAGAGCATTGTTAATTTGGCCTTTGAGCAGGGAAGATTGAAATTGCCCATTCCTGTTGAAGGAAAATTCCCTGTGGTACAGTATGCTGATGATACTTTGGTTTTCTTACCAGCTGAATCAGATCAGCTCCAGATATTTAAAGAACTGCTGGATCTCTTTGCCTCCATCACTGGGCTCAAGGTGAATTACCATAAATCTTCCTTGGTGCCAATCAATATTTCTTCTGAGACGGCTGTGTCCCTAGCTGGTATTCTGGGATGCCAGATAGCTGATATGCCATTCCCTTATTTGGGTCTTCCCATGGGCACAACCAAACCGGCAATGAAGGATTTTGCCCCCCTAATAGACAGAGTGGAAAGGAGGTTATCTGCCACGGCCTCATTTTTATCCTATGGTGATAGTCTGGTTTTGGTAAATTCTGTGTTATCATCCCTGCCTACTTACTATATGTGTTCACTTGTCATCCCAAAAGGGGTGATTGAGGTGATTGATAAGGCTAGAAGGAGATGTCTTTGGAGGAAGGATAAGCATAAGGAAAGAGTTAATTCCCTGGCTGCATGGGATATGGTATGTAAACCCAAAAAGAAGGGGGGGCTGGGAATTGTTAATTTGCATGTGCAGAATAAGGCCTTACTGATGAAACACCTGGATAAGTTCTATAATGACGCTGATCTGCCATGGGTGAAATTAGTCAGAAACTCTTATTATCACAATTCAGTGCCCCATGTTGTCACGTTGAGTGGTTCTTTCTGGTGGAGAGGGGTCTTTAGCCTTGTGGATGAATGGAGGGCGATCACCAAGTGTGAAATGGGTGGTGGAAGCTCCATCCTGTTCTGGGATGATTTGTGGACGGACAGGTTGCTATCTCACCAATTCCCAAGGCTTTTCTCTTATGTCAAGGACAAATTGATTTCCGTCAAAGAGTATTTGAGGCTCGAAGATCCAACTGCTGCATATTATTTGCCTCTTTCTGTGGAGGCTTATCAGGAATATATTGATATGGCACAGTTGCTACAAGGCGTGGTTCCCAGTGATTCTTCTGACAAATGGATCAGTTGTTTGGCAAAGGGGAAATACACATCAAGTAGTTTCTACCAGTTCCATTTTTCTGGTATCACTACTCATATGCCCTCTTGTTGGATATGGAAGTCCAAATGTATGTCCAAGCATAAGGTCTTTGCTTGGCTCATACTACATGACAGGATCAATACAAAGGACATGTTATTACGCAGGCATTGGAATGTTACAAACAATCATAATTGTGTGCTCTGCCCTCGGCACCAATATGAAGACTGGGTGCATTTATTCTTCCAATGTACTTTCAGCCAAAGAGTTTGGTCATATTTGCAGATCAGCTGGCATGATGCTTCAATGTTGGATAATCTGTTGATCGCCAGGAAGGGTTTTGAGGGACCATGTTTTGTTGAGATTGTTATTTTGGCTTGCTGGAATATTTAGAAGCAGAGGAATTGTTATATTTTTAAGGAGATTTTGCCTACATTCAGAAGCTGGAAGGCTGGTTTCTTTGTGGATGTCACCTTGCTTGGGCATAGGGTGAAAGAATCTATTAAACCTCTTTTGTCATCATGGCTTAACAACTTACAATAATTTTTTGCTTGTAAATATTTGTAATTATTGCCTGTACAGTTGTTCGTTTTTTCAATAAAAGGCTGTGGGGGCCTCCCCTACAGTATTTAAATTCAAAAAAAAAATCAGACACTTTTCTTACACGTTAGACGGGAGAAGAAATCATCATAAGTGAGAGTTACAAGACAAGCCCACACCCGAGTATATAGTTCGGTAAGTCGAACATAGCGGTGCTCCGAAGCAGGAACATGCATGTGGTTCTATTAAACTTCTTTCACTAGTGTTGTGGCCCAGTTCTTTTCAGCTACGGCTTGTGCATAAGCCACTCCGGTTTGAGCTGTCTAGAGAAACAGCAGTGAAAATAAGCTCGTGAGAAATTAAGAAGTCTGTAATGCCCCCGTAATGATTTTGTGTTTTGACTACCTAATATTGAGTTGTTTCTTGTTGTTTTTGCTGCAAATTTAAAAAAGAAAACAATTTTAGAATGTGAGAAAGAAAACAAGCTGCAGACCCCTCTTCTCTCTTGCTCAGGCAGTCACGCTTGTTGAAACTGAACGGAGGAAGACAGACAAGAAGACAGGTGAATTTTTGTGTTGCGTGCAAGTGCAGCTGCACAGTGTTTTCTGTTTCTCTTTTATTTAGCAGTCAAAACTGAACTGCGAGAGTACAAGGAAGAGCCCGTCTGGTCGCAATGAAACTCTTATCATGGAACTGCCACGGGTTGGGGGATACCGCTGCAGTTTGAGCGCTTCTGGACGTTAGAGGCATAATAACCCCGATGTGGTGTTTTTGTCGGAGACCCACTTGGATCGCTATCCAGCAGACTGTTTACGTAGACGAATGAAGATGGACTTCATGATAATTCATCCTAGTGATGGTAGGCGGGGAGGAATAATGTTGCTTTGGAAGAAAGAAGTAAAGCGGTATATACGCATGTCCAAATTATATAGATGTGCGCATTGAGGAAGAGGAGAACATAATTTGGAGATTCAAGGTATGTATGGTGAATTCCGATGGGCTGATAAATATAAAACATGGGACAGGTTGAGGTTCATCCATCAGCAGAATACTCTACCTTGGCTTGTCTTGGCAGATCATAATGAACTTCTCTATTCTCACGAGAAGGAAGGCGGAAATGCAAGACCTCAGCGCTATATTCAAGCCTTCCATCATGCAATTGAAAGCTATGAACTTGACGATATTGGTTTTATTGGAGACCTGTTCACCTGGCACAGGGGAGCGATGTGCTCGAGATTGGATAGAGGACTTGCAAATGTGAGCTGGAACCAGTTGCATAGTAATGCAGCATTAGTGCATCTGGAGTATAACCATTCTAATCATAGGCCATTGTTGTTGGATACAGAATTTTACACAACACCGTCCAACAATCCAATAAATAGATTACGAAACTTTGAAGAAAAATGGTTCAGAGAGGAAGGATTTTGTTCGTTTGTTGAAGAAAATTGGAACTCTGCGGCTAACGAGCAAGGTGTGATCGATGTACTGGACAGACTCAAGGCCATGCATGCTGGGCTGCATGCATGGGACCATCGAGTTCTGAAGAAGCCCAAGCAGCAACTTCAGAAATCCCAACGTGATCTGGAAGCAGTCATGAGAGGCCTGTTAAATCCGGAGAATGAGAGGGAAAAATATGAACTCACACGGTTAATTGAAAAACTTCTAGAGCAAGAAGAAATAAAATGGAGCCAACGTTCTCGGGCGAATTGGCTTCAGAATGGGGACAAAAACACATCTTTATTCCATAATTTTGCAACGGCACGGAAAAAGAGGAATTATATTAAAAAAGCTAAAGGACCCTGGTGGGAACTTTGTGGAAGGTATTGATAATTTGGATTCAATTATTGTGGATTATTTCTCGAGCCTGTTTACATTAGAGATTGATGAAATCGACCCGGGTTTCTTGGGCAAACTTACCCCAAGGGTCACTAATGAAATGAATGCAAAGTTGTTAGCTCCTTTCGTTGTGGAAGATGTGAAAAATTATTTTCTTAGTATAGGTGACCTTAAGGCACCAGGACCAGATGGATTACACGCTTTGTTCTATAAAAAGTTTTGGCACCTGGTGGGAAATGATGTTACCCATGCAGTTCTGAAGGCTATCAATGAAAATATTATTCCGCCAGGCTGGAATGAAAAAGTTGTGGTGTTAATTCCAAAAGTTGAGAATCCAGAAGAGGTATCACAATTCAGGCCTATTTCTCTTTGTAATGTTGTTTATAAAATTATCTCCAAAATGCTCACAGCAAGGTTGAAAGTGATACTTCCGGATATCATAGCTCCTACTCAGAGTGCCTTCATCCCTGGAAGGCTTATTACGGATAATGTCTTGGTAGCATATGAATGCGTCCATAAAATAAAAAAAAATAAGAGGAAAGGTAAAACAGGACTTTGTGCAGTAAAGCTTGACATGCACAAAACATATGATAGAGTTGAGTGGAACTTCTTAAAGAACACAACGATTCGGTTGGGCTTTGATACCCAATGGGTGGATTTAGTAATGGCTTGTGTTACCTCGGTCCCTTACTCTGTCAGGTTTAATTCTCAAATGACAAAGGGGTTTACACCCACTAGAGGTATCCATCAGGGAGACCCGTTATCTCCCTACTTGTTCTTATTTTGTGCGGAAGGTTTATCAAGTTGTTTGTTGCATGCCGAGGAGATTGGTGCCATTGAAGGTGTTAAAGTGTGCAGGAATGCACCATCAGTTTCACACTTACTTTTTGCTGATGATTCTTTAATTCTGTTGAAAGCAAATTTGAATAATGCAGTCTCATTGCAGCAAGTTCTTGATTCCTATTGTGCAAACTCGGGACAAATGATTATTGTGGCCAAGTCTAGCATATTCTTCAGTCCACATACTCATGTTGCTGATAAGGTGAATATTTGCAATACCCTCCATATTAATATTGAGGCTTTATCGGATAAATATTTGGGTTTACCGGCTCTAGTTGGAGCGGATAGAAGTGACAGTTTCTTACATTTTGTTGAGAGGGTTATGCAAAGGATGGAATAAAAACTATTATCCATTGGTGGTAAAGAAATTCTTTTGAAAGTTGTTGCTTAGTCCATACCAGTTTATGCTATGTCAGGTTTCTTATTACCGAAAAATGTATGCAAAGAGATAACGGATGTGATATCTCAGTTTTGTTGGGGCGATGATGATCAAGGCAGGAAAATGCATTGGTACTCTTGGTGGAAATTATGCTTCCCTAAGAAGGAAGGAGGTATGGGCTTTCGAGACCTACATTCTTTTAACTTAGCTATGTTGGCTAAACAACTCAGGCGTTTAATTGATGAGCCTAATTCTCTATGTGCCCAAATTTTACGAGCAATATATTACCCTTCGGGGGACATTCTTAAGGCTGGACTAAAGTCCGGATCCTCATTTACTTGGCAAAGTATTGTGGCTAGAATTCAAACTTTTTAAAGAGGTTGCATATGGCGGATTGGTAATGGCGATTCGGTTGATATTTGGAAAGATCTGTGGATTTCCAGTAGCCCTAATAGGAAAATAATAACCCCAAGAGGTGATTGTAGCCTCACGAGAGTCTCGGATCTTTTGGATACGACGACTGGTTATTGGGACGAAGAGCTTCTAGGAACAATTTTTGACCCGCTGGACATAACAAGAATCCTACAAATCCCACTAAACATTGATGCTTTTGATGATTTTCTAGGATGGCATGGCACCAGGTCGGGNATTTTTTTCTAGCTACGTGACATTTATATTATTATATATATTAATCTCACCGTGGATAGTCTAAGTTTTGGGAGTAGAAAACACGATCACATCCGTGTAAAGTGCAGCAAGACAAATTCAGGATTTGCAGGACACGAGTCGCGATGTCTACACTAGGGTTTTTATTTTAATCCCTTCCCAGTACCCTTCCCCTCCGAAAATGCTAGACCTAAGGGATGGTTCTACGGAAATTTTCCTACGCGATGCCGTGTCCCTTTCTCATTTGCTGCACCCCTATTTCTTCTGGGTGGGCCCGTCCGTCCACCAATCCCATGTTCACACCTCATCCCGTGAACCTTTCCGTAATAAAACTGCCCATACGTGTAGCATTACTCCTTCCCCTCTAAACAATCAAATCCAAACGAGAGAAAGAAAGAAAAATACTAGGCAATTATTCAGGACCGGGATTTGAATACGTCAAACGTCAATGTTAGGATGAAGCAGCAAGACTGGGCCGGGTGACCTCACAGAGATCTGCCCGGATCACCGAGCTGATGAATGATGATCCATCTATCACTATCAGGGCCGGCATATCCCCCTAGTTGCGTATTAGATTAATGTCGGAGAATGTTCCCAGTAACTGGGGTGTCTCCAAGGTATCGTGTGAGGGGCTGAACACGGAGTCAAACAATCCTCAACGTGCTCCGGCGACGATGCTCGTCGGACTCGCTGCGGGATGACATTGCAGAAATGGACACAATATCTTACCCAGGTTCAGGGCCCTCTTTGGGAGGTAAAACCCCTACGTCCTGCTATGGTGTATTGCACTGCTTGGAGTTCACAGTACAAGAGAGCTTGGAGAGCTCGAGGTGGCTAACAATGGCTACTTGCTAGTCTTCAGATCTAGGGTTTGGTCTAAGTTCCCAGATTCCGAACCCTTTGCTTGGGCGTGCCCCTTCTCCTTTTATAGGCGTCTTGGACCTCTTCTGCCCAAACATTTGGGCGGGAAGGGTTACCACATGGCGACGAAGGAAGGAGCAGGGTGCACGATAAAGGTGGAGTCCACCATAAAGGTAAAGCTCGTGGACGCGGTCCACAGCAGGGGAGCAGCGTCACCAAAGCTGAAAAAAGGCCACCGACCAGCGGGACGGTGGGCTGGCACTTGCTGAGGTGGGATGTGACCCATGGTGACGTCGTCCTTGGAGCGTAGTTGCAGACGGTTCCCTTATCACCAAAGAGGCAATACTCGCTGTCCGCTTTGCTTGAGGCCGCTTTGTTGACCGCTTTATACATGGAAACGGTAACTGCGGCATCGTCGTCATCGCGCGTAGGCACACGCGTCATCCTGCACATGGGCGCAGAGCCCATGTGCGCCCTGCCGCGGAGGCAGAGATTGCTTCATGAGGAGGGAGCCCCGCGAGGCAAAAAGCCTCGCCGAGCCCTTCAGCTTGGTCCTTAGCAGAACTGCGGGTGGCGTCGAAGACACCTTGTCAAGGAGCGGTCCCTCGCCAAGGGAGGAAACTCTCGGCGAGGAGAAAAAGATCCCTCGCGAGGGAAAACCCTCGCGAGGCTCGCCAGGCTGGAGAGCCTGGTCCTTAGCGAAAATCATCCGAAGAATCTCGTGGGCCCTGGCAGGCCGGCCCGTGGTACCCTGGTTTCCACTGTGCCGACAATTAATGGAGGCACTGGGACACACAGAGAGAATTAGAGTACCACAGATAGATATAATCTTATAACACACATTACGAGATTTTATTTTCCCAGATAGATCTGACGTGCATCATCCCCAACCCCACACTTCCACCTTTTCCTTCCAACTCCGCCTCCTACTCTCGTGCTCCCGCCCACCACCTCCATCTCCCGTCTCTAGCGCCCGCTCGCGCCCTGCTGCCTCAATTTCCCACTCCCACGCAGCGCCTTGATACGTCTCCGACATATCTATAATTTTTAAAATTCCATGCTTGATTATATATCAGTGCCACATATTTTTATATCATTTTGGCATGATTTATGAAACTAACCTATTAACAAGATGCCCAGTGTCGTGCCAGTTCTTGTTTTCTGCTGTCTTTTTGTTTCAGAAAAGTTGTTCTAGGAAGTTTCTTGGAACGCGCTGAAAATTTACGGGATTTATTTCCAAGATGAAACAAAGACGGAGCCAGAAGGACGCCCGGAGGGGGAAGCCACAGCCTCCAGACGCCCTCCAGGCGCGGCCCCACCCTAGGTCGCGCCTAGGCCCCACCTGGGCAGCTCCTTCGCCTCCTCGAGCCGCCTCTTCGCCTATAAATTAGTCTTCATCCCGAAAACCCTAAGTACCCGATCATATTTCCCAGAAGACGTCCGAGGCCGTCGCCATCGCCAACCCTAGTTCGGAGGGTTCTGCAGCTCTTCCCGGCACCCTGCCGGAGAGGGAATCGACACCGAAGGCATCTACATCACCATGCATGCCTCCGAAGTGATGTGTGAGTAGTCCACCACGGGACTACGGGTCCATAGCAGTGGCTAGATGGTTGTCTCTCCTCCTTGTACTTCATTGTTTACATCTTGTGAGCTGCCTATCATGATCAAGATCATATTATCTGTAACTACTACATGATTGTGTTTGCATGGATCCGATGAATTGTGTAAGTCATTACTTTTGTTCATCTATGTGTTGTGTTTTATCTATGATCTTGCATGCTCTCTGATGTTAGTGGATGCTTTGGCCAAGTAATTATTAGGGTTGTATGAGAGAGTATTTATGCTAGATAGTAGGTTCATGCCTCTCTTTGTCTGAGCTCGGGCTGACAGAAATGATTAAGACTAGAGATGTGTTGTTGCCACTAGGGAGAAAACAGCAGTGTGATTTCCTTGTGTTATTTACATTGCTTACATTATGCATTTTGCTTATTGCAATGATCTGTTGCTTGCAACTTAATAATTTTGGGTGACATTCTGGATAGCGATCCCGGAGTGAATTATTAGTCATAGATGCAGTTGGATAACGGTCTATGTATTTTGACGTAATGCCCATATTAGATGAAACGGTGAACTGTATTGTTTTATGATAGCATTGTTGTGCGCCCACAATTCTGTCAATTGTCATGCTGTAATTTGTTTACCCATCATGCATATCTTTTGGAGAGACACCGCTAGTGATCTGTGGACCCCGGTCCTATCTTCCTACATTGTTTACAACCATTTTAATAACTTTTCATCATCATTTGCTCGCTGGTCATATTTCACTCTCATCATATTTTACATCCACTCATTTAATTCTTTGTGTTCAGCAAACCGGAGAGATTAGTTTGTTTGTGATTGTGTGCAGGTCCACGTCAATTATCATAAACGGTGCCGTTGACACCTTGCTAAGCCTTCTCCAAGTCCTACTGGATCTGACAAACTTGGTTTTGTAATCAAGGTAAACTGCTACTTTACTGCATCATACCTTCCTCTTGAGGTTCCCCAGCGAACGTGTGATCACGTCATAAGCAAGCTTTTTCTGGCGCCATTGCCGGGGATTTGAAGAAGGCTTCTCGAACTACCAAGTCTTCCGTCAACACGCCATAAGCTTTTTCTGGCGCCGTTGCCGGGGACTTGGAAGCTTCAGCTAGGGGAGTTTCACACAATCTTTCACTCTACTTTGTTATTGTCTTGCTTAGTATATTTTTTGTTAGTCTTGTTTTGCCTTTCGTTTGCTCTAAAACTGAAAAACGCAAAAAAATTAAAAATTCCAGCACCTTGTTTAATTCGGTTTTACCTTGTTATCATGGCTAGTTCCACTCCTTTTTCTCCGTCTCCTGAAGTTGAAGTTCGTACTTTTAAACAAAGAGGGGGAGAAAGTTTAAAAGATGCTTGGTATAGGATTAGTGATTCTCAACACCGTTCCACGAAGAAATATTCAGATACTATTCTTCTCAGAAATTTTTATGTTGGAATCACAAATTGGTATAGGTATGTCCTAGACACTTTAAAAGGTGGAAATTTCTTGGGCACCCCCTCAGTTGAGGCTTGCAATATCATTGAAAGTTTGGTCGGGACCCCACCCATTAATGAACCTAAAACTGAAGTAACAATGGAACATGTCATGAGAAGGCTAGACCTCTTAGAGAAATATTTGCCAAGTATGAATTAATAGATAAAAAACTACTTGATAGTAGTAGCAAGATTGAGGGATCCTTAAAACATATAAATAGAAGGATTAAAAATCTTGAGACCAATAAAGGCAAGGATGATCAAAATTTGAGAATTAGCAAATTGGAAGAAATTATGGATGATGTAGGTGCAACTTTTTCATCTCTCAAAATTAAAAAGAAGGAAGTTCCAGCAGGAAGGGGACCAAACTTTACCTATGTCCCCAAGGTTGCCGAACCGAAACCGAGTAAAATAAACAAACATAGTTCTCCTGTTATCATTGAAAAACTCCCCAATGAACTAAATATAGGAGAGACTAAAATTTTAAATCCTGTTGTTGAGAATGTTGAAATCAAAGGATCAACAAGGAATTCTCTTAGTAGTGCTAGTTCTACCTCTGAAGATGTCCTTGATGATTTTGATCTTGAAAATGATAAACTTGAATTTGCCATTTTTGCCTAGCTAAAAGGCGTTAAAGAAAAGCGCTTATGGGAGGCAACCCATTTTATTTTACCTTCCGTTTATTTTTGGTTTCTTTGAGTTTTGGGGGATGTTACTTCTGTAACAACTCCCTTGTATATTTTTGTTTTGGTTTTTTGTGCCAATAATAGCCTCTAAAGAGAGGATGACTAATTGGTGAGTTTGCTGTCCAGAAACAGATTTCTGTTCTTCACTGTTCAAAAATCCAAAAAATCACAGAATGTCATCTGTTGATGGAAATTTTTGACAGCAAGAATCAGGACTTTTTCTACCATTCTCTAGTTTTAAGTTTTCTGATTTGAGGTTAAGAAGTGCCCCGAAAAAATTCATCTTTACAGTCTGTTCTATTTTTGACAGATTATGTCCTTAGTTTTGCATTGCTTCTTTCACGGGCAGAGTGAAGTTCTTTTCAAAGCTGGAGCTTTACTTAGACCCTTGTTACAGTATCTAATGTTGTAAAAAAATAAGTTCATGATATGTGCTTTGGAACTGAAGGAAGATATTGTTTTTTAGACTAACCCCTCTAATGAAGTTGCTATAAGTTTTGCGTGAAGAAGTTTTCAAGTATTAAAGTGTGAGGTGATGAAGGAAGATCAAGAATGGATAAAATCCTAAGCTTGGGGAGGCTCCCCATGGACCCTCCTCCTAAATATTCAATAAGTAACAAGCGTCTAAGCTTAGGGATGACCAAGGCATCCCCTTCTTCATCAACAATCATCGAATTCTCTCATGGTACTATATTTTTATTCCTTTACACATTATGTGCTGTTCTTGGAGCGTCAGTTTGTTTTTACTTTCAGTTTGCTTGTGTCTTGTTCTCTGGTCTTTGAAATAATTTGGATCCATGCATGCTTGTTTGGAGAGAGACACGCTCTGCTTTTTCATTATACACTCATGTTCTTCACTTATATGTGTTGAGTGTTTGGCCTTTGTTATTTTGCTTCATGTTCTGTTTTCAAGCATCTCTTGTTCAGAGCTGTTAGCTTTTGTAGTTAGTAAAAGTGCATGGTTGCCCCCATGCATGGTTTCGGTAATTAATGACAATCTCTATGGACTAATATTTGCATTGAGCTATATTTGTAGGTGTCCATTAGCTTGCTTGTCTCCATTTGTTGGAGTCAAGGTCTTGCTTGTTCTCCATGTGTTGGAGTCAAGGTTAAGGGAAGAAGATCATTTTTTGATCAAGGCCAAGGTGTTCGTCATCAAGATAAAGGCCAAGTGAAGATATGCTGAAGAGATGCTTCTCCCATCTTGGTGTATGGGGAAGCCATGTGAATCTTCACCAAGCGAAGCGCAATCGAGGAAGTTGGTGCGTCTTGAGGAGATGAAGATCGTCTTCATTGACCTCAAGTGGATTTATGCGCAAGGCAAAGGTATGATCTTGATAGGGATTTTATTTTACCGGTCTCATGATGTTAGTTGAGAGATCGGGTTATAGGATAGATAGCCGTACTATCAAGAGGGGCTCTCGACCGAGTAACTTGATCGTATCGTTCGTGGAGAGCTCAACCCTTTGCATCCTTGCATCCTTGAAATCATCTTCATTGGTTCTTATTTGACTCTTATCGTGGTCTGGTCTTGGTGCTTGTCGTGCGTGTTATGACAAGGCTAAGTTCACCAAAAACGGTTTGCATTTGCGTCTTCTTTTGTGTTTTCGGTATTGGAGATTTTGCCGGTTCATCCATGCGGAAGATTTATATCTTCCATCTCATTGCAAAATCTCCATTGCTTGTTTGCCTTTTACAAAGGTTGCTTTTGTTGTCTTCTTTCCAACAAAATTGGTTTCGCTTCTTTCGGACTTCAATTGCAAAAGAAACGGTTTTTCGGTTTGCGAAAAAGAGATTTTAAACTTTCCCCATTTGGTTTTACAATATTTTGTTGGACTATGTTGTTTCTCTGCATAATCTTGTTGTGCTCGTTGTGACGTTTCCATCGAGTCCAAGATTATCGAAAACGGAGTTCATTTGCAAAACTTATGGGGTTCTGATTTCTCTGTTTGGATCTACCCCGGAGATGGTCCGGAGTCTCCGGTCACACCGGAGTCTCCGCCCCAAAGGACCCGGAGTCTCCGGCCTCCTGTTTTTCCCTGCCGATTGAGTTTGTGTGGTGCGGTACTAGACTGGGGTCCGGAGGTACCCCGGAGATGGACCGGAGTCTCCGGCCCAAGGGACCCGGAATCTCCGGCCCCAGGTTTTTCTCAGCTCTTTGCCTCTTTCTGGGGCGGTACTGGATAGGGGTCCGGAGGGACACCGGAGGTTTTCCGGAGTCTCCGGCCTGGCCGGAGTCTCCGGCCCTCTTGGCCGGAATGTCCGGCCTGCCCCAATGACCCGAGGTGCCCGGAGCCTAGCCGGAATATCCGGCCCAGGCCGGAGTCTCCGGCCCACTTACACTGGAGTCTCCGGCCTGAAAAGGTCCCAACGGCTAGTTTTTGGGGGAGGCTATAAAAACCTGGCTGTTGGTCTTGCTCACTTGCTTTCCTCTCTCCTCCATTGTTGCTAACCTTGTGAGCTTGATTCCTCTCAATCCCTCCAATGATTCTTGCCCAAACTTTGGGATTCAAGAGAGGAGATCTAGATCTACCATTCTACCAATCAAAATCCCCTCTGAGTGAGGGAAACTTGTGGATCTAGATTTTGGGGTTGCTTTGTGTTCATCCCCTTTGTACTTCCTCTCTTATTCCCTCCATAGCATTAGTTGCTTTGGTTGGAATTTGAGAGTGAAGGATTTGACCACTTAGTGTGTTCTTGCCTTTTGCATTAGTTGCATCAGGTTGCTCTCTCCATGGTGATACGTGAAGTTGAAGGTTGAGATGCTTGTTACTCTTGGGTGCATTGTGTTCCCAAGAGCTTTGTGCCTCTTGGGTGCATTGTGTACCCTAGACGGTTGGAGGTGCCGCGAAGACTTTGAGTTTTGAAGCTTCGGCACGAATTGGGAGCCCCCAATTGAGTTGTGGGTGTGTGCCCCAAGGAAGTTGTAAAAGGGCTCCGGAATCCGCCTCGAAGGATTCCGATAGTGGAAGGTGAACCAAACCTTTGGGTGCGGTTCATCGGAGAATAGGGTGAGGCCTTTGTGGCATCTTGAGTAGGCCTTTTGTGGTGAGCTCACACCCCTCCAACGAGACGTACTCCCTTAACAAGGAGGAACTCGGGAATACATCCTCGTCTTCGCGTGCCTCGGTTATCTCTATACCCGAGCTTTTACTTATGCAAATTTACATTGTGATAGCCATCGTGCTTGAAGTCTATATCTTGCTATCACCTTGTTGCTTGCCTTGTTTAGCATAAGTTGTTGGTGCACTTTAGGAAACCTAGAATTTTAGGTTGTTGGCTTGTTAATTTAAACACCTAGTTTTATTCCGCAATTATCAAGCCCCTAAATAGAAAAGATTTTAATCACCTATTCACCCCCCCCCCCCCCTCTAGGCGACATCCGGGACATCGTTTATTCTTTCAATTGGTATCAGAGCCAGGTTTCTCTTGTTTGGCTTTATCGCCTAGAGAGTAAAGATGTTGTTTAGGGGATTAATGCACGATTCCATGTTTATATTCAATGGCACAAATTTTAATGTTTGGAAAACTCATATGCTTAGTCACTTACGGGTCTTGGACCCCAATATTAAGCGAATCTTAGATCTAGGTTTTTCTCCTCCGAAGGATTACGAAAGTACGACTTTAGAGGATGAGAAAAACTTATATCTAGATTCTCTAGCCTCTAATGAGTTTTGCAAATTTGTGAGTGTTGTAGTTTTCAAGTCAATCATGCCTCTCCAGGATGCACATGAGCTTTGGACCAAGCTTCAAAATAAATATGGAGTGTCCAACTCTATTGAGGATGATTGCTCTCCCTCCACCTCCGGCCGTGACGAGTTCTCGTCTTCGTCTACTTCACCAAAATGTGGTAAGCCACAAACCAATGTAATGGTGAGTAGTGATAGGCTTTGCAATATTGATAGTGAGCTCTTTTATGATGAATTTCTATCTCTATCTTTTTGCAACGCCTCATCTTTGGACTTAAACTCTTCTAGCACTATAAATGTCATACATGCTAGTGTTGATAGTCCTCGCATACCATCCAAAAATTGCTTAGACAAATCTAATGATTATATGCTTGCTTTATCTTGTTCCAATGATAAAAATGCTTGTGTTCCCTCTAACTCTTGCATGAATATTAATGTAGAGGAAACCCAATTAATTGTGGAACAAGATTTGAACTTGAGTAGTTCAAAAATTAATTATTCTTCTTCATCCACCTCTCATTGTCTTATGGCTAAATCTTCTTCTAGTAATGACAATGATGATAATAATGATAATGATAAGAATGATGAAGAAGATGATATGGAAAAAGTTAATGCCCTTCTTCAAAATAAAGGTCTAATGATTCTTAAAGCCCTTCCTAGCAATAAAAGTGCCCAAGATAACCTCTTTGAAATCATGAGCACTCTTATTGAGCGTGGGGAAACTATTGAGGCCTTGGAAGCAAGCCTTGAAGAAAAGGGTAAGATCGAAAGAGATGATGCTATGGAGAAAGCATCGTTAGAAGATGCTCTTGAGGAAGAGCAAGAGACTCATGCTTCTATTGAGGAGAAACTATATTCTATCGAGGAGTCTCATAATGAAATAATTGCTAAAATCATTAAAGAACGTGACCATGCCATTACTAAATATAAGGTCACGAAAAATGAAAATGCTAGATTAAATGAATAGCTTGCTAAGATTTCTTCTTCCATCCCTAATGTCAATGATGCTTGTGCTACTAACTCAATTTCTAGTGAAGCATCTATGTCGAAGGAGAATGTTGAGCTAAGGGCTCAACTTGAGTCGCTTACTAGCAAGTATAGGAAGTTGGAAGAAAGTCATAAAAAGCTATCTAGCTCTAATGATGATCTTCTAGCATCCTATGCTTGTCTAAAGTTAGCTCATGAGGCCATCACTTCAAAGGTAACATCTTGTGAGCCTCATGTGGATGATAGCACAATCTTAACCAAAGATGCTATATTGCCATGTGCTAGTCCTAGTAGTTCATCCACTAAAAATGTTGGTACATCATGTGATGAATTACTTGCTTTGCCTTGTTGCTCTAACAATGATACATCTACCTCCTCTAGTTCTTGTGTTGTCACTAACCATGTAGAGAAAAGCGGAGAGCTCAAGGCCCAAGCCACTTCTACGAAGAAAGGCTTGGAAAAGTGTCATGAAGGGAAGCGTGCACTTGACAACATGTTGAGTGTGCAACAATCCCCCAATGACAAGAGTGGACTTGGATTCAACTCCAACAACAAGAACAAGTCCAAGGTTGATAAGAAGAAGAAGGGCCAAGTTCAAATCAAGAATCCGGCCAACATCATTTGCTTCAAGTGCAAGCTAGAAGGGCACCATGTTTGTGATTGCCCAATTAAGAAGAAGAAGCCTCTTAGTGAGAAGCAACTAGGGAAACGGCCTCTTGTTCAATCTCGTGCTCAACCACGAGTTGAACAATGGCCACCTCCTAAGAAGACTCAAGCCAATGCTCGTCAAGTTGAGGAGCCTATTAAGAAGAAGAGTCGGTGTTGCTACCTTTGCCGTGGCAAAGGTCATTTTGCTTCTTCATGCACTAACGGTACCGTATCCAACCCTATTATAGTTGATGATGCTTATTCTCTTGGGAAGGATAGAATTGGCAATGTGTTTGCCAAATATGTAGGAGCTCAAAGTGGTGTCAAGAAAAGCACCATTTGGGTTCCCAAGCCTATTGTGACTAACCTCTTAGGACCCAACTTGGTTGGGGACCAACAAGCTTCAACTTGATCAATAGGTGTTTGAGGAGGACATTGGTGACTTGGCTATTTTGAAGAATTAAGGGATCTTCATGATTTTATTTCTCAAGCCAAGTCAATTGGATTATCACATATATATCTCATATCCAATGCTTCCTCCTTGCGGTAACTTGTACTTAATTCATATATACATTGAAAGTTGCTTGCTCCCTTGCATGTGTTAGTTTTGTTCCTAGCATGTGCTTGTATATGATATGCTCCTTTCCTACTTGTCTTGTTATTCAAGGTTGTGTATGATAGTTGTATATCATGTATGCGTAATTTGTGTGTTGAGCTTTATTGAATCTTGTGTGGATTTCATTTGGCTCTTTGAGATATTAATGGATTATCCCATTTTGGGGGAGTGATGTGCTTTGTGCACGTCACAAACCTAAAAATGTGTATACATGAGGCACACCACCTAGTCTTGATATTTCAATATTATCTAGCTACTATGTGGTATGTCATATTCATGAGAAATTCAAATTCTACAATGTCCATTAATTTCTCTAGTTGGTTTTTATTTGCCTCTTGTTTAAATAAAATGAATTATCACATTATGGGGGAGTAATAAGCTATGTGCATATCACAATCCCACAAAATGTGAACATTTGAGGTTTGCCACTTAGATTTGATATATTAAGTTATCTTTCCTATGTGGCATGTGTGCTCAAACAAGTTTCAATTTTCCTTTGTGGTTACCCTTCGGTTCTTGTTTGTGTGAGTTTGCTTGGTGTGGTTTTTTCTAATATCCATTTCCATATATTATGTGAGAAACAATTTGTTTCATTTTATTTTAACCATGGCGTTGCCGGTTGGTTCGAATAATTGAAACTACCAACAAACATTTTTCAAAATATGGTGTTTTAATTCTTATCTTTTTGCCTTATTTTACTTTACTTGATTTCGGTCAAGTATTACCCTCTTCTTGGTATCTTTTCTCCTAGTTGATATTTTTGTTTTAATTGGTATCTTATCTTCAATTGGTGTCTTATCGATCATTTGTTGTGTTGATTTGATTCCTTTTGATATCACACTTCATGTGTTGATGTGTTTTGGAATCAATCATATGTTGATTTGATTTCTCCTCAATCATGTGTTGATTTGGATTTTGATATAATTTGGACAACCTTTTTGTGTCACACCTTGGTGAGCTCTCTTCTTGGTGTACTTAGTGTTTTTTGTCCAAATTATGTCTCGTTCGGTTCTAGAAAGCCTTTGCATGCTCGGCTACTAATTTATATTATTTTAGCATGCTTATCTTTCTTGATCCAATATATAGGGTATGCTCCACCGAATCCTAAATCGGCTAAGATGTGCATGAAATTCAATTTCATATCTATATGCACATATTTATGTGGAGTATGTCCTATATATTGTAGTTGATCTAACTACTATGGAACCCAATGAGTTTGGGAACCATTTTTTACTCTAATTGTGTTTTAGGTACAATGGAGATGCATTGGATGCTTGCCTCATTCATAAGGAAGGTGTTCTCACCGTGTGATTGTCGGAGTCAAGCTTTGATGACAAACCAACTCTCATCATCTTCATCGTCAATGCATCTCGGTAACAAGTATCCATCTCATGCATACCTTTCTAGTTTTCAACCTTGTGTAGGTTGCCTCTTTGCATGAAATCTCTTATATGCAATTGTTGTGGTTTTGGCCTTTTCCTTCACTTAATATATCTTTGTGATATGTGTGTTGAATTTGCAAAAACCTTTTCTTCAATTGATATTATTTCCCTGTGATACTTGTTGCCTAACTCAAAGCATCTCCACTATCTCTTGTTCCCTTAGTGATATGTGTGATGCTATTTGAACTTCATTCATATACGATGAGATAAATTTGAGCTATGTGCTATGCTTTTAAGCAACAATCTCGTTTGTATATTTATGACTTCCTTTTGGATACCTTGTTCTCTTTTTCCCGAACCATCTCATATGTGCAAGTTGCTTTGTGGATGTATATCATCTATGGTTTGTCTACTTAGAAACCTATACATATGAGAGAGGTCACCTTTTAGTTGGTATCCTAATTCTTTTGAGCTACCGTGTTTTCATCTATAATTCTTTGGTGGCTCCAAATTTGTCTCATGAGTGCTTGTCTCATTGTTTATTGGTATCTTTGCACACTCATGTATTTGTTGAGGATCTTTTACCTCATGCTTACCATGGTGAGCATGTTGAATTTTATTGGCTAAATGGTCTCACTAGCTTTTGGCATTTTCAATTGGTTTTAGTTTCCAATTGGTATCCCTAAGCTTGTGAACATATTTCTTTAAAAGATCTTCTTATTTCGGTTGGGCCTATCTTATGTTGAATTTTTGAAAATTGATATCTCCTTATGGCTCAACCACATCTTTGGTGCAAGTGCTATGATTTGCTATTGCATTATGCACCATTGCACTTGTTGCGTGTTCTAGATGATTTTGGGGGAGTGAGGATACCATATTTGTGCACTCTTCATTTTGTGTATAAACATTGGGGAGCTTCTCCATTTTTATTTGGAACTCTTGCTTTGGATCTTTTCGATTGCTTTGCTCCTTTGTGGAGAGGTTTAGAATGATTTCATCCTTTTGCAATCTTTGGATCCTCAATATAGTTTGATTTCCTCTCTTTATTCGTCAATGAATAAGTGCATTTGATTTCACTCATATCTTGAGAAATGCACACCTTTATGGAGGAACTCTTATTATATTGGCTCTCTAAATTTTTCTTCCCATTTCGGCAATCGATGCCAATGGGGGAGAAGTTTAGAGGGTTTAAGGGAATTTGGGTTTTATGCTTTTGTTGCATTTGCCTTTAATGCGCTTTGCATCCTTGCTTGTTTGTCGTGCAAGGTTGCTTTATTCTTTATATAAACCCTCTTAAACGGGATTGTCATCAATTACCAAAATGGGGGAGATTGAAAGTGCATGGTTGCCCCCATGCATGGTTTTGGTAATTAATTACAATCTCTATGGACTAATATTTGCATTGAGCTATATTTGTAGGTGTCCATCTTGTCTCCATTTGTTGGAGTCAAGGTCTTGCTTGTTCTCCATGTGTTGGAGTCGAGGTTAAGGGAAGAAGATCATTTGTTGATCAAGGCCAAGGTGTTTGTAGCGCCCTTGCTTAGAAAAGCAATGACATTCCGTGAAATATGCTATTCCCTGGATCGAGTATGGATAGCAATTCACAAATAGATGTGATACCATGCATCAATGTCAAATAATTATTACATCGCGAGATCCATAAATAAATTATTCTTTACAAATTGCATAGCCAAAGGCTAGCTTCAATGCAAAGTTTGGCAGCGGAAACATAAGTAGCACAGAGAGCTTCATCATCTTCATGTGCCACTAGCATACATGTTGGTTGCAAGCTCGAAAGGTAGACGTCCTCACGCGTCATCGTAATAACCTGCAACATTAACGTTGCAGCCCAGGGAATTTGGGTCAATACCTTGTGACAGGCCGGCAAGTGATACTTTGGTGGAATATAAAAGGGCAAGTCTAAATCTATATGCAAGTTTGGCTGGTGGAGTTAAAGGCTATTGCATAAAGCCAATTTTTTCCTACTTTTCATAAAGCTTTTTCATTTCTCAACTTTCTATAAGACGAACTGGCATGAAAATCAGTGTCTCTTCTACTCTTGTTCACCCATCAAATTTTATTTATGAAATTGGAATGAGGAGATTTTCCATCGACATCTTTGTCCAGCTGCTCAGAATTGTCCGTAACCGGGGACACGGCTAGTTTTACACTCTCGAGAGGTTGTGCACTTTCACCACGAGACTCAGTCAACTCGTTCAGACCTTAACCCTCATTAAGTGAAAAGGAAAGGAGAAGACCGAGACGAGACCTTTGGGACACAGTCCCCTGTTCCTCAGGCAGACCCATACAAGACGTTCATCCGCTGAGAACTGCCGGAATCAGGTTCCTAGAACTTACTTAGTCAAGACAGAGCCATTATATCAAGTGGCTGCACTGGAAGCAATATAAACTTGGAGTGACTTCAATCTCTTTGTTCCTGGGTGGCCGTTCACAAGTGCACGTACTCAGGTACCCGCAGAACTGGGCCTGAGCAGCCACTCAACTTTAAACCACCAATAGAGCAAAACCAATTGCCACCCAGGTAGTTCATTAACTTAGTAGAGTTTTTATCCTTTCGCACTACAATAGAACATTTCAGCATTGCAGTTCTAACTTCTACCAAGTGAATGGGTTCCTAAATCAACATGAATAAAGGGTGATATACTAAACAGGTCTGCATAGCAATATAGTAGTACACCTATCATGCATACTACTGAAATAGTCTACAATGCATATATAATAAAATAGTAGGTCTTTCATGAAAGGGTGTATGCACTTGCCTTTTGGAACTTGTCGTTGCTCACACACTCTTCTCAAAGTAACCCGTAGCATTCCGTTCAATCTATACAATACAAACATATGGCAATAAGCAACAATACAACAATCCAAGAAACAAACATAACAACAAACATGGATAGAAACAAACATATCTAGGTTGGTGGTCCAAGTTTCAATACATGATCCCATAAGCAAAAAGAATCAATGCATTAGGTTTGGGGTTTGCCATTTGGTCAGGGGTTGGTCTAAAATCAAATTTGAACATTCCAAATTTGAAGGGTTGAAAGGGTTGTTTTAAAGGTTCTAGGGATTGGTTTTGATCAAAGTGATCACACAAGGGTTGGTCAAAAGAGCTTTAAAATCATTTTGAAACTATGGTTTGCAAAACATTAACATTTAAATGGCCTTTGGCACACTTTCAATGTTTATGTTTCTAAAGGTGGTAGCTTGGCATGGTTTTGGTCTCTCTGGACAGAGACAAATATTTGAAGAAGTTTTCTAAAAGAAAACAAATTAAAAGGATTTATAGAAATTAAACTATATCAGAAATACTCCTATTTGAGTCTCTGATTAATAAATCTTTTTAAAACTATCAAAAATTAATTATAACAGTGGGTTCATGTCATGCATGTTCCAAGGTTTCCAGAAATATTTTATTTGCAAAATTTGGACTTATAGATTTAAAATTATGTTAAATTTACTCAAATGACTCATTTGAAATTTGAATAAATTTGGATTTGTTACACTGAAAACTAACAGTGCCAAAAGATTCTACAAGTCCAGAGCTTTTCAAAAATATAAAATTTGTTAAATTTGGCCAAACGGTTTAAAAGATATAAAGGTTTGAAGTTGCAGGGACTTTTCTGTAAAACTGCCATTTAATTTTATTTCGGGAAAATCCCAGAAAACATGGTGGCTCGGGCTCGGCCCGGCTCGGCTAAGCTGGGCTCGGACTCGGCTTGGCTTGGGTCAGCTCGGCTCACCTAATCGCGACCGTTGAAAGGAGATCCGACGGTCCAGATCTAGGGTTCGTACCCCGGCGGCGGCGGTTGGTTGCCGGAGACGGCTCGGACGGCGGCGGTGGCTCCGGTCGTGGATGGCGACGACGTTGTGGTGCTTCCCTGAGCTCGGCGAGGCGACGACGATGCGGAGGAGGACACGGCGAACTCGATGGTAGCGGCAGCGTGGGAGTTTGCTTCTGGGAACAGCGACAAATCGCGGACGAAGACACGGCCGCGTCGGTGATCTTTCGACCGAGCTCCTCTTCGTCGATTCGCTGCATCAAAAATTCGAAATAGTGGATGAGGGGATGCGGCGTGGTGAGAGGAAGAGACAGAGGACAAAAGGAGGCGGCGGGGACCGTTACCGTAGCCGGAGATGGCGAAGTCAGGTTGCGGTAGGACGCAACTCCGGTGAGCGAATTCGACCCGAATTCGAAGGGGAACCAGAGGGGAAAGAGAGAGGAGAGGGTGGGCTTCCAAGGGACGGGGTCGGCGAGGCAATTGGTGCCCTTAATCGCAAGCAATCAAGGGGGAAATCGATCGGGAAGAAACGGCCGTGGCTTCGTTGAAGACGATGACGTCACGGTGGGTCCCACCTGTCAGGTATTTCCCTTTTTATTTTTTCCTTTTTCTGTTTTCTTTTATAACTTTTGATTTAAGCCTCCAAATCAAGTCAACTAAATTTGTAAAATTTTGTAAAATTCCCATTAGTCAGCATAGACATTTAGGAACTATTTTTGATAAAAATAAAATCACCAAAATAACCTTTTTGGTTAAATTTGCCTTATATGGCTATTTGGGAAATTTCCAAATTAAGGTTTATAAATATCCCAAAATGTTTAATTAAAAACCAGAGGATAATATGAGTAATATCATTCAAAATGATAACTCATTTTCATATTAAAATAATTTAAGATAAAACATTTTTATAAAACAAAGCTTGGAAGAGTATTTAAATTATTTCCACAAATGAAATAGGGTTTATAATATCCCCATATTATTTATTTTAAAACAATAAACCAAAAGGGGAAATACTATTTGAAAACCCCATTTAAATATTTTATTTCCAAGACTTTAAAATTGAGATTTGAAGATAAAGAAATATTTAATTTAAAATATAACTTTGAAGATGTCCAAACAATCTTCTATAAAAGCTTTTCTTGATTTTTGGAGACTTTATTTAATTATTAACAAAAGTTTTAAATTTTTGTGATTTTTAAAACATTCCAAAATTTGGGATGTTACAGTGTTCGTCATCAAGATAAAGGCCAAGTGAAGATATGCCGAAGAGATGCTTCTCCCATATTGGTGTATGGGGAAGCCATGTGAATCTTCACCAAGCGAAGCGCAATCGAGGAAGTTGGTGCGTCTTGAGGAGATGAAGATCGTCTTCATTGACCTCAAGTGGATTTATGCGCAAGGCAAAGGTATGATCTTGATAAGGCTTTTATTTTACCGGTCTCATAATGTTAGTTGAGAGATCGGGTTATAGGATAGATAGCCGTACTATCAAGAGGGGCTCTCGACCGAGCAACTTGATCGTATCGTTCGTAGAGAGCTCAACCCTTTGCATCCTTGAAATCATCTTCATTGGTTCTTATTTGACTCTTATCGTGGTGTGGTCTTGGTGCTTGTCGTGCGTGTTATGACAAGGCTAAGTTCACCAAAAGCGGTTTGTATTTGCGTCTTATTTTGTGTTTTCGGTATTGGAGATTTTGCCGGTTCATCCGTGCGGAAGATTTATATCTTCCATCTCGTTGCAAAATCTCCATTGCTTGTTTTCCTTTTACAAAGGTTGCTTTTGTCGTCCTCTTTCCAACAAAATTGGTTTCGCTTCTTTCGGACTTCAATTGCAAAAGAAACGGTTTTTTGGTTTGCGAAAAAGAGCTTTTAAACTTTCCCCATTTGGTTTTACAATATTTTGTTGGACTATGATGTTTCTCTGCATAATCTTGTTGTTCTCGTTGTGACTTTTCCATCGAGTCCAAGATTATCGAAAACGGAGTTCATTTGCAAAAGTTATGGGGTTCTGATTTCTCTGTTTGGATCTACCCCGGAGATGGTCCAGAGTCTCCGGTCACACCGGAGTCTCCGCCCCAAAGGACTCAGAGTCTCTCGCCTCCTGTTTTTCGCTGCCGATTGAGTTTGTGTGGTGCGGTGCTGGACTGGGGTCCGGAGGTACCCCGGAGATGGACCGGAGTCTCCGGCCCACCGGAGTCTCCGGCCCAAGGCACCCAGAATCTCTGGCCCCAGGTTTTTCTCAGCTCTTTGCCTCTTTGTGGGGCAGTACTGGATAGGGGTCCGGAGGGACACCGGAGGTTGTCCGGAGTCTCCGGCCCTCTTGGCCGGAATGTCCGGCCTGCCCCAATGACCCGAGGTGCCCGGAGCCTGGCCGGAATATCCGGCCCAGGCCGGAGTCTCCAACCCACTTACACCGGAGTCTCCGGTCTGAAAAAGGCCCCAACGGCTAGTTTTTGGGGGAGGCTATAAAAAGCCTCCTCCCTCCCCAAAACCTGGCTGTTGGTCTTGCTCACTTTCTTTCCTCTCTCCTCCATTGTTGCTAACCTTGTGAGCTTGATTCCTCTCAATCCCTCCAATGATTCTTGCCCAAACTTAGGGATTCAAGAGAGGAGATATAGATCTACCATTCTACCAATCAAAATCCCCTCTGAGTGAGGGAAACTTGTGGATCTAGATTTTAGGGTTGCTTTGTGTTCATCCCCTTTGTTCTTCCTCTCTTATTCCCTCCATAGCATTAGTTGCTTTGGTTGGAATTTGAGAGTGAAGGATTTGACCACTTAGTGTGTTCTTGCCTTTTGCATTAGTTGCATCGGGTTGCTCTCTCCACGGTGATAAGTGAAGTTGAAGGTTGAGAAGCTCGTTACTCTTGGGTGCATTGTGTTCCCAAGAGCTTTGTGCCTCTTGGGTGCATTGTGTACCCTAGACGGTTGGAGGTGCCGCGAAGACTTCGAGTTGTGAAGCTTCGGCACGAATTGGGAGCCCCCAATTGAGTTGTGGGTGTGTGCCCCAAGGAAGTTGTAAAAGGGCTCCGGAATCCGCCTCGAAGGATTCCGATAGTGGAAGGTGAACCAAACCTTTGGGTGCGGTTCATCGGAGAATAGGGTGAGGCCTTTGTGGCATCTTGAGTAGGCCTTTTGTGGCGAGCTCACACCCCTCCAATGAGACGTACTCCCTTAACAAGGAGGAACTCGGGAATACATCCTCGTCTCCGTGTGCCTCGGTTATCTCTATACCCGAGCTTTTACTTATGCAAATTTACATTGTGATAGCCATCGTGCTTGAAGTCTATATCTTGCTATCACCTTGTTGCTTGCCTTGTTTAGCATAAGTTGTTGGTGCACTTTAGGAGACCTAGAATTTTAGGTTGTTGGCTTGTTAATTTAAACACCTAGTTTTATTCCGCAATTATCAAGCCCCTAAATAGAAAAAGTTTTAATCACCTATTCACCCCCCCCCCCCCCCCCTCTAGGCGACATCCGGGACATCGTTTGTTCTTTCAGTTAGAAAGTATTGCCCTTGTTGTTTCACCCTTTTAGTTTTGTTTCAAATAAGTTGATTGGTGTTTGGTTGAGGGGAAATTATCATGTAGGAAGTGTGAAAAGTGTTGCTTAATCTTGTAGATCATTGTCTTGAATCTTTAATACTGGTCAATTGTTTAGAGATATGAAGTAGATTAATGCTTAAACTTGTGAATCATCTAGTAAGAATAGATTAGTAAAGAACTGCCGTAAAGCTTTAAAATTGTGGTGCTTTTCCTACTTGGTAGCTCTCAAAGTATAGATATTCTTTTTGCAAAGAGTTGGTTTGGCTAACAAAGTAGACGGTGTGAAGTCTAGTGGTTATGCATGATGTATATCTGTAGTCATTCATTGAACCAAGTTGATGTTATGTGTTTGCTCGATATCCTGCTAAGCCCAAAACTTCCGTACTGAGAGGGAATACTTCTCGTGCATCCAACTCCCTGAGCCAAATATCTTTGCCATTTGTATCCACCATACCTACCTACATGTGGTATTTCCCTGCCACTCCAAATAAAATTTTCATGTGCTATCTTTAAAACTTTCAAAATTCTCCTTTTTATGCCTTTGTTTTTAAGCTCATGAAGAAGCAGTAGGAAGCTAGATATAATATGTGACAAGCAAAATCATTCCCCCCCTTTCACCCGGTGTTGATGGTTCACATCCTCACTTGAATTTGACCCGAGAGCGGCTTAAGAAAAATATAAATATAACTCACTATTCTCCTCCGCACAATAAAAACCTGAGAAATCAGTCAAAACATTGGTTAGTAGTAAAACAAATAAGAAAGAGGACCACGGCCAGGTGGCGTATGGAGGCTGTGGGCCTCCCCGTACTTGTCCTTCTGGCTCCCAGGGTCTTCTGGCGAAAAAGAATTTCTGTATTTTTTCAGAATTTTCTGAGCACTTTGGATTTTTGACCTTTTCTGCAATGCACAGACATAATAAACAGAAACTGGCACTGGGCGCTGGGTTAATAGGTTAGTCCAATAAAATATGCCAAAATGATATAAAAACATAATAAACACATGGGGCATTGTTATAAAACGAGCATGGAACATCAAAAATTATAGATACGTTTGAGACGTATCACGCCTCCACCCTCCTTGCCCGCTACCATCACCGTCGGGCTTTGCGTAGGTTTGCCCGTGTTGTCCTGGACGGCGCGGCGAACTCGGCAAAGCACATATGTCAGGGCGACGTACCCGGATTCATCTAGCAATGACGACGACTGTGGTGGCTGCTCGGGCGGCACCACAGCCGGAGAGTGCACAGGCTATTGGCCTGGCAGCTCTTAGCCCTGAGACCGGTGGCGGGCGGCGTCCCCTCCATGGCTTCTCGCGTGGTTGGGGGACCTTCAGTCGTCGGGCATTGCAGCGAATTAGGATTTGGACACGGCAGTCGCGGCGATCTAGGGACTTCTCGCATGGATGCTGGCAACCCGGTCGTTCAACGCGTTGCTATGAAGTCCTACAGGTCTGGATCGAGTAAAGCGTGGTTCAGTAGCAACCCAGTGGTCATGTTCCAGCAATGCATCCATCTTCCTGCTATCGGTCGTCTTCGATCTGGCCATCAACGAGTTTCGAATGCTTTCGCTGGCGACCTTGATGGATTGGCATATGTGCTTCTGGACCTATGGATTCGATGGGATCTGGTCGTGCACGTTCACAATTTTCAGCCCTTGGGGCTTGAAGGGGACGTGCCGCGAAGCTCCGCTTTCCGTTGACACCATGGGACATGTCGAAACCTACGATTTCCATGGTGTTGGTAGAGTCGGAAATGTCAAGACGGTTATGATTGGAAGAACGGTATTGGTAGAAGTGGACTTTTGGATACGATGAAGACATTGCTTCACAGGCTGTTGTGTGGGCATGGCTGGAGGACGATGTTCATATCTGAACCGAACATGTGCATGTTAGCCTTGTGATTGGTAATTCGCAGCAGGGGCCTCAAAATCTTGGTGGCAGCACTCAGGTAGGTACTTCAGTTTGGTGGTGCTCTTCGAGTGCCAATCTCGATATCTAGGGGTGAAAACCCTAGGTATGTCCTTTATTGGCTGTATCTAGCAGTGAAGTTCCTTGAAGGCATTGTTTGTAGAGTTCGGATTCTCCTCTAGGTGAAAATCTATAATATTTGATTGGGTGACGACAACATTTTTTTTTTTGGAGGGGGCGTCGCTTTTGGAGAATATCTTCTGTTGTCAAGGAGTGATGTATTGGTAGTTTAGATCTGACTAATGCGATTGATTGATCATTGTGGTGGGGTCTTTTTGTTTTGGTTGTGCGCATTCGTAATGTTTCGACTAGATCTTGACGTTATGTTATTGTGGAGATCGAGTATAATTAATAAAAAAATATTAATATGTCTCTCTGTTGAAAAAATAAATGAAAAGAGTTACAGGCCTCCGTTTCAGAAATGGAGCGACTGGTATTCTTTCCACTTCAATACATGAAATGTGCGTCTTGCTCGCACCTACGGATTCACAGACCACTGAAATCTTGCGGAATTAGGTGTGGCTAATCAGGGGGTGGGCCCCTAGGAGAAATCAGGGGGGCGTAGGAGGTGAGGAAACGAATCAGATTTGGCCATATACGTCCGTAACAGCTTCGTCCGTAGCCCGGCGTCCGTAAAGTCCAGCATTTTTGTTCTGCGTTTGGATTGAGACACGTCCCTTCGTAAGTCAGTCCGTAGGTTATTTAGCCCGTAGGTTTAGTATTAACCGCAGCAGAACAAACTCATCCCTCGGGAGCACACCAGCTGCAGCCGCATAGCGTGGTAGTTTTGGCAAATAGCCGATCATGACAGTGTTGCCGGTGCATGCCCCGCACGTCGTCCTGCTCACGAGCCCCGGCGCGGGCCACGTCCTCCCGGTGGCCGAGCTCGCGACACGCCTCGCCGCGCACCACGGCTTCACCGCCACCATCGTCACCTACACCAGCCTGTCCTCGCCCGCACACAACTCACCGCTCGCCTCCCTCCCGCTAGGCGTCTCCGTGGCCGCGCTCCCGGCGGTGCCCCTCGACGACCTCCCCACCGACGCGCACGTCGTGACCCGCATCTTCACCCTCGTCAACCGCACGCTGCCGCACCTCCGCGACCTGCTCCGCTCCCTCCTCGACTCCCCTGCCGGCGTCGCCGCCTTCCTGACGGACATGCTCTGCCCCGCGGCGCTCGCCGTCGCTAAGGAGCTCGGCGTGCCGCGGTACGTCTTCTTCACCTCGAGCCTCGCATCGCTGGTCTCGCTGCTCTACACCCCGGAGCTCGCCAGGACCACCAGCTGCGAGTGCCGAGACCTCCCGGGGCCCGTCGTCCTCCCGGGATGCGTGCCGCTGCACGGAGCCGACCTCGTCGAGCCCGTCCAGGACCGGTCCGACGCCGTGTACCCCCTCATGGTCGACCTGGGGCTCAACTACCTCCTCGCCGACGGCTTCATCGTCAACACCTTCGACGCGATGGAGCACGAGACGCTGGTCGCGTTCAAGGAGCTTTCGGACAAAGGCGTGTACCCTCCGGTCTACGCCGTGGGTCCGTTCATCAGATCGGTCTCCGACGAGGCCGGCAAGCACGGCTGTCTGCGGTGGCTGGGTGAGCAGCCGGACGGCTCGGTCTTGTACGTGTCCTTCGGCAGCGGGGGCACGCTGTCCACGGAGCAGACGGCCGAGCTGGCGGCCGGGCTGGAGGCCAGTGAGCAAAAGTTCCTGTGGGTGGTGCGCTTCCCCAGCGATAAGGACCGCAGCGCCGGCTACTTCGGGACGTCGGCGGAGCATGGAAACGACCCGCTGAGCTACCTGCCGGAAGGGTTCGTGGAGAGGACGAGCGGCAGGGGGCTCGTGGTGCCGCTGTGGGCGCCGCAGGTGGAGGTCCTGAACCACCCCGCCGTGGGAGGGTTCCTGTCCCACTGCGGATGGAACTCCACCCTGGAGAGCGCGGCGGCCGGCGTGCCGATGGTGGCATGGCCGCTGTTCGCGGAGCAGAGGGTGAACGCGGCGACGCTGTCGTCGGACCGGGTGGGGCTGGCGCTGTGGGCGAGGCCGTCGGTTGATAATGAAGGCGCGGTTGTGCCGCGTGAGGAGGTGGCGGAGCTGGCGAGGGAGCTTATGGCCGGGGACAAGGGCGCGATGGCGCGGAAGAAGGCGGGCCAACTGCGGGAAGGGGCGGAGATAGCGTTGGCACCGGGAGGGCCGCAGAGCCGGGCTCTCGCGGCAGTAGTCGGCAAGTGGAAGGGCGCTGCTGAATGATCATCCGGCGGCGGACGGACGGAGGAACGGTCCGGTGAGATTTGCTCGTGTTGTGACTACTTGTGAGACGCATGTGCCTAATTTCTGTATTGATTTTGCTTTGGTTTTTTGTTGTTGGGTCGTATGTTCGTGTCTGTCGAGTGGGTGTTCTTGGTCCCTAGCTTTCTGTATTTTTGCCCCACCCGGCATGCATTTATGCATGTATTTATAGTACTGGATCGCATCATTTGCGATTAATTGCCGTTGTGCCACTCGATCGCATCGCGTGGTGTCACGACTGATATCGTCAGGTCAGGGTTGCCCCATGTACCGAACAGATTATGGTAATGCTATGAAATGTATCTTAATGCTATGAAACCGATGATGTATTGCTTTTATTATGTTTGATGAGTAGTTTTTTTATGTCCTATGATTAATGGAATTCACATTGGCGTTCTTTTTTGTCCTATGATTAACGGAAATTCATGTTGGCTCCCGAGCTCAAATGCTCATGTTATTTTCAAAAAAAAACATTTAAAAAATTATAAACAAAATTGGAGATAAACATACACAAGTTTTCAACATACATGTAAAGTTTCGAAACGAAATGACATATTTTGTGTTCTGTACGAAAAAAATCAGTGATCAAAATGAGATTTAAAAATATATTTTTGAAGACACTGATTTTGTTTTTTCACATAGAGCAACAAAAAGCTCAATTTGTTTCGAAACTTCGCACGAATGTTGAAAACTTGTACTCGCGGGTATATATTTCTCAATTCGTGCACCAAAAAGATCAATTTTTATTCAGATTTTTAAAAATGTTTCACTATTTTTATTTAAGAAAAAACAGGAGCATGTGAGCCCGCGGGTCCCGGCAAAACGCCTCTCACTATGATTAATTAGTGAATCATATGGTTGATATGATTTGTCCTTTATGCCCATGTATATGAGAGCCATGGATCACATCTAAGGATAAGTATTATGTTGAGAAAACTAAACATATGACTGGTTGGAGTGATAGAATTGCCATGAAGGGGAACCAATATAACTTAATGCTATATTTGGATTTTATCTTAATGAATTTTTGGTATTTGCGGATGCTTGCTAGGGGTTCCAATCATAAATACATGTAGTCAATAGGTTTTGCACGTATGTTAATAGAGGTCTCTCCCACATATGAAACTGCAATGACGACAATCAGTCTAAAAACTTAGCCAATTGCTTAGGAAAATTACGCCACACTTGCCACTGCTATTTCACACTCTACGTCCTTTATTTCACCGTTCTTTTACAAAACACCAACTAACTTTTATTTACAAGTTATTTATTATCTTGCAAAGCTATACTCGCAAAATATTTCTAGATTTATTTTCTAGGTATAACAACGTTCGGGGCACGATGAGTTGTATCAAATATAGAGAGAACTTTAGAGAATACAAAATATCTTTAACTGCTTGTTGGGGTTGACACTCTTACTTATCAAAAAAGGTTACAATAAATCCATTACACTTGTGGGTTATCAGCGATGCGTGTGGGGGCAACGGGGTTGGACACAACATGTAGTGGGCGTGTGCGTGACGTGTGTCCGATACGGGGAGGAGGCACTCAACGCGGAGGGGAGCGGCGAGGCGCCCACAAGGTGGGTGGTCGTCGGTAGCCAGGCTCAAGTATGCGCATGCGACTAGCAGGGTTGTCGATGAAGCGACACACACTGCTCATCGGCGTGGCCAGGGGGCTGGCAATAGTTGCAATCACGACGGGCAGTACTGACGGTGGTGGTCGTGGATGTCGCCGACGAACAACTTGGGAGTCAAATATTCATCACGTTCATCCGGAAGCTCGACGGCGCATGGCACATCTGGTGCATCATGGCGGTACCGAGCTCAGTTGGACCACATGTGTGTACCGATTCCCTACAATGCATTCAACAAATCCCAAATGGATCCAACAATATCGACATTGGTTAGCGATAAGAGTCAACTCGGTTTTTGAAAGATAAATACACACCATATATATGATCTAAAAATTACGCAAGACACACATCTGGTGCATCACGGCGGTACCGAGCTCAGTTGGACCACATGTGTGTACCGATTCCCTACAATGCATTCAACAAATCCAAATGGATCCAACAATATCGACATTGGTTAGCGATAAAAGTCAACTTGGTTTTTGGAAGATAAATACACACCATATATATGATCTAAACATTACGCAAAACACAAAAAGGGGAAGGAAATCGAGAGATGAATCCATTTTGATGATCAATTTCGGGTTATACCTTCTGTAGCGCCCCGACCCCAGAACTATACAGTGAAGCGTTGTGCAACCAGTCATGCTACACAATCGAGGGTTACTGGGTTTACCAATCCTAGGCCAAAACTCATTGGCAGGTGTGCTCGGAATGTATCATCAGCACACAACATCTCGATCATGCCATAAGCTCAGACATCGCTATCACGTATAGTAAAGAGACCGATACTTGTGGAACAACTGGCACCTTGCAGACTCTACGACACAAAATCATATAGCAACTCATATAAGAGAAGATACAAATATTACACACAAAAGGGATCACCGATCCATCAGTACATCAAGCGGAAACGGGTAGTGTTGTCTAACAACAAGAAGCAAATATATGGCCTAAGAGGCCTACAATAAGCATCACCCAAGCCAGCTTGTTCCACGGTCCCAAGCTGCCACCTGGGAACCCCGGACTGCTAGTCGACGTCCACGAAGAACCCACCTAGCTGTTCGGTGTCGTCCTCGTCTGAAATACAAATATAAGGGCAGCAAAAAGAGACTGAGTACGACGTACTCGCAAGTTTAGTAGGGCGATATAGGCACAATGATTGACGGAGCCTCTAAAGCTGTATATGTAGCTATTTTTGCGTAAAGTTAATTTTCATAAACAAGACATAAATGACACATGGCACCGTCTACTCAGAATATTTTTCATAAAAGGGGTAAAAGAGTAAACTTTCATATTCGGTCCTCATAGAACCTACTTGTAGCCATAACCACTCATCTCACACAAAGTCACTCACTCGAATCCCCCTCGAGGAAAATGAACCTTTGGTCACATGTTGTAATGCAACCTTTAGCTGCCAAATTAATTAATTAGGTTAAGGTTCTCTATGGTCTCGTATATCCGTTCCCAAGTCGTCCATAACCGCGGACACGGCTTTTCGAAAAGATTAAACCCTGCAGGGGTGTACTAATTTACCCATTGGTACCGTCCGGCTCACCTAATTGGCCCTCTTCCGGGGAAGGCCGGCGAACGGGCGCAGTTAGACATTTACAATGCATGAGGCTTACTCAAGGGCCATCAGTGTGCGGAAGGACAGGTTCAGCGCCTCCAACGCCCTGCCCCGCGGCCACATCCTAAACACCACCATCCTCGTTCCTTTTTCCACCCACACACTCACGCACAAATGGAAATAGAAAACTAGAGGACCCTTGACAAGCCCCTCACAAATTATTTGGTCAGTGAGGCGCCCATACACCCACCAATGGCAGCACGCTCGATCTTGAGTCTAGAGACAAGAACTCGCACCTAGGGGCAAGAGTGAGGCAAAACACCATCCCCGATGGCAACTCACCCAAGCCTTCTTAGCATTTTAATTAAACACCCCATATAACCACCATGTCCGAAACATTCCATCAACATCAACAATAATGGAATTTAAACGACGGACATTACTAGCATTTGACTAAGTATGGCTAAGCATAGCTAATCATATAAATACAACAATTATATTCGTGTCTCCGGCCAACACATCAACACTAAGTTTCATAGGAAGGGATACATGTGATTGGCTCGGGGAAAAACATGCATTCATAGGATACTCTATGTCTTGATCAGAAATGTCATTTGAATCGCATGCAATATTATGGTGGATAAAATAAGTTGATAAAAACATAGGATGCTAGATACCAAGAAGGTTAGGTTATCTCTTGCCTTGCTGCCGGGGCGTGTAGTACTGCTCGTCGGGGTAGGTAGCGTTAACCTCGACTCCGGAATCTATTGATACCCAAAGTAACACAAAGAACAAATGAATCACACGAACACAAGATGCAATGCACAATCACATGATGACATGACAAGTTGATGCATTGATATTAACATTTAGATTATTTAACAAATTAAATGGAGTTCCAAATAATTAGTGCAATTATTTGGACGCAACTCCATATTTATCTTAGTGACCACAATACTTATAAATCATTGCATTATTAGAGAAGTGGACCAATATGCATGAACATGACATGACATGGGTAGGGTTTGTCATTCCGATCATTTTGGTACTTTATTTGTAATTTTCGGAGTCCCGATGAATAAATAGCAAATTAATTAAATAATTGAATTTAATTCATTTAATCAAATTCTGAATAACATCAAATAAGAAGTTGTGATCATGATGTGATAAGTACATGGTTTGATAGCATGTGACATGTTGATCACTTTGATATTTTATTTATTAATTTTGGTTAACTATTTCATAGGTTATGAAAATTTCCCATTTAGGTATCATTTATACCATTTTTAGGGAATATTAAGTAAAGGAGAAATTATTTCCTCAAAAGGGCATGGCAATGGTACCAAATGATAGGTATTACTTTTATGATCAAATTGATATTTGATTTGTCCAAATTGGAGCATTATTTTAAAACTTATCAAATATTCAAATTAGTTTTATTTTCCAAAAAGGAAAATTTTAACACAGACAGGCCGGCCTTGTGCCGGCCAGGCCGGGCTGGAGGCCGGGGTGTGACCCGAAGGGTCCGGCCTTTGGCCGGACCAGGCTGGGCTTTGAGGCCGGGCACCTGCCCGAATAGGCCGGCCTCGTGCCGGCTCAAGCTAGCCCCAGGCCGGGTGCCCAGGCCGGGCACTAGCCAAAAGCGTTCGGCCCCAGGCCGGCCGAGCGGCGGCCAGGCCAGGCTAGCAGGGCACGGCGGCACCGGCGACGACCGGACGACAAACGGTGGCGACAGAGGAAAAGGGGAACGCGGAAAAAGGCCAAATGGGAGAGGGGCTCACCCTGAGCTCGCACGCGTGGACGGCGACGGCGCGGAGGGGCGGGGATCGCCGGAATCGAGATCGGCGGGCGACGGCCGCGTTCAGGAAGTCGTGGATGCACGCGTCGGCTCCGGCGACCTCGGCCCGATTCGGCCGGCGGGGAGGGGGAGAAGGACCAGGCGGAGCTCGCTGTCCGCTTCGATTTATCCGGGATGCACTGGAGTGACGGCTGCGAGCTCGGCACTAGCTGCGGCTATGGCGGGAGCTCGGTGGGGAAAGATATCAAGACGAGGGGGAGCCGAGAGGAGGAATGGATGCGGGGAGGGGACATGTGCGTCGTGGCGTGCTCGACCTCCAGGGGGGCCACGGGACGACGCCCACGAGTGGGACACGACGGCATGGCCGGCGGCATGGCGCCAGTGCCGCCGGCACTGTGGAGGAGAAGGAAAAGAAATTCCAGGGAACCCCCTGGCCGTATTTTCATAAATTGCAAAAAGGTCCCCAGCAAGCTTTGGCGATTTAAATGAGGCACCAGGACATTTTTTTAAATTCCGCAAAAATTCATATAGGCATCCCTTGTCCTTTAGAAGCTTCACAAAATTTGGTTTGGCAAAATAAAATGTTTTGGCCAATATTTTTTCATAGGGTTTAGTTTAGGTCAAATTTGATAATTTCCAAAATATATTTATTTGGAGCACTTAAGCATTTCCAAAAATACTGAAAAATATTTATGGAGGCTCATATAATAATATTGAAGCTCCCCATGATTTTAGTTTGAATTTTTGGAAAGGATAACTTGGTTCCAAAAATAGAATTGAATTGAACCAATTTGAAAACTCAAATTCATTTCTTATTTGACAATATTTAGAAACTAAGACTTGGTTTCAAAAGTAAACTTGGAACTTCCTAAACCATTTGGAAATCCAAGAATGATTTGGTTTGCTAAGTTGAGCATTGGCATTAGTTTGGATGTTGGGAAGTTTGCCTCCCCATTTCAATTGGTTTCCAAATGAAAGTTAGAAAAACAAGTGCATATGGATGCTATGATGCAAACATGAAATCAAAAAGTGGAAAAAATCTTCGTATTTTTCATTACCAAGCTGGGGCTGTTACACCTTCATGATCTGATGTCGGGAGCCTGCACAGAAGAGTCTGGACGAAGTCTTAATGGAGAGACATGATAAGGTTTTGTACAATGTAACGCCCCAAGATCGGTACTATGCAGATTTCAGCGTTCCAGCCAAATCCGCATAATAACGATCCTAAAAGACGCCCACCAGGCATAACGTGCACTTCGCAACACACACGTTATGCGGGTGGAATTGTGATAACATTACAACAGTTCTCGATGGAACCCACAAAAGAACATATATACAACAACGACTCACCGAGTCAAGAATACAAAAGCTACAATACAAAGATCCAATTAATAACGGAAGCGGGTAGCGTCCGACTACGGACAAGATACAAATTGGACTAAGAGTCCTGAAGATAAGCAAAGGCACCATATCCCTGCCCAGGCCAAGCCTAGCCGTAGGGATTCCCAAGCTAACGTCGTCAGACTTCAAACCTGTTGGCTGCATTGGAATAGCAGCCCCGAAGGGGTCAGCAGTTTGTGCGATTTGCTAGAGTGGATGTGGGTGATTATCATCGTGGTGTCAATGGTTTTAGAACTGGTTGGTTAATGTTCTTAGGAGTTCATCCAGATTTCTGCAATGATTTTGATATTTCTAATGCGGTGGCCACCTTTGGAAAATACCATCACTGGCACAGAGATGACCCTCTGAAGGCAAGAACGCTTGTCTATGCTTCGTTTCCTTCGCCACAGCTGGTGCCTAGAGATGTTGTTTTTGGTGATTATGCTGTGATTGGAGGTGCCAGGCAATCTTGGACAGCGGCTTGTTATGTGCTAACTGCTGATTTTGCGGATCAGATGCCGGCTGATGAAGATCCCATGCCACTGAATGGCAACCCCCACCCTTTGCCAGGTGAACTCCAACCAGACCCCAATGTCTTTGTGATGCCACAATTTCCAGAATTTGGTTGGGGTGCAGCTCCCAACAATGAGGTGGCTCAGCCAGAGGAGGTCGTCCCTCCTGTTCAGATGGAGGAGCAGGTCATGCAGGAGTCTGTGATTATGGATTTTTCTCAGGACACTGAAATTTCTTCAATTAGCATGTTGCAGGATGATGCAATAGTGCCAGCCCAGCCTGCTCCTGTGATTGTGCACACTTTTGGGCTGCAGGATAATTATGACAGAGCCATTGTACCTTTCATCCCTCTGCCTCATCCTCAGATGAATGTTGCTCCTCAAAATTCTGTCAGTACACAGCTGCCTTTGTTTGTGCCAGTTTATGGGCCAGTACTGCCACCTGAGATGATTTGGAGGCGTATGTTTGAGTCCATCATGCCTGAGCTGCTCACAATGACTGTGCCTTTCCCCCTGCAATTCCCCAAGGTAGAACATGTAGTCCTCTCTAAGAGGAGCTGGGAGATTGCTTTTGATGTGGTTTCAGGTTTCAGTCTGGAATGGAAGGGCCAGACTGAGGTGCAGGTTCCATTGGCTCCAAGGCGTCGCTCTGTCGCCAGAACTTTGACTTTTGATGGTTCTAGCAGTGATAGTGACCTGCCTCCGGTGTTTTCATCGTCTCTAGTGGTTACTCACAAGAAGACTCGCCGCAAAAAGTTTCCCGCTCCAGAGGTTGAGACATCAGTTCGTCGTAGTGCAAGGCAAAGTGCGTTGAGGGACGGTTTTCGGCCCACTCAAGCAATGCCGTTGACGTCTAGGCCTAGGAAGCGGGCCAAGATGCAGCCCAAGGTCATGCTGGCCCAGGAGGAGGATGCTGCCCAGCAGAAGGATACATCTGATGCTATTGCTCCAGAGACGCCCATCCACGTGATGCAAGCTGTTGGAATTCAGCTGGGGATTGATCCCTCGAAGTTAACCAAGGAGAAGCTTATGGCTATCCCATCTGCTGGTGCTGGATCAGCTGCTTCAAACAAATAGTTTTATAATGTCGTCTAATGCCAATGTCATTTGGTCAGGGTGTATTTTGGGAGCTTTATGGTATATGTTGGGACAGTTAGCTACTATGTCAGCAGCCATGTCTTTTGAAGTTTGGTCTGGGGTCTGGTCTGTTCATAGGTTATTGGACTTCTGTAATCTGGACAATTATCCTTTGGTCTCTTGGCTTTATGTTATGCATCATGGCCTTAACTCTCCTTTTCCTTGTATGAAATGTGTGTAACTAGTACAAGGAAGTGGCGTGTGCTGTGCTGGAATGTTAGAGGATTGAATTCAGAGAGTAGACAGAGAGCTGTCAGAGCTAAAATTGAGGAAAGTGAGTGTGCTATTGTCTGTCTGCAGGAAACGAAGTGTACCTTTTTTGATCAGAAGTTTATTTGTAAATTTTTCCCTAAGCGTTTCGATAATTTTGTTAATGCTCCTTCTGAGGGGGCGTCAGGGGGCATTTTGATTCTATGGAACTCCTCAGTATTTTTGGGAAGATTGTTGGACATTCAGAAGTTTGGAATTATTGTGGAGTTTACATCAGTTCATAATAATGCATCATGGAAATTAGTAAATGTTTATGGGCCGTGTCAAGGGATTGAAAGAGATAATTTTGTTAGCTGGATGTATAATCTGGATGTGCAGGCTGATAAAAATTGGCTGCTGCTTGGAGACTTTAATTTTATTCGCTCTGCTAGCAACAGAAACAAGCCAGGAGGAGATGTTCATGATATGTTCATTTTCAATGAAATTATTGGACATTTAGGTTTAATTGAGCTGCCTCTCAAGGGAAGATCTTACACTTGGTCAAACATGCAGAACTCTCCTCTTTTGGAGCAGTTAGACTGGTTTTTCACCACTAATAACTGGACTTTGGATTTCCCTAATACAGTGGTTCTCCCACTGGCTAAACCTGCCTCAGATCATGTGCCTTGTGTGGTTAATATTGACACAGTAATTCCCAAGTCTAGTGTGTTCAGGTTTGAGAGTTATTGGACTGAGATGCCTGGATTTATGGATTGTGTTAAAAATGCTTGGGATAAACCTTCAAAGAAGGTGTCAGCAGCTGCCTTGATAGCTGATAAGTTTAAAACCTTGAGGCATGGCTTAAAAAGGTGGAAAACTGGGCTGTCGAAGTTAAAGATGTTAATTCAGCTGTGCAACAAGGCTATCTTTATCTTGGATGGGTTAGAAGATCAGAGACCGTTGTATATTACAGAGGCAAATTTTCGAAAGTTGGTCAAGTTACACTTGGAAGATTTGCTGTTAGCTGAATGTAACTATTGGAGGAAAAGATGTACAGTTAGATGGATTAGAATGGGCGAAGATAATACAAAGTATTTTCATGCTATGGCAACTGAGAGGTTTAGGAGAAATTCAATCCCAGTTCTCAAGGATTCTGATGGTAGGGAAGTTACTGATCACCAGGAAATGGCAGGGATGTTGTGGTCTTGCTATAGAGAAAGGATGGGTACTAGGGAAGACATCTGTATGCAGTTTAATTTAGCTAGCCTGCTGCAGAAAGTGGATGGACTGGAGGATCTGTCCAGGCCTTTCTCCTCAAAGGAAATGGATGACATAATTAAATACATGCCGGTTGACAAGGCCCCTGGTCCTGATGGGTTCAATGGAAAATTTTTAAAGAAATGCTGGCCTTTGATCAAGCACGATTTCTATCGTTTGGCAAAAGATTTTTATGATGGTAAGGCTTCCTTGGAGAGCATTAATGGTTCTTTTATCACATTGGTGCCTAAAAAGGCTTCACCTGAAGGGGTGAATGATTTTAGGCCAATCTCTCTCACAAATGTTTGCCTCAAGTTCATAACCAAGATTTTAGCAAATCGTTTGCAAGATCATATTTTGAGATGTGTGCACAAGAATCAGTATGGTTTTTTGAAGTCTAGGGCAATACAAGACTGTGTTGCTTGGGCCTATGAGTATATTCATCTGTGTCAGCAATCCAAGAAGCCAATAGTAATTATCAAACTTGATTTTGCAAAGGCGTTTGATACTGTAGCTCATGAAGCTATCTTGGAGATTCTGAAACATAAGGGTTTTGATGGAAAATGGATTGGCTGGGTCAGAGAGGTGCTGTCTACTGGCTATTCTTCTATTTTATTGAATGGGGTGCCAGGGAAGCAGTTTTATTGTAGGAGAGGAGTGAGGCAGGGGGACCCTTTATCCCCTTTGTTGTATGTCTTTGGTGGTGATCTCTTGCAATCTGTCATTAATGATTATTTAGCTCAAGGGATTTTCTCAATGCCAATTGTCACAAATGAAACAGATTTTCCAGTGGTCCAATACGCAGATGACACTATTCTTATAATGTCAGCAGAGTTGGAGCAGATGAGGGCCCTTAAAGAATTATTAGGGAAATTCTCTGAGTCCACTGGACTAAAGGTAAATTATCAGAAGTCTATGATGGTGCCAATTAATGTGGAGGACGGTTTGGCTTCTCAGTTGGCAGCACTTCTGGATTGCCAAATTGGTTCAATGCCTTTTCCTTATTTGGGTTTGCCTCTGGGTACTACAAAGCCTAGCATCCAAGAACTTTTACCTATAGTAGAGAAGCTTGAGAGGAGATTAACTGCCACCTCCAACTTTTTTGTCTCAGGGGGCCAGATTGCAACTGGTCTCTTCTACCCTTTGTTCAATGCCCATATATTACCTCCTATCTTTAAAGTTGCCGGCAGGCCTGATCAAGCAGATGGACAGGATCTTGAGGCAATGTTTATGGAGAGATAGAGATGGGCATAAGCAATCTTTGGCTGCCTGGGAAATGGTCTGTAAGCCTAAGGAAAATGGCGGCCTGGGTGTTATTAATTTTGCTAAGAAAAATGACGCCCTATTACTGAAACAGCTGGATAAATTTTATAACAAAGCAGAGGTGCCCTGGGTGCAGCTTGTCTGGCATGCTTATTATCTGAATGGTGTGCCACATCAGCATAACCTTGTGGGGTCCTTTTGGTGGAGAGACATTTTTAAGTTGGAAGGGAAGTTCAGAGAGGTGGCAATTGTCTCTCCTGGCTCTGGAGGCACAATTCTCTTTTGGCATGATAATTGGACCTTTTTGGGGGAATCTCAGCCTTTAAGGACAAGCTTTCCAAGGTTATATTCCTATGTTCTGGATGGCAGTTCATCTGTTGCCGAGGTTTATGCAGTACATGATCTAGCATCTCTGTTTTATAGGCCACTCTCTGCACAGGCCTATGAGGAGTTTGGTCTGCTCAGGGATGGAATGGCTAGTGCTCCTTTGGATGACTCTAGGGATGTTTGGAGTTATCAATGGGGGGAGGATTACAAGTCAGAGAATTTCTACAAATTAATTCATGCCCACTTGACAGTGCCTCCTGTTTATATGTGGATCTGGAAATCTGCATGCATAATGAAGACAAAGATGTTTGCCTGGCTTCTTTTGTCGGATCGAATTAATACAAGAGATATGTTGCAGAGGAGGCATTGGAATGTCACTGAGGACACACATTGTGAGCTATGTGTTGCCAATGCTTATGAGGACAGGTTACATCTGTTTTTTGACTGCAATTTTAGTAGGAGGATTTGGTCATATTTGCAAATTGACTGGTCCCTCAACAGTGATATGTTTATGGCTGTGGCAGCAGCTAGGAATGATTTTGGCAAGCCCTTCTTTATGGAAGTCCTCATCACAGCATGCTGGAATATTTGGACGATCAGGAATGGGAGGATTTTTAGAAATGAGAGGCACTCTTTTGGGAAATGGAAAGCAGCTTTTATTCATGATCTGACTTTGCTTAGGTTCAGACTAAAGAAGAAGCATGTGGCTAGCCTACTAAGTTGGATTTCTAGCCTTCCTTAGCCTTTACTCCTTTTGTGCAGTGTTTGTAAGGTAGGTCTTAGTTTGTTGTATATAGATGACTTTTTGTACAGTTTCTATTTTTTAATATAATAAATTGCTGTGGGGCTTTTGCCTCACAGTCTTTCCCTTTCAAAAAAAAAACTAGTAGAAGTACTGGCAAGTAATACTCACAAGATATCAAAGCTGGAATTCCGGGGAAAAAGGGTTAGCGATTGAGGCGGCAATAAGCAGCACTAACAACTTATAGAGACACGCTACAACTTTCGTCTAAAAGAGAGGAGGTAAGAGAGCGCATAGGTAACCAACTATGCTAACACCAAACATACCCAGCCAATTCCTTACCAGCCCGATTATCCTACGAGCAGCAAGCCCAAAGGCACTCACACAGTTGGCAATTTTATAAGTTATTATTGAAGTAGCTCTATCTTACTAATCAATTTATTATCATTAGGTGTAAGTTGTCTATGATCTTGTTAGCCAGCATCATCACCAAGTCATCCATAACCGCGGACACGTCTTTTCGAAAAGATTTAACCCGGTAGGGGTGCACAAATATAACCACACGCACTTCAACCCTTGTTGCCAGCTATTAGCACACTTCCAAAGGTGTGCCGACAGGGTATCCGACGCTACACTTTCCTTCACTACCGCACAAGTCCAGGGAACCACCTAGCTAAGTCTGACCCACCTTGAAAGTCCGGCCGAAGCTCCGAGGTGGACTTAGCCGATGCGAGAACGGCTTCGGGAGGGAACACTCATACGATTGCCCCTCCTTCCACATGCGATAAACGCACGGTCCGCAACCCTACCATAAGTAACCATCACGTATAAATCTCGGAGGCGTCCCATCCGTACCTGCATCACAAATAAATAAAGCGCCGCACAAATGGAAACACCCGAACTACGTGTGGCGCCCTGGACAAGGCTGCAGATCCGGTACTAGGTCGAGGGGAGTCCCATTTCCTCCCACATGTGGGTAGTGCGCTCAGTCTTGGATCAGAGGACAAGAACTCGGGTCCTAGGCGACACTAGCAGAACAAATCACCACGATTGGCCTTCCGCCGGTGCCTTATCTTTATTAATTATTCCCATCGCCAAACATTAAAGATTATCATGTGAATTAACCCAACTATCAGATTATAACAAGACTAGAACATGACTCGAGCAAAACAAACATAAGCATGCACTACGACTCGCAAGGCCAACAAGATAAACAAGCAACAGGCTAATAGGATGTGGGGGTGGGGCATCATGGCTGCAAGGTAAACATGCAAATAGGATCGAGACACAAGCATCGCAAAATAAGGCTAGCAAGGAACAAAAGATAGGACGAGTGAGAGACAGAAAACAACAAAGATAGCAAGGGAGTATCACTTGCCTGCAATCCGGTAGAGGTAGCAGAACCTGTCGTTGCTCACATCAACTCAACGTCCTATTTCCCGAAGAAGCAACAAACACTGGACAACGGAGAAGATGCATTTTACTACTACAGCAAAAGAAGCGGCATGTTGACGACATGATCTATGACAAATTAAATGCGATCCAATTTTATTCCCTAACACACGGCAAAACATTTTAAATGGGATCGATGCACAATATAGATGCACCGGACAAAACCCCATAATTAAATTGATTTAATTCGACTAAAATGGATAAAGGTGCGATGTTAATTAATGATGCATGATTTGATAAGATATCGCATATATATATATGGAATATAGGGGTTTAGGGTTGGGGTCGCACATTGGATCGGGGGAAACTTCGGATTTGGGAACCACCGTCTTTAGATCGGAGAGGAAGTAGTCGTCGTAGTCGAAGTAGTCGAAGTAGTCGTTTGTCCGGAGTCAAAGTAGTCGAGGTAGTCGACGTCGTGGAAGTAGTCGTACTCGGGTCGTTGTCGTGGCGGACCTTGGCGTTTCGGGCTTCGGGGTCGTCGGGGTTCCACGGCATCGGGGGTCGGGCATCGGGCTTCTCGGACACGCACGAAGGCGGCCGTCACAAACGAACATCAAAGCGAAGTACTCGGCGATTCCGGTTGAGGTAGGCCCTGTCGTATCCACACGGTCGTCGGGATTCACGGAGCGGAGAACTTGGCGTCGGGAAAGACTTCACGACGGGAACTTCCGGGATACGGGAATGCTTCACGACGGGAAACGGAAACGGTCAGGGAGGCACCGGGCAGCAGCGCTCTTTGGGGACTGGGAGACGGGAACTCGGGATCGGGAAAGGACCGTCGGGGAACCGGGAAACACCGGGGACGGAGACGTCGGGAACGGGACTGCAGCACCATGACGAGAACATGCACGGAGACGGGCATCGGGGAAACGGGAGACGGAAACACGGACACGGCGGCTACCGGGACAGGGGCAGCACACTGAGAGGAGGCAGCAGCAGCACACACGCAGGGCACGGCAACACCATGCGGGAACAGAGCAGCAGGGGATGGCTGCGGCTGGGCAAAGGGGAAGCTCGGGAGGAGGGAGGCCGGGAGGGGCGGAGCAGGCCGGCCGGGAGAGGAGGTGCATGCGAGGAGGATGGCACGACACAGAGGTTAAGGACGAGGCCACGACGGCCGGGACGAGGTGGAGGAGGAGAGGCGGTCACGGAAGAGAAGCGGGGAGCGGGCGACGCCGCCTGGGGAGCAGAGAAGGTTGGGGTGAGGTGGCCGGCACGGAGAGGGAGGCCAGAGGAAAGAGAAGGGGATGGGGAGGTGGCGGTGGAGCTTGAGCCGAAGGAGGAGAGGGAGGTGCGGGAGGAAGGGAAGAGAGGGAGGAGCAGCAGCGCGGGGCGGCGCAGGGGCCGGTCGGGAAAGGACCAAGGCGGAGGGGGAAGGAAGAAGGTGCGGTGCAGGGACGAGGGGAGCCGACGACGATGGAGAGGAGGGGCCGCGACGGCGGTCCGAGTCGGTGGTCGGCGCAGGGGAGGAGGCCGGAATCGACGGGGAGAGAGGGAGGTGCTCGAGCGCGAGCTCGGGGAAGAGAGGTGCAGGTGCTGGGGAGAGAATAGAAGGAAAGAAAAGGAAGAAAAGAAAAGAGGGAGAGAGAGAGAAAAGAGGAGAGAGGGGATTTTTGCACTAGAGAAAGGAGGTGGAAGGGCAGATTTGTGATTCGACAAAAACAGAGGAGGGTGGCTGCAAGATGCAGGGGGTAGGAGGAAAAGAGCCAAGGCAGGAATTAGGGTTTGGAGATTAGGTGGGCTTTGGGCCAGATTTGGGCTACTCTCTCGCGTCTCAAAATTATTTTTCTTTTGCAAATTAAATTTGGCCATTAATTTTTAAAAATGGAGACGACTGTCTCGATAAAATTTTTCCGAAATTTTTTAGCAAAATAAAATAGGGTTTAATAAAAATAATTTTTGTTGTCAAAAATATGCGATGCGCATGATGATGCAAAAAGAAAAACAAGCAAAATCTAATTTGGGGAAAAACCCCGAGGCATTACAACCGACACCACTAACAAGGGATCTCTCCCCGAGATCCACACTACCGTAAGGGAGAAGAAGAGCAAGGTAAACTATCGAATCTTCTCGCACCATGTTGATCTTCTCGACACCACTAACAAGAGGTTCTTGCTCACGTCGATGACGATGTTCATCTGTCGGGATGCTTCTAAAGATCGAACCTATTAGGATAAAAGGGCAAGAGATCGTCCACCCACGAAGATGCTATGACTCAGAAGATAGATAAGAGAGAAGATTTAAATCATATAAGGTAAGGGAAGGAATAGAATAGAGATAAGGAGTAAACAAGAGTCCTATTGAGATCTTTGCAAATATATGTTTAGCAAAAATAGTTTTGACACTCTACAACATCGACCATTAGCTAGGGTATCCTACAGGCAGACTGGACCCGCGGGGTATCTAAAAACCAAAGCTCTGATACCACTTTGTAACGCCCCAAGATCGGTACTTTGCAGATTTCAGCGTTCCAGCCAAATCTGCATAATAACGATCCTAAAAGACGCCCACCAGGCATAACGTGCACGTCGCAACACACACGTTATGCGGGTGGAATTGTGATAACATTACAACAGTTCTCGATGGAACCCACAAAAGAACATATATACAACAACGACTCACGGAGTCAAGAATACAAAAGCTACAATACAAAGATCCAATTAATAACGGAAGCGGGTAGCGTCCGACTACGGACAAGATACAAATTGGACTAAGAGTCCTGAAGATAAGCAAAGGCACCATATCCCTGCCCAGGCCAAGCCTAGCCGGAGGGATTCCCAAGCTAACGTTGTCAGACTTCAAACCTGTTGGCTGCATTGGAATAGCAGCCCCGAAGGGGTCAGTACCAGTAGAAGTACTGGCAAGTAATACTCACAAGATATCAAAGCTGGAATTCCGGGGAAAAAGGGTTAGCGATTGAGGCGGCAGCAAGCAGCACTAACAACTTATAGAGACACGCTACAACTTTCGTCTAAAAGAGAGGAGGTAAGAGAGCGCATAGGTAACCAACTATGCTAACACCAAACATACCCAGCCAATTCCTTACCAGCCCGATTATCCTACGAGCAGCAAGCCCAAAGGCACTCACAAAGTTGGCAATTTTATAAGTTATTATTGAAGTAGCTCTATCTTACTAATCAATTTATTATCATTAGGTGTAAGTTGTCTATGATCTTGTTAGCCAGCATCATCACCAAGTCGTCCATAACCGCGGACATGGCTTTTCGAAAAGATTTAACCCTGCAGGGGTGCACAAATGTAACCACACGCACTTCAACCCTTGTTGCCAGCTATTAGCACACTTCCTAAGGTGTGCCGACAGGGTATCCGATGCTACACTTTCCTTCACTACCGCACAAGTCCAGGGAACCACCTAGCTAAGTCTGACCCACCTTGAAAGTTCGGCCGAAGCTCCGAGGTGGACTTAGCCGATGCGAGAACGGCTTCGGGAGGGAACACTCATACGATTGCCCCTCTTTCCACATGCGATAAACGCACGGTCAGCAACCCTACCGTAAGTAACCATCACGTATAAGTCCCGGAGGCGTCCCATCCGTACCTGCATCACAAATAAATAAAGCGCCGCGCAAATGGAAACACCCGAACTACGTGTGGCGCCCTGGACAAGGCTGCAGATCCAGTACTAGGTTGAGGGGAGTCCCATTTCCTCCCACATGTGGGTAGTGCGCTCAGTCTTGGATCAGAGGACAAGAACTCGGGTCCTAGGCGACACTAGCAGAACAAATCACCACGATTGGCCTTCCGCCGGTGCCTTATCTTTATTAATTATTCCCATCGCCAAACATTAAATATTATCATGTGAATTAACCCAACTATCAGATATAACAAGACTAGAACATGACTCGAGCAAAACAAACCTAAGCATGCACTACGACTCGCAAGGCCAACAAGATAAACAAGCAACAGGCTAATAGGATGTGGGGGTGGGGCATATCATGGCTGCAAGGTAAACATGCAAATAGGATCGAGACACAAGCATCGCAAAATAAGGCTAGCAAGGAACAAAAGATAGGATGAGTGAGAGACAGAAAACAACAAAGATAGCAAGGGAGTATCACTTGCCTGCAATCCGGTAGAGGTAGCAGAACCTGTCGTTGCTCACATCAACTCAACGTCCTATTTCCCGAAGAAGCAACAAACATTGGACAACGGATAAGATGCATTTTACTACTACAGCAAAAGAAGCGGCATGTTGACGACATGATGCATGACAAATTAAATGCGATCCAATTTTATTCCCTAACACATGGCAAAACATTTTAAATGGGATCGATGCACAATATAGATGCACCGGACAAAACCCCATAATTAAATTGATTTAATTTGACTAAAATGGATAAAGGTGCGATGTTAATTAATGATGCATGATTTGATAAGATATCGCATATATATATGGCATATAGGGGTTTAGGGTTGGGGTCGCACATTGGATCAGGGGAAACTTCAGATTTGGGAACCACCTTCTTTGGATCGGAGAGGAAGTAGTCGTCGTAGTCGAAGTAGTCGTTTGTCCGGAGTCAAAGTAGTCGAGGTAGTCGACGTCGTGGAAGTAGTCGTACTCGGGTCGTCGTCGTGGCGGACCTTGGCGTTCCGGGCTTCGGGGTCGTCGGGGTTCCACGGCATCGGGGGTCGGGCATCGGGCTTCTCGAACACGCACGAAGGCGGCCGTCACAAACGAACATCAAAGCGAAGTACTCGGCGGTTCCGGTTGAGGTAGGCCTTGTCGTATCCACACGGTCGTCGGGATTCACGGAGCGGAGAACTTGGCGTCGGGAAAGACTTCACGACGGGAATTTCCGAGATACAGGAACGCTTCACGACGGGAAACGGAAATGGTCAGGGAGGCACCGGGCAGCAGCGCGCTTCGGGGACGGGGAGACGGGAACTCGGGATCGGGAAAGGACCGTCGGGGAACCGGGAAACACCGGGGACGGAGACGTAGGGAACGGGACTGCAGCACCGTGACGAGAACGTGCACGGAGACGGGCATCGGGGAAACGGGAGACGGAGACACGGACACGGCGGCTACCGGGCAGGGGCAGCACACTTAGAGGAGGCAGCAGCAGCACACACGCAGGGCACGGCAACACCACGCGGGAACAGAGCAGCAGGGGATGGCTGCGGCTGGGCAGAGGGGAAGCTCGGGAGGAGGGAGGCCGGGAGGGGCGGAGCAGGCCGGCCAGGAGAGGAGGTGCAGGCGAGGAGGACGGCACGACGCGGAGGTTAAGGACGAGGCCACGACGGCCGGGACGAGGTGGAGGAGGAGAGGCGGCCACGGAAGAGAAGCGGGGAGCAGGCGACGCGGCCTGGGGAGCAGAGAAGGTCGGGGTGAGGTGGCCGGCGCGGAGAGGGAGGCCAGAGGAAAGAGAAGGGGATGGGGAGGTGGCAGTGGAGCTTGAGCCGAAGGAGGAGAAGGAGGTGCGGGAGGAAGGGAAGAGAGGGAGGAGCAGCGGCGCGGGGCGGCGCAGGGGCCGGTCGGGAAAGGACCAAGGCGGAGGGGGAAGGAAGAAGGTGCGGTGCAGGGACGAGGGGAGCCGACGACGATGGAGAGGAGGGGCCGCGACGGCGGTCCGAGTCGGTGGTCGGCGCAGGGGAGGAGGCCGGAATCGACGAGGAGAGAGGGAGGTGCTCGAGCGCGAGCTCGGGGAAGAGAGGTGCGGGTGCTGGGGAGAGAATAGAAGGAAAGAAAAGGAAGAAAAGAAAAGAGGGAGAGAGAGAGAAAAGAGGAGAGTGGGGATTTTTGCACCAGAAAAAGGAGGTGGAAGGGCAGATTTGTGATTCGACAAAAACAGAGGAGGGTGGCTGCAAGATGCAGGGGGTAGGAGGAAAAGAGCCAAGGCAGGAATTAGGGTTTGGAGATTAGGTGGGCTTTGGGCCAGATTTGGGCTACTCTCTCGCGTCTCAAAATTATTTTTCTTTTGCAAATTAAATTTGGCAATTAATTTTTAAAAATGGAGACGACTGTCTCGATAAAAATTTTCCGACAATTTTTAGCAAAATAAAATAGGGTTTAATAAAAATAATTTTTGTTGTCAAAAATATGCGATGCGCATGATGCTGATGTCATGATGATGCAAAAAGAAAAAAAAGCAAAATCTAATTTGGGGAGAAACCCCGGGGCATTACATACAACCCCGTCGGCTGGCCGGTCCCGAGGTTGTACAACAGAGGCGAAGTAGTCGAAATAAAGATCAACAAAAGCACACCATTGCGTAAAAATAAAATTGACACATGAAGTAGGCAAAAAGTCCCTTTATGATTGAGTCCTCACTGCTCTGGGGCTTTACTTTTTTTTAGGTTGATTTTTGGGGCTTTAATTTTTCTTTTAGATTTTGTTTTGGAGCTTTACATTTTGAGACATATTTTGGAGCTTTACATTTTGGGGTTTTACAGGGATGGGATCATGGGAGGCACCACCAAACCTGGCCAACGGCCGGCCCGGCCCGGCACAGGCTTGGCGTGCCTGGCCCGGCACGGCACATTCCGGCCCGCGAAGCACGCGTGCCGTACCAGGCCGACCCACGTGCCTGGCAGTGCGGCACGGGCACGACACATGCGTTAGACGGGCCAGCCCGCGGCACGTGAGCCCGCGGGGCCGGGAAAGTGGCCCGCGTGACTGTTTGTCTGTTTTTTTTCGATTTCAGTCCAAAAAAATGAAACATTTTGTAAAAAATTACAAAGTCTACAAAAAGGATAATAAAATAGCTTTATTGATAGTTGCCTCATTAAAAAACCTTCTATCTGTAGGAAGGAAAAAGAGTACAACTTTATTCTAAAAGACTAAATTAGGAGTCATCAACACCACTTCCTTCACCGTCTTGGACTTGTGATGCGATCATGGATCTCCTGATGTGATCATCGCGGTGCCTCTGCAAGTGGTCGGCTGGTCCTCCTCTTTCGACGAAAAGATGGAGCGTGCATCCAGACCATTTGCATCTGGCTTTGAGTACCTCCTCGCCAGCCTGATGAACAAGTACTTGATCAAAATGTTGCCACGCCGTGGAGGTCTTACTATTGTAATTCGGATGCAAGCATCGAGCTCTGATCTTCGTGACACCATTGGCGTCAACATATTCTTCTTCCTCAAAGTTCTGCCAAATTTTCGAGGTTTTTTCCGCCGCTTGGTACCGCTAGTGGTGGAAGTTTTGCTAAGAGAAGTGGAACTACTGAGAGAATCTGTAGTATCTGGTGGTGTTGGATTTTCGGATTGGGAACATGAATGATGGAAGTTGTCGTTGTCGAGGTAGGGAGAATGAAGGTTGAAGTCGGGAGGAGTGTCGACCCCCAACTCATCAGCACGGAAGAGATATTGGTTGGGATCACCCATGTTTTGGTGTATGAAATGAGAGAGGTGTTGGATGGTGTGGAGAATGAGAGGGGTGTGCCGCCCTTTTTATAGTAAAATTTTGATGAAATTCGGACAAAAAAAAGGGAAGCAGCCTCCCCAACGGCTCCTAGGTCAACGGTCGCTCCCGGACCCGGTCTCCACTCTCCCGCAACGCTCGACGCTCCCTCCCGTCCCGGCTCCCACCTCCCAGGCCAACGGTCGACTCCAACGGGCAACGGCCCAACGGCTCCCTGGTCCCTACCTCCTCTGACGGGCCCCGGCGTGCCAGCGGGCCGGCCCACATGCCTGGCGTGCCATGCCGGGCTGGCACGCGGGCCTCAAACCGCGGCCTAGGCATGACACCGGCTTTTCACGGGCCGGCACGCCATGGGCTGGGCCGGGCCGGTGCCGGGCTTTTTTGGCGTGTCACGTGCCGGGCCGCAAAAAGCACGGCCCGTTGGCCAGGTTTGGGCACCACCGAAGTAGACTCCATCGGCCACGTCCGGCCCAGTTTCCCAACAAATAGTTCTTCGTGGGCTTACTCCAGTCTATAGGCTCAGCAAACAACTACATTCACCAGGGCCGCCTGGCTTCGCTCCCCCCACAACAACCGGGTTCCGCACAAACCACCTCCGGGCAGTCACGTGCTCTGGCCGCCGCCGCCGCCGACGACGACGAACAAGACATCTCAGGTCGGGAAGCTAAGTGAGGAATGGCTGACCGGCAGGTGGCTCAGTTGGGGCCCGGAGCCGCGTGCTGCGGATGGAACCACTGCGGTCGGCGCCTCGCCGCCGGCGCCGTCGATGGGTCTGTTTCCGTCTACGATTCTCAGCCGTCCCCCTCCTCCAAGTGGCAGGTCAGTTTCCCGCACACCGCCACCTTAAACACGGAAACCCTAAACCACGCATGGCACATACCCGCGGTCTCGTTCTCTTGCTTCCACTCAGGTGGTTTAATACTGGGCTATTTTCGCACGAGTTCGTCCTGATTTAGTTCAGTTTAGATTATTTTTGTTAGTAATCGATTCTCACACACAAGAGTCATCACGTGACGCGCCGCATAGGTACCTTGGTTAACAAGTTCTTGCTGGGGAATGCTGTAATTTGTTTGTGTGGAGTCAAGCATGGGATATGTCCTGCATCCTTGATGAACCTATCTGTGTAAGGTCAGAGTTTCGATGTGAAATTGGCTTTTATTAGAAATTATGCTGGAGATGGAGTACTATGGGCGGTGGAACAACATCTCTCTTATCTGCGTTAACCATGTTTCTTGTCTACTTAGTCGACTTGTTTTGTAATGTGATTGGCTTTGGACCAGGCCCATGAGCACGGCATCGTGAATGTCGTCTGGCTTCCTCCGGACTATGGGGATGCTATAGCTTGTGTCTGTGCTGACGGCACACTCTCTTTGTGGGAGGAGGTTTCTGAAGGTCAGTTGTTCTTGTGCCCTTGGTCTGTTTTATGTTGTTCGATGTTTCTAACTATCTTGCACCTTTATGATGGAGATAGTTGTGTTGGTATTAGCTTTTGTACTGAGAATTATCTAGGGTTTGTGCATTGATTGAGAATGATTTGGAGACCACTCAGCAATCATTCATCTTGATTTACTTGCCTCTTCCGTCTCCATAGCTATCTTAATTTGCACATGAAAATGTACATGGACAATAGTAGTGTGGCTAGGATCCCCTTAAAGTAGTGACTACTCCCTCTGTTCCAATGATTAAGGCGCATTTACTTCACTAAGACAAGCCTTTGACCAACAATTATATTCTTTTAATATGTGATTTATGTGAATCAAAATCACTATCATAGCGAAGTATTTTTGAAAACAAATCCAGTGACACAAATTTCATGTCATATAACATTGTATTCATTGAGCAATTGTTGGTCCAAGACTTGTCTTAACGAAACAAAATACACCTTATAGGAACGGATGGAGTACCGGTTAGCACTTGTCGATTTGCTTCCACATCGTGTGCAGTACTGGCTGACGGGTAGATTTAAAGCACTTCAGTCAATTTTCCTCTTTGTCATGTCAATACCGACTACTGATTAGATTAAAACATTTTCGTTACAATATTTTATTTATTTGTATATGGAACCTCATTTTTAAGCTATAACAGGAATGGTTTTCCTAGAATTTTCAGCACAGTGGCATGAAATCCCAAGCTGGCCTTTATGCAGCTTTGGGGGCTGTTTGGATCTTGAATATTAAAGGATGTGATTGAATTTAACAAATTTGAATTTGCAGCGACGAAGAACAATGTCGAGACCAGTTACTTAATCCACTTATATGCATGTTTCTAAGATAACTCAATCGAGAAATCTTAAATCGTATGTATCAAACTACTATTTAATTAATCTAATCTGGCTAATGCATATGAAAAAGATAATCAGCTTTGCTCAACGTTATCATTCAAACAAACTTTAAGCTTGATTAGTTTTGTTAGCTCTGAACTTGTTTTATATCGAAGCCACATTCTGCTTTATCCCCTTTTTATTTCTCAACTAATGGAACCTGGTAGGTAAGACCCTTACTATGAAGTTTTTCATTGACAGATGATCAAATTCCAACCTGGAGGAAATGTAAAGCCTTTGAGGGTGGCAATTCCCATATCCTAAATGTACAGTTTGGTTTACTGTTGTCAAGTCTGAAAATGGTGAGTTCTAACACCTGATCTGGAAAGCGGCAGTTTCACTTCTCTTCTCACATGCAAAAAAAATTGTCACTCCATTTTCCACACCTTTTACTTTGCATTACAGACCACCTTTTCTGTTTATTTGTTTTGGTGAAGGGCATGCCCCTGTCTCAGCTATAAAATGTAAACGGTTCTACAGCAGCTGGTCACAGAGAGTACTCCCTCCACAGCTCCCAAACCCAAATAACATGCAGTAAACAAAGTTAACACCTCAACAAAGATATAGTAATGAACATCTGAAAGTTTAAGCAGAACAGAAGTTGAGAAATATTGTTGTGTTGTTTCATTGTTTCGTTTGACTGTGCTCCTATTGTTCTTGACTTTTCATCTGTTACATCTGTTGTTAGTAATTCTTGCTGGTGTTCATAGGTTACTGCATACTCAGATGGCCAAGTGAAAGTCTACGAACTTTTGGATTCGTTGGAATTGGACAAGTGGCAGCTGCAGGTTCATCTAAATTTTGTTCACATTTGTTAATGTTCTCAACAATTGTATTTTAGTTCCTTCCTATAATAGGAATGTTAATCTAGACTGGCAAATTCATTATTTCATGATTGACGTGCTGTAGTAATCTAATGGTCTGTTTTGAAAAAGTAGAATAATTCTGATTCCTAACAATATTTCAGGCAGATTTACAGAACATTACCGATCCTGTTTCCAGAACTGGGAAGCCAGTGTGCGTATCTGCATCAATTGCATGGAGTCCGAGAAGAGGTGAAGGCCAGCACGCCAGTTTTGCTATTGGTTTTAATTCAGATTCTCCAAATTTTAACTCTTGCAAGGTTCGTGGACTGTTTTCCTTGTTTCTTGTACGCTCATTATGGAGTTTATATACTTTTGCAAATTCATCCCCAGCAATAATCTTAGTATGCTTATATTATCTTGCTTTTGGAGGAAAAAACGAACTTCTATTCTACTAAAAATAATTGAATCCTTTCATACCTTTAGCTTTGTAGTAATGAGCAACCACCTTCCATATTTTCCTAGTTCAGGAACTGGTGTTTATCTATGACAATATTCTAATTTGAAATGGTAAACAGATTTGGGAATTTGAAGAAGCACACCAGCGCTGGCTTCCACTTGTTGAACTTGGTTCACCTGAGGATAAGGGAGATAGAGTACATGCTGTAGCATGGGCTCCTAACATCGGCAGGTTAGCCCCATCTTGAGCAAGCACGACAAGCCTTTAGGCTGCAAAGTAACAACACACTTGGAATATTCGATACTCGCTGCTGATACTAACATAGTTTCTTTGCTAACTAGTTGTGCCAAAGAATAATCCCTCCGTTCCAAATAATTGAAGTTCTAGGTTTGTCCTAAGTCAAACTATCTTAAGTTTGCCCAAGTTTGTAGAAAATACATCACTATCTACCACACCAATTTAGTTCTATTAGATTCATCATACTTTCATATTATATAGATTTGATCGTTATAGACATTGACACATTATCTTATAATTTCGGTCAAACGTATACGTTTGACTCAGGACAAGCCTAGAACTTCAATTATTTTAGAATGGAGGGAGTTGTTTTCATAAAATTTTGAAAATATCTGCATGACTGTTTTATGCTTGAGGCTGTTGGGGTACCCCAGCTGCTTCTTCTGCTGTTATAGGACCTTGGATTTTGCCTAAAGGTGGTTACAATCTAGGCCGCCAATTTTAGTTGCAGATTTTCACAAGTTCAATTCCTATAGCAACTTGGCTCACCTAGGTGCACCAACAACCTACTGAACAATGATTAGCAAACCTAGGGAAACAATCAAGAAGACAATTTCTAACAAGATAAGTGCACAAATATGAAAGTATGAATAACAAGATATTGATTGCAAACATTTCGCTCAAATGATGTTTAGAAGTTCAGGTATCCATCGATGTTCTACGTCTCTGCTGTGCCCAACGGACAAGTCGGCTCTGAATCGTGCTCTTCCCTCAAGGTTCTTGCCTTTAGCAGGTCTCACTATGGATATTTTATTTCTCCATCCCAGAGATAGTTGGCTCCACTACCACTCACAACTCCTTGGGCCTCTTCATAGTCTTCACGGAGAGATCACCGAGCTGAAGTGCTCAACTCCACCAAACTGTCTAGAAGGCGGTGTCCTCCAGGAGTAAGAAGCTCTCAGACTTACATTACACCCAAACATAGCTGACATGGAGACCTCAAACCAATTGCAGCAAAATGTACAAACCCCTGTCACACCTCACAACTCATGCCTTAGAGGCTATTAAGTGGGAGGGAGCAGCAAGAACTCAAAAGAAAAAAAAATGATCCCAAGGGTAGCAACTCACCTCTCAAGCCAGCCAATGTGCCTACGTATAGCCTACCCTGAAAAACTAGATGTTACCCATTTTCTTCGCAAACTCGGAGGTTGTCAGATTCAGACCAATGGCTATATCAGCGCAAACAGAAGAGAAACTGGAGCGTTCAACTTCCAAACTCGGAGTTTCTGAGATTCAAAAATCTCAGCTGAAACTCAATCACAACTCCATTACAGGAGGCAATCTTGGAGGTTTCGACTTCAAACTCGGAGAGTTAAGAACCCAGTCTTGGAGGTTCCGACCTCAAATGCGGAGGTTCTGAGTTTAATCTTGAAGACCCCGATCTTGCAGATCTCAGCATAGCAAAAATCTGCCACAAGGAAAATGGTTGATCGAAACTAAGAAATGTCTTCTCCTCGATGTAACGGTGCAACCGAGTGATCAAAGACCAACAAAGGAATGGTTGAATCACACCGAACTCAACCCAAGATCAGCGAAGGAGAGGATGCAACTTATGCAAAGGTTTGAGCACTCGACATGTGAATTATTGAAACTACTTATTAGACAACCCCTCTTAATAGAACAGCTATCTTCCTATAGTTCGGTTTTCCTCCAACACCTTGGGACTGGTAAGCGTAAGAGCATCTAGCTAGGCATACCTTTGCCTTGAGCACTCCACTTAAGCTTGACGAAAGCTATCATTCTTGCTCCAAGTCAGAATCTTTCTTCAATCTTCTTTGCTTGATGAAGCTTACCAGTTTATTCTCACATAAACCAATATGGGAAGATTTCTCTCGATAACTTCTTCACTAACATGTCCACCATTCCTTGATGGACCACAAGCTTCAAGCATATGACATGGACTTGCATGCCTTGATGTCATTAATCAAGCTGCACTTTGGCCTGAGGCAAATGATAGTCGTGTGGTCTTGTGATGGGTTTGGAAAGAGCATGGTAATTGGGTAGATCATCGGATCGCTATGCTCTTATTCAGATGTATTTTTTCATTATTGGTTTTGTTTTGTCCTGGCAGTTTGTTGTTTTGCCACATCGCTATGCCCTTTTAACAATTTTCATGTGCTGTATTTCACACCATATGAGATCATAGCAGTTGCAACCTGCAAAGGAATTTCTTATTCAGATGTATTTTTCAGTATTGGTTTTGTTTTGTCCCAGCAGTTTGTTGTTTTGCCACATCGCTATGCCCTTTTAACAATTTTCATGTGCCATATTTCAGACCATATGAGATCATAGCAGTTGCAACTTGCAAAGGAATTGCAGTCTGGCATGTAGGCTTCAACCCTGAATCTGATGGCAGACTGTCAACAGAAAATATTGCTCTACTACCCGGTCACAATGGAGAGGTACGAATAAGAAACAACCTTGCCTGAAATTGTTGTTTATTGTCTTAGCGTGTGCTTTCTGGAGAACATGGTATTTATAATCCTTGAAGCCAAATAGTTGCAAATCTGGTAATAGAGGAATAACGCTGTAGTATAACCGTGGCATGCGTCAAGGAGAAAGTAAACAATAACTTCAACTCTCATACTAGCACCCTGTCTCATTAGTTGGAATAGATCTCACCATGTTAAGATGCTTTTCTCCAGTAGACTTGTATTTTACATCCTATTGCTCACATCCGAGTATCCGGCTAGGTATGGCAACTGGAATGGGACATGGGTGGTATGACACTGGCATCGACCGGATGTGATGGCATGGTTAAGCTATGGCAGGCTAACTTAAATGGAGTTTGGCATGAGCAGGCTGTGCTTGACTGCAATGGGTCACATGATTAAGCCGTAGAAGATGTCTTTAGCTCTACATCATGAAGATAGGGACAATTGTACTATCTTATCATAATTTTGTAGGGTTATTTTGTTACCTTCTGCGGTGGTTGGCTTTATCCTGACGAAATTAGGCTCCTCAGGAACGAATGCATGATGTAACTGTTTCTCATCCTGATCTGGTTGATGATATTATACTGTTGTTATGGTCTTGTGATGAAAAAAAAATCGCTGATAACCTTATGTAACCATTTTAATGATTTTTTTAAACAATCGAGCACTTTATTGATCAAGGAACCATAATGTCATTACAAATAGTCTGCCGGATAAGATCCGGGGACACACCACGCCACACCGAACTAAAAGAAGAAGCACAAGATCTAGCTAAGAGATGAGCAGCCACATTGGAGTCACGAAAGACATGCTTATAAACACATGAATCAAAGGACAAGGCCACTGTCTTGATATCTGTCACCACAGGTCCAAGCCCAGAGCGATCCGACGCCGGCCATTTTAATGATTAAACTGGTAACCTGATGGCTAAAATGGTTTAATTTTATTCAACTGTCAAAATACCAGATCATAATATTCTTTAGGCCTTGTTTACTTCTGGTGTATTTTAGTGAAAGAGAGGGGATTATCCCGAATCCCGAAAAATCCCGAGTGGGTCGTTTGCTTCTCCGGGTTTGGATAGGATAATCCTCACAAATCCCCTTATTTTTTCCTAGATTAAAAAATCTACCTCATACTAGTCTATTTTTGGGGAAGAGTATTTGAGAGGATGGTAGGGAGTTGGGTGAACACCAAATCCCCTCCCATCTCCAAACTTTCTAGGGATGAAAATACGAGAGAAGTAAACAAGGCCTTATATTGTTGATTATTTTGAGGGTATGCCAAGGCGTATCATATTTTTATAAAAAGTAGAATTTCAAGTAGTACAAGATGACTACAACTCCCTGTGAACAATGAGCGCGGGGTATCCCTAACTGAGCAACATCACTACGTCTCGACCAATGCCGGTATAACTCTAACTGAATTCCCCTTGTCGATGCACCATCCACCCAAGAGGTGGCAAGTAGATGGCTGGACTTGGTTGGTCTTGAGAAAGACTTTGACTCGCCGGCGATGACGTACATTAAGTTTATGAAAATCAATTTGGGACAACGATCCGAATAGCCGCAACATATGACCTCCAAGGCGTCTCCAAATGTGATGCTACCTAGAGAGGAATGACGTCAAGGATGCCGCCATTGTGCCGATTCGGCACCGAACCTAGGCTTTCTCCCGGAGACAACTATCAACTCCAAGTGAGGTGAGGAGAATGTCGTCATACATCGGTGATGACTCCAAAGAGGGGAACGAAACCATAGGCGGCGCCACCGTCGACACCGACAAAAGGATGGGCAAGACTTTTGTCCATACTGTTGCAAGCCTCCATCCTGCCCACCGTATTGGGGCAACACTGTCCATGTTGGCACGCACCTCTACCGCCGCAACACCTCATCGTCGTAGCCGAAACGTCGCGGTCCACCAACAACCCGCACTACCGAGAGATCAGCCATCTTCCGCCTCCCATACGATGGAGAAACCGCATCCCCAGGCCTTCTCACGCCTCATGCATGATCAAGGACTCGCCACATTGCCGTTGTCACACCAACTCCAGGCGGACAACCACGCTATGGCCGCAGCCCCCATGACCTAGATCGGGCCTAGGATGGCCTAGATCTGGCCCGCGTTGCTACCTCCTTCAGTGGCAATGGCAGCTCACCTCCGCCGCCATGCATGCGCCGTCCGAGATGCCCTCCTCCGCACGAATTCGTCCCGTAGGGACGCGCCCTCCTTCCTCATCACCGCTGCCGGTGGCTGAGGGCACGGGGTGGGGGCTGCTCTCTCGGGTTTTTTTTGACCCCGGGGGTCGCCCGCGTGTGCGACCCGGGAGGGGATGGAAGGGGAAACTTTTCCAAAACCCTCTTGATAAAATCTTTAATCGTGCATTTATCAATGGATGAAATGTGACCTACTAAACTTGCATATGGAAAGTGTTGTTTTGAGTAATCACGGTCTAGATTATTTTTGTAGTGTCATTCATCAATTTTAAGTGTACAAGCAATAATACATTTGCAAGCAAGTATACTGATCAACTATATTGATTTAGTTGTAATAATAGCTATGTCCACATTAGTATCCAACAAAAATACCACATCCATCCTAGGATTGCATATCTTCCACGACACTGATTGGAAGCATGCAGCGTTCCACATAAGATATTGGAATGTGATGTGGGAGTATGCGGTTGACGCCAGCCACAAGTTCATGCTACTGTTGGTGTTGGATATTATCTTGTAATAATTGATTTGATTTTTTTTACAGCACGTCTCTCATGTGACCACTGAAGGAGCCGGTCGCTGTTATCAGATTGATATGTACCATCACAAAGATTTACAAACCACGAAATAACATTGATGTGTGTGGGACCACGTCTGAGTGAGGAGTAGATTGTATTGGATTTCCAAACTCTGTTTTTATTTTTTTTAAACAGGGATCGGTCCGGAAGGACCAATAACTTCATTTACAGTCAACACTAGAGGTACATTTTATAGATATAATAAGGCTACGTGAAAATAGGAAAGTACACATAGGCCCTCACAATTTGCATATAGGACCACAAGAAAAAAGTGAGGAAGGTAATCAGGTCCTGCTCTTTCTCCGACGTGGTAGATCTTGAGCTCGATGCAGCCTACCTCGACGTCGCCGTGACAGAACCACTTGGGATGTGGAGACGGGAGAGCCTGATGCACCAGGGCCTAGGGGCCTCTGTAATGGCTTGAAAGCCTAGAGGTTGAAGATGACCTTGTGACGCCAGCTGAGAGTAGCTGTAACTCGCATCTGAGGAGGGTGTAACGCCCCGACCCCATAATTATATAGTGAAACGTTATGTAACCGGTCATGCTACACAATCGAGGGTTACTGGGTTTATCAATCCCAGGCCAAAACTCATTGACAGGTGTGCTCGGAATAGATCATCGGCACACAACACCTCGATCATGCCATAAGCTCAGACATCGCTATCACATATAGTAAAGAGACCGAGACTTGTGGAACAAACTGGCATATTGCAGACTCTACGACACAACACTCATATAGCAACTCATATATGAGAAAGATACAAACAGACCATCAATTCATCAAGCGGAAGCGAAATAGTGTTGTCTTGTACAACAAGATCCAAAGATATGGCCTAAGAGGTCTACACATAAATAAACCCAGCCAGCTTGCTCCACGGTCCCAAGCTGCCACCTGGGAACCCCGGACTACTAGTCGATGTCCACGTAGAACCCCACCTAGCTGCTCGGTGTCGTCTTCCTCTGAAATACAAACATAAAAGCAGCAAAGAGAGACTGAGTACGATGTACTCGCAAGTTTAGTAGGACGATATAGGCCCAATGATTGACGGATGCTCTAAATCTATATATGTATTTCTTTTGCGGAAAGCTAATTTTCATAAACCGGAACATAATTGACACATGGCATTCGTCTACTCAGAATAGTTTTTATAAAGGGGATAAGAGGGTAACATTTCATCTTCGGTTCTCGGCGAACCTACTTGTAGCCAAACCCACTCATCTCCACCAAGGCACCCCTCGAATCACCCTCGAGGAAATGAACCTTTATCACATGTTGATTATGCAACCTTTAGCTGCCATATCAATTAGGTTAAGGTTCTCTATGGTCTTATCGTCTATTCCCAAGTTGTCCATAACCGCGAACACGGCTTTTCGAAAAGATTAAACCCTGCAGGGGTGTACTAAATTACCCATTGGTACCGTCCGGCTCACCTGATTGGCCCTCTTCCGGGGAAGGCCGGCAAGCGGGCGCGGTTAAACCTTTACCTCGCGTGAGACTATCCAAGAGTCATCAGTGGCCACAGGGCAAGTTTACCCAGCCTATTTCAGCCCCTGCCCCATCGCCACGCCCTAAACACAAAATCCTCATCAACATCATCTTTTCCACTCACACGCAAATGGAAAACCGAACTAGAGGACCCTTGGATACGCCCGCACAAGTTATTCGGTTAGTAAGGCGCCCATACACCCACCAATGGCAGCACGCTCGTCTTGGTTCAAGAGGTAAGAACTCGCACCTAGGGGCAAGAGTGAGGCAAAACACCATCCCCGATGGCAACTCACCCAAGCCGTCTTAGTATTTTAATTAAGCACCCCACATATCTACCATGTCCGAACCATTCCATCAACATCAACAATTATGGAATTTACAACGGACATTGCTAGCATTTGAATAAGCATGGCTAAGCATAGCTAAACATATAACTACAACAATTATATTCTTGTCTCAGGCCAACACATCATCACTAAGGTTCATAGGTAGGGATACATGTGATTGGCTCGGGGAAAAACATGCATTCATAGGATACTCTATGTCTTGATCAAAGTTGACATTTGAATCGCATGCAATATTCTGGTGGATAAAATAAGTTGATAAAAATCATAGGATGCTAGATGCCAAGAAGGTTAGGTTATCTCTTGCCTTGCTGTCGGGGTGTGTAGTACTGCTCGTCGGCGGTAGGTAGCGTTAACCTCGACTCCGGAATCTATCGATACCCAAAAATAAAGCAAAGAACAAATAAATCATATGAGGACAATGTGCAATGCACAATCACATGATGACATGACAATTTCATGCCTAGATATCAACATTTGATGTATGTAACAAATTAAATGGAGTTCCAAATAATTAGAGCAATTATTTGGAAACAACCCCATATTTTTCTTAGTGACCACATTCTTCATAAATTATTAAATTATTAGAGAATTGGATCAATATGCATGAACATGACATGAAATGGGTAGGGTTTGCCATTCCGATCATTTTGGTACCTCATTTGTGATTTTCCGAGTATCGATGATTAAATTGTGAATTAAATAATTAATTGAATTTAATTCATTTAACCAATTTAAGAAAACATCAATTAAATATTTGGGATCATGAGTTAATAATTGCATGGTTTGATAGTATTTGACATGTGGATCACTTGGATATTTTATTTATTAATTTTGGTTAACTATTTATCGAATTAGGAATTTCCCAAATTAGATATTATTTAAACCCTTTTTGAAATTCATATATGAACAACAAGCAAATAAAACCAAAAGACAAATTCAATGATTCCAATTGGTAGAGTTTGTTTTCCTGAACATTTTGAAATTTGATTTGTCAAATTTGGATCATTATTTAAAAAGTTATGAATTATTCAAATTGGTTTTGAAAACCAAAAAGGGAAAAACAATTTAGGCAGGCAGGCCGGCCTTGTGCCGGCCAGGCCGGGGTGTGGCCCGAAGCCACCGACCTTTGGCCGGCATAGACTGGGCGCGCGAGGCCGGGCTGGTGCCCGAAGCGGCCGGCCTCTGGCCGGCCCAGGCCGAGCGCGAGGCCGGGTACCCACCCGAGCCGTCCGGCCTTCGGCCGGCCCAGCTGGGTCCGAGCCGGGCTCACGGTGGCGCGTGGAGCGGCGGTGGCCGCCGGCGAATCGGCGGCAAGAGAGAAGAAGAGGGGCGCGGGAGAGGGCCAGAAAGGGGCGGAGCTCACCTTAAGCAAGCACGCGTGGTCGGTGCGGCGAGAAGTGGCCGGCGTCGCCGGATTTCGGCCCCGACGAGCGACGGACGCGGTTGGACGGTGTCGAGGACGCCGGCGTGGATTCGGCCGGTCCCACGCCGATTCCTCGCACGGGAAGGACGGAGGCGACGCGGCGCAGCTCAAGGCGGGGTTCGATTTGGACGGGGACGCTCCAATCGATGGCTAAACGACGGCGAGCTCGAGCTAGAGCTCGGCCACGACGCGGATACGCACGAGAGAGAGAGGGAGGGAGAGAGACGGGGCATGTGAGGAAAATGGGGGCAGGTGGGGGTCGTCCCGGCCGTCGTGTTCGTCTTGGCGTCAAGCACAGCGGAGGAGGGGGCCGGCATCGGGCGGCATGGCCACAACATGGCGCCAGTGGCCATGGTCGGCCCTGTGGAGGAAGGGGAAAATTGGATTTCACACAAACCCCCTGGCTCCAGTTTCCGAAATTACAAAAAGGTCCCGCAGTAGAATTTGCAATTTAATTGGGGCCATTAAACAATTTTATAAATTCTGTAAAAATTTGTAAAGCTTCCCCATGACATGTAGGAGCTCCACAAAATTTGGTGCCCCGAAATAAAATGCTTAGGTCCATATTTGTTCAAGTGTTGCATTATGGTCATTTTTTACAATTTGCAAAATACATTTATTTGAAGCACTTAAGTAGTTCCAAAAATAATGCAAATATTCATGGAGGCTCTCACAATAATATTGAAGCTCCGCATGATTTTAATTTGAATTTTTGGAATGTTTATCTTGGTTAAAAAAATAGAAATTGAATTAAGCCAATTTGAAATCCTCATATCTATTTTCTTATTTGACAATATTTGGAAATTGAGGATTGGTTTCAAAAAGCAAAGTTGGAACTTCCTAAACAATTTGGGAGTTCATCTAGTTTGGTTGACACGTTGAGAAAGTATATTTGGTTTGGATTGCTTGGGAAGTTTGCCTCCCAATTTTAGTTGCTTGCAATGGTTGAGGAGTTTAGAAACTAGCAAATTCATATTGATGCCATGATGCAAACAAGGATGCAAAAAGTGGAATTTTTTTTTTGGTATTTTTCATTACCAAGTTAGGGCTGTTACAGAGGGAGCAGGAATGCTTCTCCAGAGAGCTCTCTCACGGCGATGTGCTCGTCGTCGTCCACCATGGTCGAAAGGCCGCCACTACGTCGCGAAGTAGACTGGGTCCGACTGCATCGTCATGACTCCCTCGACGGTGGTGCTCTCTTGGCTTCCACCGGCGGAAGCGCCGAGTGCATGCACCACGGCCACCGTCTTCTTGGCGTCAGCATTGCGGCACCACACATTGTGGTCGGCCGTGAGCAATGCCGTTAGATCTTTCTCCTTCTCCCAGGCCTCATCCCACATCTCCGGGGGCCTCACATGAGACTTGCTAGAGCACGAGGACGTGGTTCCTCCGACATCTGCATCGGCGGTGAAATAAACATGTAGGCGACGACGTGGGCTATGAAATAACATAGATGCATGTAGGACCACGTTGAGTGATACATTGTATTGGATTTTCAAACTCCGTTGTCTTTAGGTTGATGGTTAGGAATGTTGGACTTGCTTACATTTTGTCCAAAGGGGTGAACACAGGTATCTATTACTCTCTCTCTCTCTCTCTCTCTCTCTCTCTCTCTCTCTCTCTCTCTCTCGAAAAGGTCCTTTGAGAGTCGACTCCCGAGTTGCTCCGCCGCCCCTCCCCTTCTTGTTCTCCGGCGGCGCTGCCGGCCGGTGAGAGGATGGAATAGGAGGTAGGCACCCTCTGTATATAGTAGGAGTAGCGGTAGTTGTAGGTTTTGCCTTTATGGCGGATGGCTGCGTGCCGTCTCGGAGCGCGCGCATCGTGGGTGCTGGCGAGCGGCACCCGTCGACTTGCGGTGTTGTGCTGTCTGGCCATGGTGGCGAGGTGCTGCGGGTGGTCAGGGAGGACGGCGCCGGCGTCTTCGTCAATAAGCTCGCACCTATCTGGCAGCTGTGGCTTGGTGGTGATCTGGGCTGCGCCATCTTCTTTCGGGCGCCATGGTGGCGAAAGGAGGAAGCTCGGAGTGGCGCTGCACGGCCAGGGTCGTGGTTGCTCTGGAGTTGTGATGCCGCAGGAATCTGGTGAACACTCTCGGCGCCCTGAGTTTCGGCGTCCGACCTTGGCGACCATCGGGTGGTCTCTGACGCTGGCGACGACGGCCAGCGCTTCTTCAACCTCCAACAGGAGGCCCTTTGTTGAGGTCGCAGCGGCGTGCAACGTTCTCCTGGTGCCAAGTGGTCTCGTCCCCGGCTCTGGCGAGGACGGCCGCGGTTTGAGCTCCCTGTTTCCCGGCGGCGGCAGAGGACCTGGGCTTGATTGCATTTTCCAATTTCTTTTTAGGGTCTTCTTTGTAAGAACCAGGGACTGTATTGTGATTGTGTTCTTCTATGGGGTCCCGGTTGTAAAATGTACCTGCACCACTGTGATTAAATGAAGGCATCTAGGCCCTTCGGGGCCTCTCCAGGTTTCCAAAAACAGGTATCTATTACATACTCTTCCAAAATAAATGACGTTTCAAAACTCAAAAGCGTGTGCGTTCTAACTTATTCAGCACGTTTGTACAATAAAAACTTATTTAGGCTGGTTATATGCGAATGGAGTGGTAGCAGTAGTCAGTAGATGGGGCACGACAAAAATTAGTTTTGTATTATATTTTTATGCAATCATACATAATAGGTTAAGAAGAACAGACTTGTTGCATGCCGATAGGACAACGGATGCCAAAAAATCTTAATTTGGGCAACTACACTCTGGGTCTAAACATTGGAAAGGGTGAGTGAGTCTAGTAAAAGAAATCTTGACCCGTGTAGGGTTGTGGACAGAAAAGGTTGAATTCACAATTTTTTCGACTTACGGGTCCTACTAAGAGAGCTAAACGTTGGATTGATTTTTTTACTCTGCTAGCTCGGTGTTGCGGCAAGCTTTATCTGCTGGATCGGGTCCAAAGGGTGCACACGAAGCACATCCACCCACACTCCCAATAGACCGGTGGACGAATCCTATTGTAAGCATGGTATATTTTGTCGTCTTATTTGGAACTAGAAACCCAGCGGGAGGCTCTAATAGGTCCTCCCAATAGTTCTTTTGATCAATTTTTGCAAAATACATAGCCTAAATTCAAAGTTTTGGCCACAAAAATGGCACCGTGTCCATCACACATATTACAACATCAATTGCATAGAAATCAAATGACTGATGTTGTCTTCTCCTCCCCTTCATTTTGTATGGCGGTCTCTGGTCGATCTCGTAATGGCCAACATTCCGGATCATTCCGGTCAAGATGGACGAACAATCAGTCCATGCACATAGACAGCCGGCATATGTGAATCTATGATCACGAATAGATTAACACAATTACACAACATCGGTTCCCATGCCTCGTCGGTGCTCATGCCATAGGGCATTCCACCGAACACGTCGATGGCGTCCCCACCGGCACCATTGCCTAGTGTGCCAAAGAGCATTGGCCGCGTCCAGCCTCAGTGCCCATTTCGTCGGCGTACGTAAGGATGCGCCCGCACCGGGGCCGACGAGTCGGAGTAGGAGCGATTGAGGTCGACGTCGAGGCCACTTTTCACCAACAATAGGGGTGAAGACGGCTCTAAGGTCTAAGGTAGGATCGCTCTCGCCAGTCCCGGGGGAGAACAATGAATACGGCGTCGCCATGACGCCCTCGGCGAAGTAGGCTGGGTCCGACGGCGTCATCACGACGCCCTCGACGGTGGTGCTCTCTTGGCTTCCACCAGCGGCAGCGTTGAGTGCATGCACCACGGACACTATCTCGACCACCGTCTTCTTGGCGTCGGCATTGCGGCACCGCACATTGCGGTCGGCCGTGAGAAATGCCCTTCGGTCTTTCTCCTTATCCTAGGCCTCAACCGACATCTCCGCGGTCCTCACACGAGACTTGCTGGAGCACGAGGACGCGGTTCCTCTGGCATCTGCGTCGGCTGCGAAATAAATGCGTAGGCGAGGACGTGGGCTAGGCGGGAATGAGGGCAGCATCAGGCGGGAGAATGAAATGAGAAAGGGAAGGGGTGGAGAAGGAGAAAGTGAAATAGGGCTGGCCCACTAGGTTTCCGCGTATGTCGAGCACTACCACGCCGCTCCCTATGTAGCGGGACCGTGGAGGAAGTGTTGTACGTTTTATTGGGTTCGTCCATAAATTTCCACTACTAGGCGCCGTTTTTGCATCTGGAACCCTAGTACGCTCTCGCTATTGAGAGGGTTATTGGAAGCGTCGGTGGAGATGCTCTTAAGGGTCTATATTTGATTCAAAAGAAATTTCTCATAGCCAATTTAGAGAACTGTGTCATTTAGAAAAAATTCAACACAACCAATTTCAGAAGTGCCTTGCGTACGATGTTTTTGGTCCGATTTCTGTACAACTCAACGTGGGCTAATTGTATCCTCTTAATTCCTCTTGCGCTGGGACCACCAAGGTCATCGATGTATGAGAGATGCCTTGTGCAATTGCGCGTCGTATGGAAGTCGTACATAAAATCGTCGTACATATAGCATCACTCCCCAATTTTTTTTGCAGAGTTTGATTTGTATAATTGGAAACCGTGTGAACTTTTACTACGGAATACTTTGCATGCATGGAATTTTAATTCACTGAGATATCTCCATTTGTGTATATAACAAACATGCAAACGCACGGCTCTTCTCCTAAAAGCATCTCCACTCGCCGCCCCCATAGGTCGTCCAGATTGCCGCCCGAACGAGCGCTATGGGGGGGGGGGGGGGGGGGGGGGTTCGGACGAGATGGCGCCTATGGGGGGCGCCTCTCCCCACTCGTCGTCACCAAACACGCGCCCCAAACATACGTCTCATAATCGGTCACAACTTTAAGGATCACACTGCAATGATGCTTCTAAGCATTACAGGAAATCCTCTTGATTTGTTCGTTGCCAAGATGCACACTGTTTCTTCATCGTTTGGTCCCCGCAAATAATGCGGGCCAAACACAGCCACCACCGTTCTGGAGAATCTGTACATCACTTTGAGAGTTGTAGACTCTGACATGCGTAGATAGTCGTCTTGATTATCTGCAGGAATTCCATACGCAATCATCCTCATGGCAGTTGTACACTTCTGAATTGAAGAGAAGCCAACCGTTTCTACAGCGTCGTTCTTCAACTTGAACCAACTGTCATGCTCCCGTACACCTTGCATCAATCTCATGAACAGATTTCTGCTCATCCGAAATCTCCGACAAAAATCCTTTTCATCAAATATTGGATCTTCGGCAAAATAAATTCGCCGTATAGCATGCAATGACCCTCCACTCTCATCGTCAACTTGCTCTTCCTCCTCCCAAACTTTGAACCTCCTCGTTTGGGGTTGACATTGGTGTCCTCTTCAGTTTGCATCTTCGCAAGACAAGCGAGAATTTCTATACTCTCGTCTTCCTCGGCATCGATATCTTCTTCTTCTTACATGATCAGGTGCATCGCCATCTCATCGTCGCTATCCATCTATCAGAATGAAAGCATGTCGATCAACGAAACGTCGACGACCGGCGCCAGGAAAAAAACAGGAAAACGGTGCATACCACTCAAACCGTCGAACACCTTCGGTGCAGGTGGGCGCACGAGGTCGCCGAAAGATTTTCCAGGCACGGCGGGGGATCTGGAGCCGGACGGAGGAGGGTTGGTGTGAAAGAGGTTTTCCGTGTCCGACGAGATTCACCGCTGGGGGAGGCGGAGGTGGGAGCGACGACTCAGATGCCGGTGGTGGGAGGCGGGCGAATGAACTGCGTGCACAACGAAGGGACTGGCCCGCTTGGCTGTATCCGACGTGGCGGCGCACGTCATTTCCTACGGCGCTACCGCAACACCCCGACGCGCGGGGTTGGGCTGGTAGCGCCAGACGAAATAACGGGCCGTTCCGGACAAAATCGACCTATGGGGCGCGCGACTGGGCGCCGTTTTTCGCCCGACTAGAGATGCTCTAATTCTTCTGTTTCAACATACTACATGATACTGAAATCTTACTATTTTTCGTTTCTTGTGTGTTTGGAATCCTGCTACTCAAAGATGCCTACGTTTCTTTATTGTGGAACTTGGTTTCTTGTTCTTGGCCCTCGTATTCCCAGAATAAATTGCGGCGGTCGACAGACCATGACGGCAGACTTATCTTGAGAAACATATGGATACGTAAATTTGGGTGCCGCCTGCTTTCAGCTTCAGGTCCCCGCTGGTTCACGTGAAGTCCCGACCGAATCACGTGCCTGCCACGCGGGCCGGGCCGTCCTGGACAGCTACATTACAGGCGTTCAGTAGCATACAAGATGGAACGACTATTCACCAACCAGTCGCCTACCTTCCCTGTCCCAGCTAGCCCTGGGATGAATGAAACGAACGGATGGTCGAGTGCGCTTGGTGGCAACCACACAGTGCTTGATTGCAATGGATTCAAATTCAATAATAGGTCACACATCTATTCGGTCCCAGGCCCAGCCCTATCGAAGAAAGTTCCACGAATCTCTATCCAAAGAACCTGTGCTTTGAGTTAGATTACCGTAGCAAAACACTGGTGAAGAAAAGCATAGCCAAAATCTCACTTTCAATATGGTATCCCTCTGTTTCAATTTAGTTGTCGTTGATTTAGTGCAGTGCATGAGGCCACCGCACCAGATCAGCACGGTTTTTATGTACCTAACAAACATTGGAGAAGTCGCCCAGAAATGGAATTGTGGAATGCACTGTACCTAACACGCATTTCCCTTCTCCTACCTGGCTACCCGCAACCACAACACTTTGGAATGAGACATACTCGCAATTAGTAAATACAGTAGCTAACCGATAGATCGGCTGGCTGGAATCAATAATGTTACCAGCAAAGACGCATCATAACTACTAATGCCATCAAAATAGTATCACATCGTCATAAATGGATAAAGCAGCGTTTTGCCTGAAATGAAAGATACTACTGCCCCCGGCTGGCTAGGTGGATTAAATGTGAGGCTTAGAACGACCTGTAAATGCAAACTGGGTCTACATATTTCATCTAAGATCTCGATCTACATGGGATATAGTAAATATCTTTACAAAAACATTTTTTTGCACCTTTGTAGTTATTTCAAAACATTTTTTCTTAGTAATTAGTACTAGGGATTAGGCAGAAGAATAAGACACCGGTGAAATTTGGATAAGAAACTGGTTATTGTAGAGAAACTGGTATTTATAGTAGTAAGCCTAAAGACAACAAGAGAAAACTAAAAGATGAGATATAAATCTAATAAACAGAAACGGGTAGCAAATAGAAAATATAACGTCTCCTCTTTGCCTTAACGCTTGAGCTACATGTCACTGCATAGAACGTGAAGGATCTCAATTGGGTAAGCTGAATTTCAGTTCCAATCAACCACGTACCTTTCTGCACTAATAGTAGGATCTTTTCTGGCAGATGTTTTGGGAAGAGGAAAAGCCAACAGCCTATAACCTAGTCGATACTGACTACCAACTCCGTCTCTATAAACTCCAGAGACTTGCTCCTGTTTCATCCTAAGCAGAGACTGGAAGAAAATAAGGCCAAGGGTATGCACTACCTCACAGTCTAACTCTTCTCTGAGATACCTCACAGTCTAACCTTACCATTTAAGGAACGTTGTCTTCTCGAAAGGATATGAGCAGTGGAAGCTTGGCGAATTACTCCAAGACCATGGGTGTCCATGAATCAAAAGGTTCAGCACCATCCTCCTCTCTTTGTTTCCTTTTAGCCTTCTTCACCCTCTCTTCCCTCAATTATCCTCCCTCTGGTTCGGCCGCTGGCCCTTCGAAATTATACTCCCTCTGCTTTAGTAGATCAGTCAGGAGGATACAACTGAAGTTGTATTTTATGGAATTGGACCATGTTTACCACTGTTAGATACTACCTCCGTCTCAAAACATAAGACGTTTTGGTAAGATATTTTAGCCTACCAAAACATCTTATATTTTGGTACAGAGGTAGTAGAATACTACTCCACTACTCTATCTAACGTGAACAAGTATGATCCGATTCCATCGAACATTACTTAACTTTTGTGCCGGCATACCAGACATATATAGTGAACCGGAGGCAGTAACCTTTAATCACAGTCACTCAAAAGGACAACTAACGAAGGATGAAGAAACAGTGTACTTTTTAGTATGAATTTTAGTACTCATAACCTTTAACCTACGTATTGGAGAGAACAAAGAAAAAACCAAGAACGTTGTACCAGTTCCAGAGTAGATTAGCAAAGAAGCTATGCACTTGTAACTGCAGAAATTTTAAGAAACTGTAGAGGTAAACAGGATAATTTGTTACTTTACTACACAAGAGAGCTAGCCTTGTAGACACCTGATCGAGATACAAGATTACGGCGTTGGTCCCTTCCAGCATACTAATAAACTCCCTCTGATCAACATTTTTAAAATTCCAGTGCTGTCCCCAAAAATGTATTTGTAAAATAACCCTATATGAATTTTATGACCAACTTTTTATTATATAATGTTTACAGGAGTTGACAGCACTGCACGGCATTTTGTTGATTTCACAGAAGCAGAGGAAGATCTCGTTTTCAGAATGCACAGGCTTGTTGGGAACAGGTTTCCTTCTGACCCTTATACGGCTATACATAAATATGGAATGTGTTTCGAGTGAAAATGGTGAAAATCATTTGACAGAATCGTAAAATCCACAGATCTATTAGTTTCAAGCGAATAACATCATCTGCAGTTCCCTAATTATGCTGCTCATATGACGCGCTTATGTAGGTGGAAACTTATAGCTGGAAGAATCCCCGGAAGAACAGCAGAAGAAGTAGAGATGTTTTGGGCAAAAAAGCACCAAGAACAATGAAAATGAAAATAAGGATGTATGCAATAAAACTAGATTGATGTATACGCTGCATTTTCTTATCACTCAAAACTTACGTTGATCTTACGCTTCCTATTTTCTGAGCCATGCTAAGAGCAACATGTTCTGTACCAAGCATGGATGTACATAAGAAAGTCTCAAGTAAATGGAGGAAAATGAGCTGAATAAACAAAGTGTATCCCAGAACTACTTGTTGCTGTTTTTGAACATATAGAATTGCATCACATGTTATATAGCAGTAGTGACTACTGACTATGGAGTCACAAATTGACCAATAGAGTGGAAAATGCAGGATTGCATAACCATATATTTAGCCGGGGAACCAAATCCAAATGTATGTCACATAACAATGTCCATCTCAGAAAAGTAAAGACGTATGAAAGAAAAGGAGATGTCCGTCATGTGGTAGGAAGATGTATAGCACTGTGCAAATTCTGAATGCAGTTGACTGCTCTAACTATAAGTCTGTAACTGCACTCGCATGATGACCTAAGGAAAGCCTGGTATATTGCAGATTTTCCACGAAAGATGTGGTCCGCTATCATATAATGACTCAAATGCTCATAGAATATTTCCCATAATGCATACAACAAATAGCCATACAGTGATCTCAGTAATACACCATAATCAACAGACATTGCTTCTAAGTTAATAGCCAAATATGAAATATTCCTAGAGAACATCGAAAAAGTAGTCCAAACCTTGTCCAATTTCCCAGATTGAAAGCCCTGTCCCCCAATCTTGTGCTTCATCCAATCGTACAGAAAGAGACATCAGTGTCGGATAAAATACAGCATGCCTCACGCCTTCATCCGAATATATAAAAAAATGCTCTGAACTTTTGTCATCCCACTGCAAAGATGGCTTGTACTTCTCAAGTAAATGAATGAAATCTCTTCCAGTAACAGAACTACCAATACCACCTGTGTACATACATAAATAAGAAATAATCTTAATGTATCATGCACCATTAATATTTTTTTTTGCCATATTTTAAGTATAATGTCACAATATGGGTCAATCCATTTTAGTGACATTTCAGAGTGAATAGCATAAAACCACCACTTTGGGGGTTATTGTTTTTCCAAAATCCACAACTTAAGTTTGCGGGACAAAAATCCACCACTTTTCGGTCCGTTGCTTGCAAATAGCACTAAAACCCGTCTGAGCACGAATCGACACTGGTTATAACAGTGGGCCCCACATGTCAAGCTGACTTGGCGGGGGGAGACGGACATGGGCAGGCTGACGTGGCAGCAAACAGACAAATTGACAAGGCAGCCAACAACAACAACAACAACAAAGCCTTTCAATCCCAAACAAGTTGGGGAAGACTAGAGTTGAAACCCATAAGATCTCGAAACCAAGTCATGGTTCTGACACGTGTATAGCTAACTTCCACGCACCCCTGTCCATGGCCAGTTCTTTGGTGATATTCCAATCCTTCAGGTCTCTCTTAACGGACTCCTCCCATGTCAAGTTTGGTCTACCACGACCCCTCTTAACATTCTCAACCCGCTTTATCCATCCGCTATGCACCAACGCTTCTGGAGGCCTGCGTTGTATATGTCCAAACCATCTTAGACTATGTTAGACAAGCTTCTCTTCAATCGGTGCTACCCCCACTCTTTCACGTATATCATCATTCCGAACCCGGTCCTTCCTTGTGTGGCTACATATCCATCTCAACATGCGCATCTCTGCTACACCTAGTTGTTGGATATGTCGCCTCTTGGTTGGCCAACATTCTGTGCCATACAACATTGCAGGACGGATCGCCATCCTATAGAACCTGCTTTTTAGCTTTTGTGCACTCTCGTCATAGGGACGCCAGAAGCTTGGCGCCACTTCATCCAACCAGACTTGATTTGATGGCTCACATCTTCATCGATATCACCATCCTTCTGCAACATAGACCCCAAATATCGGAAGGTGTCTTTCTCAGGTACCACCTGCCCATCAAGGCTAACCTCTTCCTCCTCCTGCCTAGTAGTACTAAAACTGCACCTCATGTACTTAGTTTTAGTTCTACTAAGCCGAAAGCCTTTCGATTCCATAGTCCGCCTCCACAACTCTAACTTTCTATTAACCCCAGCCCGGCTATCATCGACTAGCACCACATCATCTGCAAAAAGCATATACCATGGGATATCTCCTTGTGACCCCATCCATCACCAAAGCAAAAAGATAAGGGCTCAAAGTTGATCCTCGGTGCAGTCCTATTTTAATTGGAAAATCATCGGTGTCGCCATCACTTGTTCGAACACTTGTCATAACATTATCGTACATATCCTTAATGAGGGTGATGTACTTAGTTGGGACTTTATGTTTCTCCAAGGCCCGCCACATGACATTTTGTGGTATCATATCATAGGTCTTCTCCAAGTCAATGAACACCATATGGAGGTTCTTCTTTTGCTCCCTGTATCTCTCCATAAGTTGTCGTACCAAGAAGATGGCTTCCATGGTAGACCTTCCAGGGATGCAAAATTTGGTCACGCTTGTCAATCTTCTTAAGCGATGCTCAATGACTCTCTCTCATAGCTTCATTGTATGGCTAATCAGCTTGATTCCACGGTAATTAGTACAGCTTTGAACATCTCCCTTGTTCTTGAAGACTGGGTACTAATGTACTCCGCCTCCATTCTTCGGACATCTTGTTTGACCAAAAAATGAGGTTGAAAAACTTAGTTAGCCATACTATCGCTATGTCTCCAAGGCCTCTCCACACCTCAATGGGAATACCATCAGGGCCCACCTTGCCTCTTTTCATCCTCTTCAATGCCTCCTCGACCTCAGACTCCTGGATACGTCGGACAAAGCGTCTACTGGTATCATCAAAGGAGCAGAAGGTTAGAGCTCTCGTTTCTCCATTGAAGAGGTTGTCAAAGTACTCTCGCATCTACGCTTGATCTCTTCGTCCTTCACGAGAAGCTGATCCTCTCCGTCCTTGATACATTTGACTTGGTTGACATCCCTCATCTTCCTCTCCCGGATCTTGGCCATCTTATAGATGTTCCTTTCACCTTCCTTCGTGCTTAAATGCTGGTAGAGGTCCTCATACGCCCAACCCCTTGCCTCGCTCACCGCTCTCTTTGCGGCCTTCTTTGCCTCCTTGTACTTCTCCATGTTGGCTGCACTCCTGTCCAAATATAGGCATTTGAAACAATCCTTCTTCTCCTTAATAGCCTTCCGAACCTCAACATTCCACCACCAGGTTTCCTTAGCATCGCTTCTCCTTCCCCTGGTCACCCCAAACTCCTCTGAAGCCACCTTCCGAATGCAAGTCGCCATCCTCATCCACATATTGTTTGCATCGCCTCCTTCCTCCCAAGGGCCCTCCCTAATAACCCTCTCCTTAAAAGTCTGAGCTGCCTCCCCCTTTAGCTTCCACCACTTCGTTCTAGCAACTTTGGCGTGCTTATCCCGCTAGACACGAATCCGAAAACGGAAGTCAGCCACCACAAGCTTATGTTGGGGGACAACACTCTCTCTAGGTATCACCTTACAATCAAGGCAAGCTCCTCTGTCTTCTCTTCTAGAGAGGACAAAATCAATCTGGCTAGAGTGTTGCCCACTACTGAAAGTCACTAGGTGGGATTCTCTCTTTCTAAAGAGGATGTTAGCTACGACCATGTCGTAGGCTAAAGCGAAGCTTAAGATGTCCTCCCCTTCTTGGTTCCGGATACCATAGCCAAAGCCACCATGCACCCCTTCAAAACCTGTGTTAGATATACCCACATGGCCATTGAGGTCTCCTCCTATGAAGAGCTTCTCACCAATAGGTACCCTCCTAACTATGTCCTCGAGGCCTTCCTAGAACTCCCTCTTGGTGCTCTCATTATGGCCTACTTGCGGGGCATAAGCGCTAATAACATTGAGGACTAAGTCCCCAACAACCAGCTTGACTAGGATAATCCGGTCCCCTTGTCTCTTGACTTCCACCACTCCATCCTTGAGGCTCTTGTTGATCAAGATGCCTACTCCATTTTTGTTCGAAGTTGTCCCCGTGTACCATAGCTTGAAGCAGGTATCCTCCACCTCCTTCGCCTTCTGTCCCTTCCATTTAGTCTCCTGGACACATGGGACATCAACACGCCTCCTCACCGCCGTATCGACTAACTCCCGTAACTTACCTGTCAGGGACCCTACGTTCCAGCTACCTAAGCGGATCCTTTTAGGCTCGACTAACTTCCTTACCCTCCGTACTCGTCGAGTCAAATGCGAAGACCCTTGCTCATTTTTCACTACATCCGAGCGCCGGTGTAGCGCGCCACTAAGGATGCGACGACCCGATCATTGCTCACTTGTCGCCGTATCCAGATCAAGACATGGCGCGCCACCAAGAGGGTGGAGGCCTGGCCCTTGCCTATTTGACACCACACCCGGGTTCCGATATGGCGCGTCGCTAAGAGGGTTACGCCCCAACGAGGTTCTTTTGGGTTTCATCTCCATAAGACTAGCTGAGTTTTTACGTTGGCTCGCCAAGCCTATCACAACCCTCCTCCTTTGTCCGGGCTTGGGACCGGCTATGTTGAGACAACAAATTGACAAGGCAGCCATATTAAAAAAAAAACAAAATAATCCATCAGGCTCATGTGGCGTGGGAGAAAGAAAGATAAAAGGTTGAGGAGTCCGACCCCAGCCGTTGACCGCCATGTACAGGAACACCTCGGTCCTTGCCAGGCGCCCAGGCATGGTTGTCGCCGCCGGCGGGAAGCGGACTCGATACAGAACAGCAACTTCATAGCGAGACAGTGAGCACATCGATTCCACACATCGGCTCAAGCGGGGCTCGAGGCCTGGCAGTACGGACTCAGCGAGTCTGGCAGCCATAGAACCACAATGGCCCATGTCTAACCTTGCCATCTAGCTGAGAGCATTGATACACACGGTGGCGTGAGAGTTTGAGCTATCTTACAGGGGTTTGTCGGGAACATGAGCAGCATGAAGTCACCACGCCTACAGAACTTGATGTGCACTCTTTCGGGCATGCGCCGGTTCGTCGCTCCCCCAGTTGCGGCGTCCAAGGATCTCCCAGCATGCGCGCACGAGGTCCAAGATATATGGCCCGAGGATGGCCGGGGTGCTGTTGCTGAGTAAGCCAGTTAGGGGCAGTCGAACTCAGTTCTCCATCTCTACGCGGCGAGTCGAGGCCGCGACCACACAAATCCAGCTACACGTCTGCTCCGCTGTTGGGGTGCTGCGTCGAGCTGCTATGAGGTCGGCTGGATGTGACGCCGCCACGACGGCTAGATGTGATGCTGCCATGACGGCCGACGTCACTGAAGTTGATGCGGTCAAAGCCGTCCCGGCCGAAGCATGTGGAGAAGCTCTCCGGAGCGACGAGGCTGCCGGCGGCCAGCACGCTCGGCAACGCACCTTGTCTGTTGAGGCACACGTCATCCACGGTCTACTCCGGCTTACACGCCAACACCAGCAAAGTCGACACGGCTGGGCACCATGTCGTGGACGTGCCGTTCCATGTGGGGCCCACTGTCATAATCAGTGTCAATTCGTGGTCAGACGGTTTTAGTGCTATTTGCAAGCAACGGGCCGGAAAGTGGTGGATTTTTGTCCCGCGAACATAAAGTGGTGGATTTTGGGGGAAATGGTCCACAAAGTGGTGACTTTATGCTATTCACTCGACATTTCAAGCAAATAGGGAGCATAGGAAACATGGGTGAATTCTCTCATTCATATAGCACATAAAAGGTTCTTTGTTAAAAGCTTCTTTGTTCATTTCAATAGCAAGGGCGTGAAAATGAGTGTATGTACCTTTGGAAAGTAGAAAGTCGTTTCCATAAAAATTAATCCCGAGGAATATCATGTGAGAATAACTACGAGAAGCAGAACCCTTGGCTGGGAGAAGTGTTGTTAAAGAATATTGTATCCACTTCAGAGGTGCATTGGGGCCAGGGTTTTGTGGTCCAGAGAAGTCATATGTCATAAGAGAAAAACCATCTACTGACTCAGCCAACTGCAGGAGATCTTCTGGCCCAAAGTCTTGACTGTTCAGCCCTTCCATTCGTGGAGCTGGGACGACATAAATTAGTTCCAAATGGTTCCTGGCACTTGATTTGGCACTGATAGAATGCAAAGCCTCCCCCAGCTGCTTAACAAATTCAAGTGCCTGCAATATGTAGCAAAAATATTACTCCCTCTGATCCCAAATAAGTGTCGTGAGTTGGGCTAGAAATTGTTCCTACTTAGTTCATTTGTCACGTCACTTAAAGTGGATCGGAGGGAGTAGATGAAATTAAAAGAATCCCCCAAGAGTGTTAGTGTTACTCGCTCCATTCTCAAATAGATGTCTTAGAATTTGTGTTGTCGAACTTTGACTAATAATGTATACAAATGATCTAGACTTGTGAAATGATAACGCAAATAAAAGAGTACCGTGGAAAGTATATTCATATCATTAGTCTTTCTTGTCTTTGTACTAACATATAAACAGCAAAAATAATGTTCTGTTCCAAGCTCAGTTGCATCAGCAATCTGGAAGGCAACAAAGGTTTACTTCCTCTGGTTGGCTAAGCTTGATAGATGATGGATCACGGACAGGCTGGCTTGGCTTAGCTTGGCCTTACGCATGCATCCAAGTGCTTTCTCATATCCTCTGCGATCAGGAACAAGAGTCAATGTAGCATCTTCTTGCTGTTTGCTCCTTCAGACGCCAGGTCAGATGAAATCCTCTACTGGATCTGCTCAACAGGCAACATCCCCATGACAGAAAACATCTCCCCCGATTGGTGGTCTCCATGATCAACACGGTTCGACGAAATGGAGGGGAACCCATGGTGGCGCTCAGGGCCTGGTCAATCTGGAAGCAGCGGAATTGTCGTGTCTTCAACGGAGACCAGCTCAACGTGCACCAGCTTGTTAGAATCATTGAAGAGGAGGCACATGCATGGGCTGGCGTGGGCCCGTGGGGTCGTCCTGCCTACATGTGTTGGCTAATTAGCCATGTACCACTCGATTTTGTAATAAGTTCCTAACAGGAATGGTAACTTTGTCAACCTTCTTTACTACCAATGCAATGATGCACAACTCTTTTGCTTATGCTCAAAAAAGGAAAAAACTGTTTTGGAGACTACTGATATCCAGAACGACACGTAAATAAGAACATAGATAGTTGCTATAGAGACAATAAAAGAAGGAACTCAGCAAGCGACTACACCCACCAGGCCAGAACTGCACCCCCTTGTAGCATTTTTGTTCTTTTGCTGCAATTGTACTACTGGTTGTAGAATAATCAAAGGCTTGGTCCGATATATGCCAGTTGTAGTATTCCCTCAGTACAATGCTTGTGCCATGGACTATATACCAAGAGTGTTAAACTGTTGATGTCCCTTAAGTCGAATTGCCTTGTAATCCCTTGGAATTGGTGCGATGAACACAAAGTGCTGCCTTGGTTGCCAAAGATGGATGATGGGGACTTACTACATGCCTAGCAACCTTCAAGTTCTAAGTAGAAAAATAAACAGTTCAGGAGACTCATTACAATCTCTTTAGATGGTATTAAGGTCCACAATAGATCTGTAATAGGGATATCAGGTGGGATACATTCAGGTAGGTTAGAAGTAGCGTTATGAGTTTTCACATCTATTAGCATGTCTGACTGTGGCAGCATTGGGGTTAAGGATTTTTATCAGGCCAAAATATCCTCTCTTTTTTCTCAAATACGCAATTAAGTGCACATAATTTTGTAAAAGAAGCGTCAACATGACGCAAGCCTTACAGCCCCCCAAAAGAAGCAAAATATAAAAAGGCAGAAATAAACAAAAGAGAAGCAGAAGCTGAACTAAAGAAAAAGGAACTGTACAGCTAACCTACTGCTTCTAAAGGGTTGCATCAGGTGGCCTACTGTGTCGGGCCAAAATATCCTTGTTCATGTATCTTCTGTTGAATAAAACAGAAAAATACATGAAATACCCTTCCTGCAGCAAAAATTGCAAAATGGATGCAACGTACGTAGAGATTTGCTCCAATGGGGGAGAAGTAGATGAGAGCATCTTGCGATGCTCGAAGGAGTGAGCCAGTTAGACCAGTGGTCTCAAGATGGATCCATGACAACCGTGACAAGCTGATGAAAAACTAATAAAGGCTCACAACAAAATTGGTACTCCCTAATTTAGTAATGCATGCCATGACCAGTGACGGATTGTGAGACAGAAACAAGAGGAGCCCAATTGTACAATGCCCCAAAACAATGATACAAGTGCTGAATCAACAAGTACCCAAGTGTCTCAAGATTAGTTTGTTCAGTTATGTAACTATGTAAACTAACTCAACAATGATACAAGAATGCAAGCCACATAGAAATCCATGGACTGACATCTTGCATAACAATGCGCAGGGGCATGCAAAATTGTATGTTAGAACAATAGTAGAGATACTAAGGTATGATGGTAAATGAATTACCAGTTGGCGTAGCTCTGGATCATCTAGCACACCATAAGCAGCCCATCTTGACCAGGATTCCAGCACAACACCATCATATCCCTTATCCCTATTAACTGACAGTCAGCTGTCAAACTGACAATCAAAAGAATACCTGCATCCGGAGATACAATAAAATACAGGTATATTTTACCTGCATTCACTCACTATTAGGTCAATCGTTTTGTCCCTTGATTTCTTTTTCAGAAGTACAGCACCAGGGAATGCTTCTAAGACAACTCTAGGCACTACCTAAGGAACCAGCATAGGGAAATACCAAAAAATCATAATTAGTAGACAACAAGACAATATTGTTAGTTTATCATCATACTTATACACACTATGCACATCTGGAGAGAACGGATCCTTGGCCAACATAATACATGGGGAACTCCATAGGAAGCAAGACATATTACCAAAGATGTGTTACTTTGAAGTTCAGAGACCCATCCGGCATCATAATTGTGCTGCCCTTCCAGAACTAGCTTATTCCCAGCACTGGACAGATAACACCTTAGAAAAAAAATGATGCAACAGGATACTTGGAAATTGCATCCTGGGATGGGAACCACATACCTCTTTAAGTCATACCACACTGGTGATACATGAGTAAGCTTCGTGCTGAACAATTTTGCCATGTCATAACCTTTAGAATTCCTGCAGGGAAGTTCATTGCACAACAAATGTATGCAAAAAAAAACATTAGAAATTTAAGATTTACCGCGATGGCAAACATTGATTATATCCCAAGAAATTAACTACATACTAACTAGGTTGGTGCAAATGTGGAAGCAGGCAAATCGGACAACTTGCATGTCCTATTGTTACCTGGCCACCTTTGAGATTTCATTCAAGCTCCACTACGGCTATTAACATTGGATACATACTATGCAGGCATAACGAACTACTCATATATGCGCCAATATTAAACCAACTGCCGAATTCAAATTATCAAATATCATTGCGGTTGTGGATGAAATGGTACAGGGTAGCACACTCAAGCAGAAATGGCGCACCAGGGGGTCACGTAGGCGAGGACGGGGTTGGGGAAGTGGCGGCGCGAGCGGTTCTCCGAAACCCTTTCGTGCTCCTGCAGCAGCGCCACGGCACCGAACGGTCCGGCAGAAAGAAAAAAAATCCCGTCAGTGGCGATGAACTCAAGCACGCGAGGCAACGCAGCTGGAACGACCGAAGACCGAGCAGAGAGTAGGAGGCCCTTACGGCGAGGATCTCGCGGGCGGAGGCTTCGCGCTTAATGAGGCCGCGCTCATAGACTGATAATAGGGTCGTCCGCGGCGCCTGGGGATGGGGAGGGTATCGGTAAAGGCGGCCGGTGAAGTGAAGGGCGGAGAGGCTGAGGAGAAGCAGGGGAAGCGTGATGAAGGCGTGGCGGAGGCGGGGGGTGGAGGAGGAAGCGCGCGGCCCGCTTGGGTGGGTTGGGGACGGCGATGGGTCGCGACGACTCCTGCGATCCCGCCTCCGCGGCGGCATTTCTCCGGTGGTGGCGGTGGGGCAGGACAACGAACTGACGAAGCGGTGCAGCGACAAGGCGAGGCCAGGTGGGTTTGTCTCGCGATGTGTTTTGCGCCGTCGGATATTTGCCTCGAGATTGCAGCAATATGGCCCAAGCCCACCAACACCAACCCACCGTAGCCCAGTTGCCCCCATCCTCGCTCGACCCGAAACCCTAGGCAGGCGACTCGTCGGAAGCCTTTCGATTTGAGATTCGTTTCAGCCCGTCTTCCTCCGCTCCGGCCTCTCGCATCTCCCCGTCCGTCGTAGACGAGAACCGCAGCCGCAGCCGCCGCTTCGCTGCCGTTAAGTCCAGGTTCCTACGCTGTGAGTTCCGTCCTAGGGGAAGTGCTGAGGTAGGATCGAGAAGGAGGAGGAGCTTTTGGTGGGGAGTGGGGATGGCTTCCGGCGGGAACCCGCAGTTCCGGTACACTCAACCGCCGTCGAAGGTGATACACGTGAGGAACCTGCCGTGGGAGTGCACCGACGAGGAGCTGGCCGAGCTGGGGAGCCCCTTCGGCAAGGTCGTCAACACCAAGTGCAACGTCGGCGCCAACCGTAACCAGGCCTTCATCGAATTCGTGAGTATTAGTTCCAGGTTCTTAGTTTCATCCTCATCGTGGTTTAGGCCTCTATGCGCGTGTTTCTGCTATTGCAAGTACGATACGATGACCACGAGGACGAAGTTAGTCAACTGAATGTGGATTGGCGTCACTTTTAGTTCTTCTGCTCATCAAATCGAGTCTAGGAATGAACGTATGCTAGCCTTTCGGTTTACTTTGTTGAAGGTGTGACTGAAGCTGCAATCGACGCCTTATTCACTTTTGCCTCTAGAAGCTGAAGAGTTTAATTGACTTGAATCTGGAGCTATTGGTTGATGCGCTACTGTTGTTCCCTATTATAGTTCATTCTAGATTCTTGCACAAGAAATAATATGTATGGTGAAATGACAAAAGATAAATCTTAATTAAGATGTCTTGGCACAACAAAAACCCTTAGTTATTACCTACTTGCCATGCTCTTTACAATTAAACCAGTGCAGTTTTGATGGAAATTGTTTGTGCAGTTTGTTTCGGGAAGGAATGATAACTGATTATGTGAAACAAAGATAGAACTCTAGAATGTCATATGAGTGTTACTTGTTTCCATACCGGATAACAAACACAATTTTTACTTGTGCTGCAGACTGACCAAAATCAGGCAATTGCTATGGTATCATATTACGCATCGTCAGCGGAGCCAGCACAGGTAAGAGGCAAAAATGTGTACCTCCAGTACTCCAATAGACAGGAGATTGTCAACAGCAAGAATACGGGGGATGCCGCAGGCAATGTTTTGCTGGTGACGATGGAGGGTGTTCTGCCAGATGCTGTGAGCATCGATGTTCTACACTTGGTAAGGAAGTTAAGAGTTCAACATGATTTCTGTTGTTTACTTCATCTGATGTTGTCTGCAGGAATAATTTGATTCACCAGGACTGTCTTAGTAACTTGTAGCCCATTTTTCCCATGGTATGAATGGATTAGCAGGCTGTTGTCACGGAGTATCATGGCTGGCTACCGCAACAAGAACACATGTGTGTGTTTGTTTCCTCTCCCTTACTCATCGCTGCCCTACCCCCTTCCCTTCCCTCCAACTATATCCTCAGCTAGGACGTTAGCGTCCACCCCTCCCACTCTCCTTCTCCTTCTCCCTCACTCCCTCATATTTGTTGGTTACGCCATAGTTAGCGGCATAAACATCGATTTATCTGTTGTCTCTATCAGGTTTACATAAAATACCTTCTGAATGTGATGTGTCCAAGGACACTGTGTGTACTGGAACAAAAGGAAAATGTGAGGATTAAATTGTTTACAAGTATCTCCAGAAAGCCATCCAGAACGCTGAACAAGGCGAAGATGTTACTGTAAAAAACAAGATGAAGATTCTAGAATTGTGGTTCCCTGTTACATAACTCCTGGTGTACTTTTCACAGTTACACAAATAGGTTTTAGGCCAAACAAAAATCCACTTCCTTTTGCCAAAACTGCTAAACATGCGTCCTCAAAGAATTTTGGCAAAATAGTATTTTGTATTACATGCACACCAAGATGATGTTACATGTAACTATGAATCAGTAAAGTTAAAAAGGCTCAGCAACTGATTCAACATTAAATGGATTATGTTTTGAAATCACATCCCATAATTTAACTCTTTGGGCATGTTTGACTTGCATGAGTGTTTTTAGCTGTGTTTATGCTCCCTAGTCTTAGGTGACAGAAATACCTTTAGGATACGCTGTTAAATTGACCTTCACAATTTCTACGAAGCAGTTCGCCTTTTGTGAAACAACTTACTTGCCGCTTGGTAGACATGCCTAAAACTTGCCTTTCAGGATTGGAACCTTGGTGGTCTGAACTCGTAGTTTCCTTTTTTTTGTGCGGCACTATTCTTTGTAGATTTTCTGCTTGCTGAAGTCTTTTTTCTGGTCCATATGTCATAAATGCTATGCATATTATTGTCTCTAGGCCATAACGTAGTTAAAACTTCAGTGGGTTATAGTTGTGTCTGAACACATACAGTATGTTGATTTCCTTTGTCCATATAGTTATTGGTTTAGACTTTAGAGGGCCTCCATCCTAAAATGATCTGCTAGTAGAACTTCAAAACTTTTCTTGCAACTCTTCCCCTTGAGTATCATTGTTATGTATATTAGTGAGGAATTTACCTTGTTTGCTTATCTGCTTTTTTTCAAATTTTATAATTAAGATTTGGCGGTGCTTTGCATTCAGATATTAGTTGGTCTCTGCTGCTCCTTTGCCCATTTAAGCTCACTTTTCTTTCCAGTTATCTGAATGCATACATTTGATTTACTGTATTATTGTACTTATTGACAATCAAAGTTTGTTTACCCAGGTATTTTCTGCTTTTGGATATGTTCACAAGATTGCTACCTTTGAGAAGGCATCTGGTTATCAGGTGATTGGCTTGTACTCAATTATAGCAGTTCTCATCTGGTCATCCCTTGCAGTTTCACATGCTGGTTGATCTCTCTTAAGAACAGTAGCATGATTTCCTTTTCTTTGCCCCGATAGGTTTATTTGATGTTTTGTTTCTTTGTTTGGCTTGTAGGCATTGATACAGTTCTCTGATACTGAGACAGCATCGTCTGCAAAAGATGCTCTTGATGGCAGATGCATTCCTAGGTATTGTAATCAAGTTATATCTATTTTTATTGTACTCCTTTAATATTTTTAAGGATTGATGGATAATTATTTATTTTGTACTGCAGCTACTTGCTTCCAGAACTTAACGTGGCCTGCACTTTAAGAATAAATTATTCAGCACACTCTGTTCTAAATGTCAAGTTTCAGAGCCACAGGAGTAGGTAAGAATTGTTCTCTTGCTGCTTGATGTACGAATTAATCACATTCACCTATCATTTTCTTTCGTCACGAACATAGGTATACTTACTCAATAAAATCATTCTACTTGTTGAATATTTTTTCAATATTCCCTCATGTTGCCCTTTAAAGATATCCCCACTTATATTTGGTTGCCTTTTTCTTGTAGGGACTATACAAACCCATACCTTCCTCTTGCTCCTTCTGCTATTGATGGTTCTGGATCGGTAATACTTCTAACTCTGTGCATATATGCTTCTTCTTGTTCTTATGCTAATGTAGTGTTGTGCTTAGGCCCAGGATGGAAAGAATCAGGAGGCAGAGAGCAATGTTCTGCTTGCATCAGTTGAGAATATGCAATATATTGTTACAATAGATGCTCTTCATGAGGTAATGTGTCAAAAACTGTTAAATCATTGTATATATGCATTTTTCACCGACTATTTGTTCTCTGTAATTGGCAGCTCTTTTCTGCAAACACTGAAATCATCACATGTATGCATTTTGCACTGACTATTTGTTCTCTGCAATTGGCAGGTCTTTTCTGCTTATGGAATTGTGCAAAAAATTGCTATTTTTGAGAAAAACGCTGGCTTCCATGCATTAATCCAGTATCCAGGTAAAAACAAACAATCAAATTTCAGCTACACATGGTTTTTGTGTGTCCCTCCCCAGACCCCACCTTGTGTGGGAGCCTCGTGCACTGGGTCTGTCCTTATGGTTTTTGTGTGTGCCACATGTCTCAAATGTTTACGCCTTCCTTGTAGATATTCAAACTGCAGTTAAAGCAAAAGAGGCATTAGAAGGACACAGCATCTATGAAGGCGGATATTGCAAGCTTCACCTTGCGTTTTCACGCCATACCGATCTTAATGTTAGGGTAATATTCACCACTTCCTCACTCTATACGAATTTCATATAACAAAGCACCATCATGCTGGAGAATAATGATTTGGATGCACCACGAAAAAACTGCTAGTGACTGGAATGAGCTGATATTGGAGTCATCTTGTATTAGTACATATATTGATTGTGTTATCTGCTTTCAGATCAATAATGAGCGAGGTCGAGATTACACTGGAGGGAACAGTGCTCCAGCTAACCACGAACCTTCCATTCTTGGTCCTCAGCCTGCTGGCACTACGGCACCAGGGACTGCATCTATTCTGGCAACACCTGGAGCACCATCCCCTCAATCTTTTCATCCTTCCAGTGAGCCACACCCACAAACTGCTTCAGGTGGATCTCAACAGTACGCCAACCAGGGAATCCGACAAGGCCCCCCTGGTGCTCCTCCGCAGATCCCTGGCTATGGAGCCCCAGGTTTTCCCCATGGCTCAAATCAAGCTCAAATGTCACAGCATTCAGGTCAAGGAAATCAACAGATGCCCAACCATCAGCTACCTCAAGGTTCACCTCAAGCAATGTCGTTCCCTGGCCATGGAAGGCAGCAGCTACCTCCAGGTCTTCAAATGATGCAGGGTCCAGGTTACAGAGGCCCGCAGTTTCCACAAGGTCCTATGCAGCCAATGCCGCAGTTTCATGTGTATGGCAACCAGCAGTTCCCTCCTGGCGCAGGGCCACAGATGATGGGCTTTCCTGGGCAAGGAGGCCAGTATCCTCCATTTGGTAGGCAGCTTCATCCGTATGACCGTTAGGTGCTGTGTATGTACGATATACATGTATGAATGTACCTTCTGGGTGCCCATTCTTTTGTGGGTTCTGACTCCGTAGTTGGGCTGTGGAAATTTTGGTGCACATGTGGCCAAAACAAGTAGACGTTCCAGATTATTTTTTAAGCAGTAATTGGCTGAACACTTCATTTCTACCACCTGGGCGGTGCCAGGAAAGCTCCGATGCCCAGAAACTTGTATGAAATGAAACAGCGCATTCAATCATTTTTTAAGGATTTTGTAATGTGTTGGCTGTCAGAGAAACATCAAACACTTGCAACTGGTTGTGTATTCTCAGCTTCCAAAGTAGTACAAAATTAAGTGGCCTTGTATGCATGAACGGAGTTAGCATCGATTTGACTTTTGAGCATAAGTAATGTCAACCTTCAAAACTTGTCACTAGCATTGTTTTTGTGTTAGTTTTCGTTGCCTGTGGGGGACTATGTCTTCATTTCAGAATTAGGCATGTTGCACATGTAGGTGAACTAGGCATCGAACAGACAGGGCCGGCCGAAGGCATCTGCCCATTTTATACGCCGGTGGGTTTGGCTATTGGCGTAGTTTATTTGTGTACATAACTGAATTTATATCGAATAAAAGGATTTGTGACACCTGCAGATGTACAGCGCGAGCTCGGTGGCGTCCTGCTCGGAGTCGAGCGTGTACCCGCCGATGGAGAGCATCACCTTGACGCCCCTGGACTGGCAAAGGTTGATGTCGGCGGTGAGGTTGGTGCAGGCGTCGGAGTACGGGTCGCAGTGTCCCGCAAGGTTGAGCTGGGGCTGCCGGCCCGACCCCAAGCTGCAGAGGAAGCCGTAGTTGCCGGTGCCGCAGGTCTCGGCGAGGGTGCCCTCGTTGCCGTTCTGGCCCCAGTAGATGGCGATGCTGCCGCCGTACGTGGCTCCGTGCTGCCGAGGAGAAAAGGAAGATGGCGGCGGCCAAGAGGCAACCGACGGACAAGGATCTGCTGGGTTTAGCCGGAATGGCCATTGCTAGCTCGTCGTATCAATTGCACACGTACGGCTTGTTGCTTCTAGCCTGGGATATGAAAATGCTGCTGCTACCTGCATGCTTTATATGCTACTGCTCCGGTGATCCTGATGTCAGCAGAAATTAGTGCGTTCCCTCGAGGTAACGGCGGACCAATGTCGTCGTTGTTTTAAGGCCCTGAAGATCATTCTCAGGCGGGGTTTGCCTCTGACCGCATCTCTGCAGACCTGTCGATCTGCTGCTACGGAACGGCACGTTGCTAATGTTTACTGTATCTTTAGTGTTACTAATGCAAACCCTGTTTTGACTTGTTCATACCTGATGATCGGTGTCTTTGCACGCACGTTTGCACTTCTGGACTTGCAACAATTGATGACGTGTTCACAACTTTACTTCGGGACCAACATTCTAAACTCTTGTTAACAGTTTTTCTTTAATCAAGATTTGCAGACAGAGCGTAACACACCAAAACTCCAAACTCTAGTTAGAGTTCGCCCGGGCACTTCAAAATTCCATCGTCTTTTGCTTCATCTTCTTTCGTAATCAGTCGAATTTGAACAAAATTTGCAACAAAAGAATGGACCGTCCAAGTAAAACATGAAGATACATGATGAAACATCAAGAAACTAATGCCCATATAGCGGCTACATGAATTGTACAAGGTCATCTCGAAGTTGCTCATGTAACTGCATGTCTTCTATCCCTCGGCGAACGGTAATAAATCGCTGGAGTCAGTCAAGATGCCTCACGTGCACCGCACAATCATATTTAAAGTTTTTCTCCTGACCACACGCTCACTCTCTATGATTGTATTGTGTATGATCGCACATGTTGTTATGATCTGCCACTTGCGTCTTCTTATTTGAATTAATCATGTTCTCTATGGCACCTACCATAGAATTATCATGAGAGGAGTCTGACTCGGAATGATTAACGGAAGTGATGAAACACACTATTGACCCTCGAACATCGCCGAGACAGTGCGCGGTGCAATCCGCCTCCGAAATCGTTGCCTCCGTGCCGCAGTTCACGATACAGCCATACCTTGCTGCCGCGAGAAGCGAGAGAGAGATTGGATAATCTATGGGAGATCCAAACCAATCTCCCCGAATTTAAATTGCCATCTGCTACAATCTTGTACGGAAAATCGTAGTCAAACCAAAAGGGATTTTTTGTGTGTGTGGAATTTGTGGTGTTGAACCAAATATAGTGGATATGGATACCAAATGTAATGATCCTAACGAATGGAAGCACACCAAATAGTTGTAGATCATCAATTAATTAGAGTTCGGTTCATATCTAACGTACAGTTTACAAGGAAGTAGCAACTACAGTACAATCATCATTGGAAATCCCTTCTCTCTGTCACTCTTTATATGCGTGGTGCCCTATCAGATTTTCTGTGGTGGGAGTAATATAAGTAGTAACATGCACACTCATGCAATACCAACTAGACATATAGGTGACATGGTATAGTATTAAATTAACAAAGGGATGACGGTGGTAACATATTATGTTATCATCACATAGCACTTATTTGAAAAATGATCCTACAAACTAATAAATAAAGCCATCTATGATACTACCTCTATGATACTTTGCACTATGAAATTAGTTACATAGACCGGTGTCATATGCATGACAGTTACTACCCACAACTAAGATTGACTAGTCTTAAAAGAAATCGTACAAATTTTGCTCAAAGTAAAATATGTAAAGATTGACTAAGTTTATAGACAAAAGTATTAACATCTATAATTTTAAATTAATATCATTATTAAATACTTCCTCGATTCCATAATGTAAGACGTTTTAGCAAGTTTTTTAGCTTGCTATAACGTCTTATATTATGGAATGGAGGGAGTACATGATAAATATATTTTTAGATTATATCTAGATAGTTTTATAATTTTCGATAGATTTTTCTACAATGTTAGTCAAAGTTAATACTGATTGATTTTTTAGAAAAAATGTACACCTTGTTTTGAAGAACGGTAGTATGACTAGCCTAACACCTGGGCCTTATCTTCGCGGGGCTCTCTTGCTATGCTCAAGGGCGGATCCACAACTATCCAAGGGGCGCACTAGAAAAAAATTCTTTGCAAAATATTCCCTCTAATAGTTATTAATTGTCGCTAAAGCAGATGTATCATGTCGGAGTAGTATTTTTTCAGCACATATGCACCCCGAAAAATGTTACTATAAATCTGTTTTGTCACCCTGATTCCAAATGCTCTAGCTTCACCCCTGGCTATGCTGGTCCAGTCCCTGGTCCTGACAATACATCATTGTGTTGGATTGCATCGAGATTATATCACATGTTCGATATTTTAATTTGCTCATCAAGGAAGAAGCTCAAATACCGCAGCTCACAACCTAGCTAGATTTGCTCTTTCACTTGATCAAGCAGGTTATGTTCTCTGAGTTATCAGCTCAACGGTTGAAATGCAGAAGACAAAAAAGTGAATAGCTGAACATTTTATTAACAAGGTACTGAACCGCCGGATTGCATCTCACTTACTGAACTAGATTCCACTAACTATAAGCACAAGGTTTCTGAAAATAAAAGAATGAAGAAAAAAAAAATGATTGGCATGCCATATCCACCTAGTAGGAAGAATGAAGCCCATCGGCAACCAAACTGAACTGTCAACTGAAGTGGAAAACTTGATTCAGCATCAGAGGGAATTTGTACAGAAGCTCATCCCAAACGTGCTTGTCAATTCTGTGCACGGGGACGGCTGCACATCGAGCGCACCGCCACTGATAGCCTCACATTTCCATGGCCGGACAGGCCTGCTGCCATGGAGCTTAATGTTTGACAGGCAGATCCTGGAGAACGCTGAGTTTCGAATGCCCTTGAGCAGCCCAGCCTCCTTGATGTTCTGGCCTTGAACATTCTTTATCGTCAGGCTGTCGACGATTGGAAGCGCATTGTGGTTGTAGCGTTCGTCAGGATGACCTCCAACATCACCAGCAATCCTCAGACCGTAACGGACATTGTCCAAGGTCACGTCGGAGACGGTGATGTTCCGAATGAACCCTCCCCTGCCAGAATTGGTCTTGATGTGGACACCGAATCCTGAGTTGTAGAAATTCAGATGCTCAGCGAGGACATTGTCCACACCGCCAGAGGTCTCACTTCCAACAGAAAAGCCCGCAAAAGGGGAGGAGCCTGTGATTCGCCGGATGGTGATGCCCGAGCTGGGGCGACCATAGGCTATGCCATATTCATCCCAGCCACTCTTGATGGCGATCAAGTCATCTCCCGTTGAGATGTAGCAATCCTCAATGCAGACATTGCTGCTCGAATCTGTTCAATTTGGAGCACAGCTCTTGGTTCAGAATCAGAGCTACATGTTTGCATGAATATATTGTCAGTGAGAAAGTAAAATAGCATTTGTACCTGGATCAATTCCATCAGTGTTGGGAGAGTCGTGTGGAGCCAGTATAGTGACATTTCTAATCAACACATTGCTGCACACACAGGACAGATGATTAAGACATTTATGCCTCTGCTGGAGCAATAATAAATGCAGATCTGGATCGCAAGTTTTGGTAGCAAGTAGCAATAACTGAAACAAACAAAAATGGAGCCTACAATAATGTGCTAAGCTTGTATGGCACTGTTTGGTAGTTTCTCTACTATTTTTATGGTTCACTATTTCACTGTTCGCTCCAAACAGTTTAATGTGATCTTATAAACAGTTAAAACAGGACAAGAACCCAGCCTAGAGTTGTGATGGTGCAAATGGAGAGGTAGTACAAACGTGGATCCTTATCATGCTATATAACTGCAGTACCATTAAAAGCAAGCAATTTTTTCCCAAATAAGCTATACAGTTTGACTGCAAGATGATGGTGCACTGCAGAACCAAATTCTGCAAAACCGGTTAGTGATCTTTCTCGTTGAAGCCATAAGGAACAAACATTGAATTTGGGGACAGGAACAGAGGCTGGAGTTCATGTGCAATTTGTGATGGTGCAAATGCAGATGCGGTACAAGGTAGATCCTTATCCTGCTACTAGTACATAACTGCAGTGTGGCTAAAGATAAGTTTGTCCCAATTCCCAAATAAGCTAAGCAATTGGACTGCAAGATGAAGGTGCACTGCAGCATCGAATTCTGCAGAACTGGCTACTGGTCTTACTCGTCGAATGGACGAATCCGTAAGGAACAAACAAAGAATTTGGGGATTTTGGTCTGGAGAACTATATGATATCCTCACCTGCAATAAACTGGATGGATGTTCCAAAATGGCGAATCCTGGAAGACCACATTGGAGACAATAGCATCGGATGAGTCCATCAGCTCGAGTAGATGGGGTCTTGTAAACGGCAGTGTACCCTTCTTCCACATGTCCCACCATACACTACCTTGGCCATCGATAGTGCCATTCTCACCTGCACAAATTACAGTTCCAATCACCAAAACAGGCTGGAACTTTCTAGGAAAGAAATTCCAATGCAGTGTCAACTAGCCAAATCGAGTATGATAAATTTAACAATGCAGAATGAGAACCTGTGATGAAAACATCCTGAAGTCCTTTGCCATGGATCAAACTCATGTATCTCTTGCCAGGCAGCTCACGCCCTCTCCCATATGATGGCAGTGGCTCGATCAGCGGCCAGCTCGACGTGTCCTGTTCCAAAAAAACACAAGATTTCATAACAAAATCCAGCTGCTATTTACCTCCATATCACACATAGCTCGAAGAGCTTAACATAACAAAAGACGAGAAAACACAGGTCACGGGCCAAGCAGTCGTGGCAAAACAGGAACTTGTTCAACTCCAGTAAACCACAATGAAACATGGCACACCATAAAACAGCAGGTTTTCTTCGTCTCCGATAACCACCGGATTCACTGGAACTCAGAAGATCTCGTAACAGATTAAAAAAGAGAGGCTGTTTTCTTCTCCTAACAGAAGAATGAAGCTGAAAATTAAGAGTATACTCTCTGCACCATCTCATAAAGATCCAAGAATATATAGGCCAGAATGAGTTAGCAGAGGAGTAATAAAGTAATGGCGGTCGGGAGCAGGAAGCCCGGGCACGGGGTGTCACCTCACCTGGGTGGCACGGATGACGGCGCCGCGGGCGAGGAAGAGTGTCATGTGCGAGGTGAGGCTGAAGGGCCCCGTGAGCCACACCCCGGGCGGCACGTACAGCAGCGACCCGCCCCGCGCGCGGCGGCGCTCGATTCTCGCGACGGCGGCCGCGAACGCGTCGGTGTTGAGCGTCCGGCCGTCGCCCGCGCCGCCGAAGCTGGCAACCGACATCCAGGCCCCGCGCCTGGGCGGCTCCGGCACGGCCCCCGAGCACGTCTCCTGCGCCCCGGCGCCGCCAACCGCGGCCGCCGACAGCAGCGCGGCCAAGGCCAGCAGGCACCGCCACCCCGGCGCCATGTATATGTATGCCCTCTTCGATCTCTTTCCTTTGTTTCTAGAACCTCTGCAGGGGCATCCGGCGAGGGCGAGAAGCGGACGGGAGCGGGCGCCGCTGCCACAAATTGGGGATGCCGAGGATTAAGGAAGGAAACCAAATCCACCCAAAAGGTTGGGACGAGCTCTGTTGCGCGTGGATTTACGTGGGAGCAGAGCAGGGTAGGTGATAACCGATCTACCGGTGGGGAGGGCAGCCAAGCAGAAGAGTACAACGGAGATGGAGCCGGGGCGTTCGATCCGCTGCGCCGGGGAGAGGGGTGCAGTGCGGATGGATGGGAGGTGGCGGAGGAGGGAGGGCGAGGAAAGGGAGTGGAGCGCGTGAGGAAAAGCAGAAGAGAGAGACGACGCCGGTGCGCGAGGCCAGACCGACGACGGTATTCAAGGCGGATGTATGTCGGCGTCGACGGCCAGGTGGTGGGGGGCGCTCGCCTTGGATGGGATGGGATGGGATGCGCTTTCGTTGCGGTTATATCAACGAAAAATCTCGAGTGAAATGCATCTACAGTTATTTAACAGTAACACTTATCTTTTGAAACGTGACCTATCACCACATTTTTTCCTTTTAAGTGCTGACTAGGAAAACATTATCATGGCAGTTGAACTAAAGATATATTTTATTTCCTTTTAGGTGCTGACTAGGAAAACATCTATCGCCGAGTTCAATACTATTTAAAAATAAGACATTTTTTGTTTCAAATTATTTACTAATAAATTTGAACTATCATGAGAAACACATTAAAATTAAATCTTTGTCATATTAAAATTAAAATTAAAATCTTTGCCATATTTTCATATTGACTTTATGTATGCGTCATAGGTTACTATGATGTCTATTAATCAGTAAAAAATACCCTAGTGTTATGAGAAATAATGAAAACCTTGAGTTATTTCATGTTGCCATTCACGCTCCATCCAAAAAGCTACATGAGGCCCGATGTCTTAGATAAAAAAATCATATTATTCTTGGACGTTACTTTCTAATTTGTATCAATTGCTAGTAGATGTATAAGATAATAATTTTAAATTAAAATTAATAAGGAAATAAGCACTCACCTTGGATCTACGCTGGTTCGTAAGAAATTAGGAAAAAACACTACGGACATGACAACAAAAAAACTATATTTAGACTGCAGCATTAATTGTATATATATAATTTTAAGAAAAACAATTTTGAATAAGCAGCGAATATTATAATAACCTAATTATCTTGTTTCAAAAAACGAAAACCGATGTTACAGGACTATTTTGGACATTGGCGGTAACTTCTAGGACTACAGTGAGCTTGTTTCATTGTCACACTAGTGTTATACGCTAGCCATTCGTATTTAGGACTGTAGGTGGACATGCGGAGCAACTTATTGATGCAAATCCTGAGTTTGAGGACCGTTTTAGACATAGCCGGTAAATTTCAGGACTGTAAATGCTCCGATGGGGTTTAGTCCCTCTTTTTTTTAGGGTTTGGTCCCTCGTGCGGCACCCAAGTGAGTTAAACTTTCATTTTTTTAAGTGAGTTAAACCTGAAAGTTAAATTTTCACTAAGCAATATATTTATTGTTACTAATGGAAGAGGTTGATATTTGCCAATAATGAAAAAAAACAAGGTCAAATCATGTGATACTAAGGGTGTGTTTGGTAGACTGCTCCACCTCAGATAATCTCTCCCCATACAGTATTTGGTTATTTTGTAGCCTGTGTTATGCGCTTGGGCCATGCCCACCTCGCCCCGAAAAGGCTCCTCAGCCAGGCTGAGGAGAGAAGCTGAGATCGAGCTTCACACCTCAGCCAGGTTGTGTCGATACCGAAAAATCCCCCGCATGCGTCAGCCCGCTTAGGGGTCACCTGCCCTCGCGTCTCCTTCTCTTCATTCCCCCCACATGATTCTCTCTCGTCAACTCTCCTAGCTCGTCACCGGCCCTCCGCCGAGCTCTGCGCCGCCGCCCTGCCCGGCGCCTCCTCGCCGTCGCCCTCCCTAGAGCTCCACGCGCCGTCGCCACCCAGCCCAGCCCTCCCCCAAGCTCTGCGCGCCGCCTCACTGCCCGGCCGCCTCCGGTCGCCCTGCCCGGCAAGGCACCGCGCGCCGCTCGCCCAGCCCGACGCCTCCTCGCCGCGGCCCTTCCCCGATCTCCGTGCGCCGCCGCCGCCCAGCCCGGCCCTCCCCTCGAGTTCTGTGCATCGTCGTGCAGCCGGGCAGCCTCCGGTCGCCCAGACCGGCGAGGCTCCGCGCGCCGCCGTCGCGCTCGCCTAGCCCGACGCCTCGTCGCGGCCGCCCATCTCGGCGCCTCCTCGCCGCCACGCAGCCCGGTGAGGCTCACGCGCCGCCGTCGAGCCCAACGCCGTCGGCCAGCTTTTCTCTACATTAGGACCCGATTGCGTTTTCTGTTTCTCTTCAAGGACCTCTGTGTAAAAGTTTGGACCTATTTATAATTTCATATTCCTGCAGCACGTTCCTATCCATACGTGGTACCTAACAACATCTCTCCTCAACCCGTGTAAACAGATACGGACCACCAAACACCCAATAAAATCTCAACACAGCCTGCATGAAGTCAGCTTGTATGAAGGGGGAAACTACCGGGAGGGTCGTACAGGCTACCAAACACACCCTAAATTGCGTCGAGAAAAATAACAGGTTATCATTATGTGAGTTTCAAAAAATAGCACACACAACATTGTTCGAAACACTTGATAAACGGCAGTGTCAAAGTTTTCGAAAGCACAATGCATCGGTGTAGGAGCATATATAACTACTGGATGCTTAAATGTAAAAGGTAGCAAAAGGACATTTATGACCAAGGGTGAACAAAAAACTGGTTTACAAATTAACTACTCCACTAAGAGGGTAGTACAATATTATCTTAGAAATATTAAGACATAAGTTACGAAACCTATTTTCAATCATGGACCGATTTCTCAACGAAGAAGGAACGCCATAAGCATATTTAGGATAGATTCGGATAGCATGCGGAGAACTAAAGAAATTTGTGGTCGGCGAAATTTAAAGGATGGAAAAAGTTTGATACTAAAATCAAAATAGTCTAGACATATTAATATTTTATATGATCCTAAACATAATCACTTAGTACAATAGAAAGTAAATCATATTTGGACATACCGATAATGAAACTTCAATGCCATCTAGAGATCCCAGACAATGGCAAAGTTCTGCCCTCATTTTGAAAATCTAACATCTTCTCGAACATTGGGAGCAAATCGATCTAATGGAATGCGAAGTCCTTGATCAAATTTCGTGTATTCTATGAAGTCAGTTATACCTTTAGCTCAAAAAACCTCAACATTTTCTTGCACTACGACTTCAACAGAATATTCCACTTGTTCTGGTAAACCTTCATCAGTTTCATGGGTACTTGGTGTAGAGCAATTATCACTAACAACTTCACAAAATATATTTTCAAATCTACAACTGACAACATTAAAAAATACAAATCTTATAGTACTAATTTATCTATCTCTTCATCTAATATTCCAATTCACCACACGGGTAATCAACGAATTGTACTTCCTCGTTTTGCAGCTGCCGGTCCCTTCCTTTTTCTGTCCATATCTACCTCCAAACTACTATTCGGGAGAACCCTACCATTCTAGCAGCCACCGGAAAGAACCCGCTGTCGTGCCGCCGCCCCCGATCTCCTCCGGATGCTGCTGGTGGTGTCAGGTCGGTCAGGACTCGGGCATGACCCCCTAGGTGTGATGGCGAAGTCGGTCGTTCAGTCGTCGTTCAGGACTTCAATCTTCAGGCCGAACCGTCCAGAGGGCACGAGCAGCAACACTAGCTTCGGCAGCAAAAGCAACGGGCATTTTCCCCGCTCCAGGTCACTGGGACAACAGACCACTGCTAGCTCAGATACAGAACAGTCCTGCTTTCCCGCCAGGCAATGTTTCTCATATTAACAGGGCGAACAATGTCAAGGCTCATCATCTTGCAAGGCTTGCTTCAAGAAGCCAAAATAGACCTGTAGTGTTTCGGTGCTCATGTTCAGATTCAGGACTTTGTCCAACCAGGGAAACTCTCTCTGTATCCAGCGTGTTCCCTTCCACGCTGCTCTCTGTAAAGTGCTCCTCATAAAAAAATGTTTATGTTCAAAAAGAAAAGGCACGAGCAGCGAATGATTTTTATCGATCGGAGAATAGTAGTAGAGCAGACGAGCAGTCAAGTCGATCCATCGATCGAAAATTGTGGGGACTAAAAATTCCAGCGAAGATCAAAATATTCGGATGGAGGACATTACATGGGCTAATTCCATGTCTTGGTGTTTTGGCAAATAGGCATATATCTACAACCAACCAGTGTCCAATATGCAATTTAGGGTGTGAGGATTTCATACTCTCTTCACTTGCCCTCGTGCTAAACAAGTTTGGCAAGGATTGGGAATTTTGGACATCATTAATGAAGCTATGCTTGATCGATCGGGCTCTATGGTGCTGGAACATATGATCTTAAATCTCGGTTCAAGGGTGTCGGTCAATGGAGTTGCTTTACCAGAATTGATCCTTACAGATGCGTGGTACATATGGTGGGAGAGGAGGCAGTTCACTCATGGCGAAGATCTCCAACCTGTTCATCGTAGTGCTATGTCAATTGGTGTACTCGCTGGAGGGCAGCAAAGAAACCCGTAGAAAGAAAGAAAGAAGCTTGGACGCGGCCACCAGAAGGTATAACTAAAATCAATGTTGATGCAGCTTATGATATGGATCAAGGTCGTGGAAGTATGGGAGTGATAGCCCGTGACACTGGCGGCAAATTCGTGGCAGCAAGCTGTAAGGAGATACATTTCGCAAGCTGTAAGGAGATACATTTCATTACTGATCCGTTTATGGCGGAAGCATATGCTTTACGGCAAGGGCTGAGTATTGCTCAGTTCTTAGGATGCAACAAATTCATTATTCAATCGGATAATTCACAAGTGATTGATACAATGATGGATGGGGGGTTTTCTGCTACCTCATCGGCGGCCATCTTTGATGATTGTAGATTACTTGCCAGTGGCTTTAGAGAAATTAAGTTTGAGCATTGCAATAGGGAGGCTAATGAGGTAGCTCATGAGTTGGCTAGGTATAGTTTTGATTCTCGTACTGATTGTATTTGGGACGATGATCCCCCTAGCTTTCTCCTGCCAAAACTTGTAAACGATGTAACTCTTTTTTTCTAAGGCAGCAAGTTTGTTGACGCACTCTTTTCCTTCCAAGGTACCGAAAGGGACTGGGAGGTTTTTAATGAGGCGGACTTGCTGACCTAATATAGTGGTGGAAAATTCAAAAAAAAAGTCGATCCATCGATCGGTTACGAACCACGATCGATCGACACACAGCCCAACTCCTCTGCGCCCGTCTGTGGCCCAACTCCTCCGCGTGCCGCCTGTGGCCAGAGAGCTCCTATTCTACGCTCGTAGTGACGCTTTGCGATGTTACGCGTACCCCTCACGAGTAGCGATCGTTACTGGGCCCGTCCCACTTTACTGGTTAACTTAATTCCGAAACTACCGTCTACGGGAGCAACTGAGCGTACTACTATTCTATATACTTATACTTATAAAATAGCAAACATGAGTTTTTCTAAACGTACCCCGTCAAATTAACGTGGAACAATTACCACCATATGATTGGGCTCACCAAACTAAATCTAACGGCTAACGTTGACCAAATCGGTTCTCCGTGTGTATTTAGTAATTTGCATCGACGGAACGTACTCCACCGCGAAGGAAACTTTCGTCCTCCAATACATTTTCCGAAAGCATATTCCCCTGCAATATCAATTCCTCGACCTTCCCCATCATGCCTGCCCTGCCGCCAACGCCCTCCACCCGCATGGTTTTCTTCATCATGTGGCCTGCGGTGAGCCGACAGCCCTGCACCTGGCGACCACCTCCTCCGATCCCACCTAGCTCTGGGTCTCTTGGACGGTGTCCGTGGCCAGGTGGGAAACCACATCATCCCACTCGATCCTTTCGATGTCCGTACCGAGGTCTGAACTAGGAGAAGAGCAGGAGCAACAATGCGACGCCAACGATAGATGGGACGCAGACCGCGAGTGTGCAGCGCGGGACGAGGCTCGGCTAAACTACGGACCGGCCCCATGAGACATTTCACGCACACGAGGAACCTGGGACGATCTGTTGCGCGTCGACGAGTCTAAACCTGACCGTATGTGCGTGGACGTCCGAACCTGACCGTATGCGCATGGACAACTCGCCTCTCCATCGGCGACGCAACCGCACGCACATGTCCCTTCGGCATTGATCGGTAAGTGCTCTACTCCTTCTACGTGCGTTCTGTGCTGAGCCTAGGAGATGTCACACAGAAACTGAATTGGTGGTATGCTGAGCAAGTAGGTAACTAGGTATGTGGAACAGTGGAAGATGGATTTGTGGCTCTGATACGTCTCTGACGTATCTATAATTTTTTATGTTCCATGCTTGATTATATATCAGTGCCACATGTTTTTATAATGTTTGTATATCATTTTGGCATGGTTTATGGAACTAACCTATTAACAAGATGCCCAGTGCCAGTTCCTGTTTTCTGCTGTCTTTTTGTTTCAGAAAAGTTGTTCCGTGAAGTTTCTTGGAACGCGCTGAAAATTTACGTGATTTATTTCCAAGTTGAAACAAAGACGGAACCCGAAGGACGCTCAGAGGGGGGCTCCCAGCCCCCAGACGCCCTCCAGGCGCGGCCCCAACCTAGGCCACGCCTGGGGCCCACCTGGAGCCCTCCTTCGTCGCCTCTTCGCCTATAAATTGGTCTTCGCCCCGAAAACCCTAGATACCCGATCATATTTTCCAGAAGACGTCCGAGGCCGCCGCCATCTCCAACCCTAGTTCGGGAGGGTTCTGCAGCTCTTCCCGGCACCCTGTCGGAGAGGGGAATCGACACCGGAGGCATCTACACCACCATGCCTGCCTCCGGAGTGATGCGTGAGTAGTCCACCACGGGACTACGGGTCCATAGCAGTAGCTAGATGGTTGTCTCTCCTCCTTGTACTCCATTGCTTAGATCTTGTGAGTTGCCTATCATGATCAAGATCATATTATCTGTAACTGCTACATGATTGTGTTTGCATGAATCCGATGAATTGTGGAAGTCATTACTTTTGTTCATCTATGTGTTGTGTTTTATCTATAATCTTGCATGCTCTCCGATGCTAGTGGATGCTTTGGCCAAGTAATTATTAGTGTTGTATGAGGGAGTATTTATGCTATATAGTGGGTTCATGTCTCTCTTGTCTGAGCTCGGGTTGACAGAAACGATTAAGACGAGAGATGTGCTGTTGCGACTAGAGAGAAAACAGCGGTGTGATTTCCTTGTGTTATTTACATTGCTTACATTATGCACTTTGCTTATTGCAATGATCTGTTGCTTGCAACTTAATACTTTTGGGTGACATGCTGAATAGCGATCCCGGAGTGGTTTTATTAGTCATAGATGCAGTTGGATAACGGTCTATGTATTTTGACGTAATGCACATATTAGATGAAACGGTGAACTATATTGTTTTATGATAGCCTTGTTGTGCGCGCACAATTCTGTCAATTGTCATGCTGTAATTTGTTTACCCATGATGTATACCTTCTAGAGAGACACCGATAGTGAACTGTGGATCCCGGTCCTATTTTTCTACATTGTTTACAACCGTTTTAATTGCTTTTCATCATTATTTGCTCACTGGTCATATTTCACTGTCTTCATATTTTATATCTGCACAATTAATTCTTTGTGTTTGGCAAGCCGGAGAGATTGAAAACCTCTCTGTTTCGTTGGGGCAAAGTACTTGTTTGTGATTATGTGCAGGTCCGCGTTGATCTATAAGCGAGAGTAGATTGATACCTCGCTAAGCCTTCTCCAAGTCCTACTGGATTCGATAACCTTGATTTTGTAATCAAGGGAAAACTGCTGCTACGCTGCATCATACCTTCCTCTTGGGGTTCCCAACGAACGTGTGATCCACGCCATCAAGCCTTTCTGGCGCTGTTGTCGGGGACTTGGAAGCTTCAACTAGGGGGGTTTCACACATCCTTTCACTTTACTTTGTTATTGTCTTGCTTAGTATATTTTTTGTTAGTCTTGTTTTTCCTTTCATTTGCTTTAAGACTGAAAAACACAAAAAAATAAAAAATTCCATCAACTAGTCTCTTTTTGTTTTGCTTAGTTTCTTGATTTTATATTGTGGAAATGGGTTCAACTGAGAACACCAAGTTGTGTGACTTCACTAGCACGATTAATGATGACTTTATATGCACACCTATTGCTCCACCGGCTTTCACAGCCGAATTTTATGAGATAAAGCCTGCTCTATTAAATCTTGTCATGAAAGAGCAATTTTCTGGTGCTAGTGGTGATGATGCCGCCTCTCATTTAAATAACTTTGTTGAGTTATGTGATATGCAAAAATATAAAGACGTAGAGGGCGACATCATAAAACTGAAACTTTTTCCTTTTTTCTTAAGAGGACGTGCTAACGATTGGTTATTGTCTTTGCCTAGGAATAGTATTGATTTTTGGACTAAATGCAAAGATGCTTTCATTGGAAAGTATTACCCACCTGCAAAAATTATACAACTAAGGAGAAAAATTATGAACTTTAAGCAATTTGATAATGAACATGTTGCTCATGAAGGGGTCGTTGCATAGAAAACAAAACATTTTCCTACGTAACAAGCGGAAGAAACCCCAAGGATCTAGATCTACTAGATGTAAGTAGCGAGAAGATGATCAAATATTTACCCTTGAAGATCGAGCAAACGTTTTGTCGGTGCAGGAGTTTGCTAGTCGATCCTCGCAACTAGACGTATCTAGTCGCGAGGAGATGTATTATCCTTGCGATCCAATCCGATGAAGCGCCGCACGAGCAGGGCCTCCGTGGTATCCACACGTACGGCTCGATATAGACTCCGCCTTCTTTATCCCGCAATCAAGGAGGGAGTGGCTAGATGGATCTCAGCAGCACGACGGTTGTGGTGGTGTTGATGGTGGAATACTCCCATGGGCAGGGCTTCGCCAAGCTGTGAGCGAGGGAGAGAGGGGAGGAGAGGAGGTGGCCGGCGGCTAGGGTTGAGGGTGGGGTGCGACTAGGGCTGCACATAGATAGGTGGCGGCTAGGGGGAACCCTAGGCCGGCCGGCCTAGGGCTTTCTTAGCCCCCAAGTTAGCCGAGTCCCTATGGGACTCGGTTTCCTCTTCCCACCCCTTTGGCCAGGTTGGGCCATGGGCTGGTGCGGCCAGCCCATTAAGGTTGCTGCACCACCCAATGGTTGATGTGGGCCCCAAAAAAAAGGTGGGCCCCACTTCTAGACTCTTCTAGAACCTTCCAGAAAATTCCGGTACCCTGTCAGAAAAATCCGGAACCTTTCCGATACCTCCGGAAACCACTTTCCTTATATGAATCTTATTCTCCGGACTCTTCCGGATCTCCTCGTGATGCCTAGGATCTCATCCGAGACTCCGAATCACCATTCGTTCATACCATCAATTATCTCATCGCTAACCCTAGCTACATCAGAGCATTAAGTGTGTGACCATACGGGTTCGAGAATATGTAGACATGATCTGATCAATAATCAATAGCGGGACCGGGATGCCCATATCGACTCCTACATATTCAACGAAGTTCTTTATTGATTGAACCACGATGCCGGAGATTCTTAATCTCGTATATGATTCCCTTTGTCTCATGATATTTAATTTGCCCGAGATTTGATCATTGATATCTCCATATCTAGTTCTATCACGTTACCTGGCAAATTCTCTTTACTCGTCCACAATATAGGATCTTCGTGATTACTCCTAATCACATGTTTGCAAACTTTCCAGATGCTATATTACCGAGTGGGCCCAGAGATATTCTACTCCGTCACATGGAGGGACAAATCCCACTCTTGATACATATCACCCAACAACCTACCATCGGAGATACCTGAAAGCCACATTTATAATCACCCAGTTACGAAGCGATGTTTGATGTCCACAAAGTATTCCTCCGGTAAGCGGGAGTGATATAATCTTATGGTCTAAGGAAACTATATTTGGCATATACTAAAAGCGTTGGCAATGAAACTGTGTGACACGATCAATTGCAACTCTCTATCATTTTGTCTTCTCCATCACATCATTCTCCTGATGATTGACTTCGTTATCAAGTGACTATAACAAGTCCATGGTCAGGAAACCTTAACCATCTCTTGACTAACGAACTAGTCCAGTAGAGACTTACTAGGGACACCTTGTTGTTTATATTCCACATATGTATTATGTTTCCGGTTAATACAATTATAGCATGGATAATAAACTATTATCATAAACATGAATATGCTAATAAACCTTTTTTATTATTGCCTCTAGGGCATATTCCCAACAGCTCAAGGTTGGGAAAGAATGAAATCTCTAGTTAAAAACTGTCTCACTCATGGACTGACTACTTGGATGGTCATCCAAACCTTTTATGCAGGATTAAATTTTTCTGCAAGGAACCTATTGGACTCGGCCGCTGGAGGTACCTTCATGTCCACCACATTAGGTGCTGCAACAAAACTCTTGGATGAGATGATGGCAAATTATTCGCAATGGCACACCGAGAGAGCTCCTAGTGGTAATAAGGTAAATTATGTCGAGGAAATCTCCTCTTTGAATGATAAGATTGATATGATTATGTCTATGCTTGCTAGCAAACAAGTTCCTATTGATCCAAATAATGTTCCTTTAGCTTCTTTGGTTGCTCAAGAGGAACAAGTTGATGTTAATTTTGTTAAAAATAACTTCAACAACAATGCTTATAGGAACAACTTTGGTAATAATAATTCTAAACCTTCTCCTTCGAATAATGGTAATCTTTATGGTAATTCTTACAACAATAATAGAGGTGTGTCCTCTGATCTTGAAAGCATGCTTAAAGATTTTATCATCTCACAAAAGGCTTTCAATAAAATTGTTGAAGAAAAACTAGAGAAACTTGATAATCTTGTTATTAAAGTTGATAGTCTATCTCATGAAGTTGATTTCCTTAAAATAATTTTCTTGCCTCATGATGTTAAGGAACATAAAAATTTAAATGCCATACAAGTTACAATTGATAATAATATAAGAATGTTGGCCGAACTACATGCTAGGTGGGAAAGAGAAGAAAAAGAGGCTGAAATTGCTGAAACTAGTAAGGTTGCTAATGTTTGCACTATTTATACCAATGAGGATATTAAAATGTTGAATGATCAAGAGTCATCTACAGCACCTAAATATGCTAATGGTAAAAGAATTGGAGTTGGGAAAATTTCTACTATACCTAAAAAGAACCCAAAACTTTCAGTCAACACAGAAACTGTTGTTGGTAAAAATGCTTAAAATAGTTTTGATAATGCGGATTCTTTAGGTGATAATGCTCCTGTTATTTTTTATGGCAATGATCTTGATTTTGATAATTTAAACCTTACTTAAGTTATAAAGTTTTTACAAAAGCTTGCTAAAACACCTAATGCTAGTAAGATGAACTTGGCTTTTACTAAGCATATTACTAATGCTCTCATTGAGGTGAGAGAAGAAAAGCTTAAATGTGAATTCTCTATTCCTAGGAAATTAGAGGATGCTTGGGAACCTACCATTAAAATGAAAGTAAATGATTTTGAGTGTAATTCTTTGTGTGATCTTGGTTCTAGTATTTCTATTATGCCAAAAAAGTTATATGATGCCCTTGATCTTGGACCACTAAAAGATTGTGATTTGAATGTGAATTTTCTTGATGCCACTTCGCATACACCTTTGGGTAAAATAGTTGATGTTCTCATCATGGTTAATGGTAATTATGTTCACGTTGAATTTATTAGTATGGATCTTGATTTTCAGCTTCCTTGCCCTATTGTTTTGGGAAGACCGTTTCTTAAAACTTTTGGTGTAGTTATTGATATGAGAGTGGGCAATGTTAAATTTCAATTCCCGCTGAAAAAAGGGATGGATCATTTCCCTAGGAAGAGGATAAAGAAACCTTTTGATTCCATTGGTAAGTCAAAGAGTGGTTTTGAATTGGGCTTTATTGATAAAACTTGAATTTTCCCTTTTCGCCTAGCTAAAAGGCGTTAAAGAAAACCGCTTATGGGAGGCAAACCATTTTATTTTACCTTCTTTTTCTTTTTGGTTTCTTTGAGTTTATGGGTGATGTTACTTCTGTAACAACTCCCTTGTATCTTTTCTTTTTTGGTTTTTGGTGCCAAGAATAGCCTCTAAAGAGAGGAAGACTAATTTGTGAGTTTGCTGTCCAGAAATAGAGTTTTGTTCTTCACTTTTTGAAAATCCAAACAATCAAAGAACGTCATCTGTGGCTGCAAATTTTTGACAGAAAGCATCAGGGTTTTTTCTACCTTTCTCGAGTTTTAAGTTTTCTGATTTGAGGTCCAGAAGTGCCCCGAAAAAAGTCATCTTTACAGTCTGTTCTGTTTTTGACAAATTCTGTCCTTAGTTTTGCATTGCTTCTTTCACGGGCAGAGTGAAGCTTTCTCAAAGCTAGAGCTTTACTTAGACCTTTGTGACAGTAGCTAATGTTGTAAAAAAATAATTTCATGATATGTGCTTTGAACTGAAGGAAGATATTGTTTTTGTGGACTAACCCCTCTAATGAAGTTGCTATAAGTTTTGCGTGAAGGAAGTTTCCAAGTATCCACGTGCCAGGTGATGAAGGAAGATCAGGAAGGGATAAAAGCCTAAGCTTGGGTAGGCTCCCCATGGACCCTCCTCTAAAATATTCAAGAAGTCACAAGCGTCTAAGCTTGGGGATGCCCAAGGCATCCCCTTCTTCATCAACAATCATCGGTTTCTCTCATGGTACTATATTTTTATTCCTGTACACATTATGTGTTGTTCTTGGAGCGTCAGTTGTTTTTATTTTCAGTTGTTTGTGTTTAGTTCTCTGGTCTTTACAATAATTTGGATCCATGCATGCTTGTTTGGGAGAGAGACACGCTCCGCTTTTTCATTATATACTTCTGTTCTTCACTTATATGTGTTGAGTGTTTAGCCTTTGTTATTTTGCTTCCAGCTCTTGTTTTCAAGCATCTCTTGTTCAGAGTTGTTAGCTTTTGTAGTTAGGAAGTATTGCCCTTGTTGTTTCACCCTTTTAGTTTTGTTTCAAATAAGTTGATTGGTGTTTGGTTGAGTGGAAATTATCATGTAGGAAGTGTAAAAAGTGCTGCTTAATCTTGTAGATCACTGTCTTGAATCTTTGATACTTGACAATTGTTTAGAGATGTGAAGTAGATTAATGCTTAAACTTGTGGATCATCTAGTAATAATAGATTAGTAAAGAACTACTAGTGTTATAAAAAATGCCGGTGAAATAAAAAATAATAATGAACCAAAAAGGAACCAGTATTTGGATGAATCGAACATAACAGTGAACCAAAAATTCGGGTGAACCGAATATTATAATGAACCAAAAATTCAGGTGCACAAAAATAATAGTGAACCAAAAATTACCGCACACCGGAAAAAATAATAAACCAAAACGAAACTAAAATTCGGGTGAACCGAAAATACTGATGAACCGAAACTAATAATGAACCAAAAATAATAGTAAACCAAAAATGCTGATGAACCAAAATAATAGTGAACCAAAAATACCGATGAACCAAAAATAATAGTAAAAAATGTCAATGAACCGAAAATATTAGTGAACCAAAAATAATAGTGAAGCAAACATGTTGATAAACAGAAAATAATAGTGAACTGAAAATGCTGATGAACCAAAAATAATAGTGAACCAAAAAGGTCGATGAACCGAAAATAGTAGTGAACCAAAAATAATGATGAACCAGAAATAATAGTGAACCGAAAATAAGGAACCAAAAATAATAGTAAACCTAAAATGTCAATGAATAAAAAATAATAGTGAACCAAAAATACCGATGAACCGAAAATAATAGTGAAACAAATATATCGATGAACCAGAAACATAATAAACTGAATATGTCGATGAATAACATAATACTGAACGAAAAATAATAATTAACCAAAAATACCACAAAATGACAATAATAATGAACCGAAAAGAACCAAAATTCGGGTGAACCGAAAATAAAAATGAATAAAAATTCGGGTGAACCGAAAATAATAGTGAACCAAAAATACCTGTGAATCGAAAATAATGGTGAACCGAAAAGGAACCAAAATTTAGGTAAACCAAAAATACCGGCAAACCAAAAATAATAATGTACAAAAAAACTAAAATTCGGATGAACCGAAATAATAGTGAACAAAAAATACCGATGAACCGAAAATTGATTTGAAAAACAATTCATATTTAAAAATGATTCATATTTGAAAAAATTTCATTTTGAAAATGGTTCAAGTTAAAAAATATTTTTGTGAAAGTATGAAAAAAAGAAACAAACAAAAATGAAAAACAGTAAAAAGAAAAACCAAAAACCATTTTTAAATGTAAAATAAACAGAAAAGGAAAAAAGACATATGTTCATATTTAAAAAATATAATTTTTAAATTTTGAACATTAAAAAAAACTAGAAAAACGAAACAGAAAAAAAACAGAAAAAAAACCAAAGAAACGAGAAAAAAAACGGCCCGAAGATGCAAGAAAGTTCCCAAAGCCGGTGGGAATAAAAGGTATGTGGGCCGGCCCGCTTACCGGTCTGGTGCTTGTTAGTGGGTGCGCGTTTTCCGGCTAACCTACGCAACAAGCGTAGAATAGGAAACGCCCTGTGGCCAAATAGTGGCCGAAATACATAATCCCCCGCAGTCCACACACACAGCCTATAAGGCCAATTCCGACCGAGGGCACGCAATGTGGCCCAGTTTCTTTTTTTCTTCAAAAAAAATAAAAAACGAGCTGAAACTATCTTTGTTACAGAACTCCTTTTATATACTCGTGGTGTACGTACGCCATATTTAATATACCTCAAATACGAGTATGTTATACCTATTTATTATTTTTTAATATATCTCATTAATTATTCTAAGATACCTCAATACAAGATTTGTGAAAAAAATATCATCAGTCATCCATTTTTTTAATATACCATTTTTACGTACAGAAAAGCAGTATATATGCAAATAATATAAAATATATAGATTAATGTGAAAAAATCCACACAACTCACTTTGGAGTATCTAGTAATCAATAATGAAGTATATTAAAAAAGGATAAAGAGGTATATTCAGTTCAACTATGTGGTATATTATACGTGGGAGTACGCACACCCGGGAGTATAGAACCATTTTCCGTTTTTTTATATACAAAAAAGAGAGCCTATATTATTTGGCATGGCGATGCTCCTATTTGTGTGTGTCCTCTAATAGCATACGATGTGTCTATTACTAGATTCGAACGGCGCAGCTCGCTGCGCAACACTTGAAGATTCTTTGAATTTTTTGCCCGTGGTTCTTAAAATTTGTACAGATTACTAAATAGATGAATAATGTTCATATGTATAAGAGAAACAACTATAGCATGTTTGGCCTATGTAGATCAAAGAATTTATCAGAAGTCTACAAATTTGAAAGCATACTTGTAGGATCATATGAAATTAACAATCACCACACCATATTACCCAAACCTTAAGAAACAGAAAGATCGGAGAAATGCTGAAATACACAGGGAAAGTAATATAGAAATTAGCACCACTCTGACATAACACAAGGTGGCTTTATGAGAGCTGCATCTAGGAGTACCACACTGACATAACATAAGGTTGTTTCATGATAGCTGCATGCCCACATGGAAGCAATTCTGAATACATAAGTTTTGACCTGTTCACTGATCTAAGCTAGGTAATGATAACATGATCTCAAATGCCTAATGAGACTCCATAATATTAAAGACCATAGTTTGCTGGGCAGTCACGCGCAGACACTATGTACAGGCAAAATAAGTTTGATCTGCAGAAACAAAATTCAGAATTAGTCGAGAGTGTATTTGCGTGGGTAGAAACTGCAGTAAGCGTTGTCTGCCCATACCTTGAGTAGCAGCATCTCTGGAGAGCGCCCTAGGTGGCGTTTTTCTTCACCAGATCGGTGTTTCCATCTTTCAGTGATGATGCCTCACACCTGGAGTGAAGAGAGAAGATGAGGTCACACATTAAGAGGAGTTCATAGGATAAAGGTTATCCACAATACCTATAAGTACTTTTAGTGGAAGTTTGCTGCTGCATGCACACTATCAGTTGCATGGTCAGGTCTTTGAAACAAAGCCTTGCGTGTAGCTGAAGTGGACATTACATCTTTGTTCCTGAACACGTGAGGTTGGACCTGTCATTAGAAAAGAACTTGCCAAAACATAAGGATGAATTACTTTAATTGTTGTGAGTACCTGGTATTTGGAAGTTTGCTGACGGAAGGAGCAGTTGTCTTAGTTGGTAAAGCATATTCAGACTGATGCAATAAAAATGAGATATGAAATCTGAAAGAAAGAAATCTGGAAATGCAATTTGCATCATATGTCACAGAATAGTTGTAACTTACATCTATGCCGTTAGAGCTAGCTGAAGTCCAAGCAGTATCCAGCTTTCCAAATTGACTATCAGGAACCAATCTTTGTTTTGGGCATCTGTATAGTGACAACCTGATAAGTATGTTCCGTATAACCTTCAAGAATATTCATGCCTCTAAGATAGGTTCATAAACCTTCACAACCTAGTGCCCATAAAGCAAAAAAAAAATTGCATTCTTTGATCAGTTGATGAAGCTGGGTAGAAAGCTTACACTTCCTTCACTTCGTAGATGAGCACCCCAGTGAGAAAAAAAATGCATGCACCCACTATTATTTCAAATTATCCATAACTTGGCCAGTATAGAAAATTAGCTTCGGCTTCACTCACAACAACCATACACACAATAAATCCTAAATGATCCTCCAGAATTTATAACACATAAGAAGATAAGTACAGTGGCTGAATGCTCACCATGTTCACATGTCACATGATAAATGTCACTATTGGCATTCTTAGTTGAAAGGTGTTCTTCATGTGATAATTGCAATTAACCTTTTCAAGCATAGTTTACCAAGATAAAGTGAGAGATTGTTGCACAGATATAGAAATATAATATCAGTAAGAAAGAATAAAGAAATTGAAGTCAAAATTTAGTGTTCCCAAGCAAAACTAAGATGTATTGCAGACCCTATGCATGTTAGATAGTAATTGCCAGTCTTCCTTTGGACCATATATGTTACTTCAAAAATATATGAAACTCTGCATCTCTGTTTAAGCTGAACATTTGCATATTTTACGAAACCAAAACTTTTTGCCAAGATAACCTCTTGATATAGACCATCATATAAGAATAGAAAAGGAATTACCAGTTCTACATGTTTTCCGAGTTTGAAATAACCATGGAAAATATACAAACGAAAACACATATTTGAATGGGTAGTACAGCAAAAAAGATCCCAGCAGATCATCTAATGGGTCATAAAAGCTCCAGATACCGAAAATCTAATAAATGCTCAAAGCTAGATCAAAAAATTCTCCTGGTTCTACATTATAGTGAAAATTTATAAGTTAATTAAGTATTTTCTATAAGAATCACGAACAACAAATCTGGTTCTGGAGCAAATACCTTTCAAAGACAACATGAAGTCTATTGAAAAAATGTCCAATCGGGCAGCGACAAAGGAAAATAATGAGCTGCAATCCTGCTACATGACCAATGAAAAGGAACGAACATAAAAGTGAGTCAAAGAGTCATCCCTAAATTCTCAAAAGAATGAGGTAGAAAACTGTTCATGCGCACAAAGTTTATAATATTACTTGCATTAATATATGATAAAAAAATTAGCATATGACCGCAAGGGTAAGGATTCTGGCATTGTTCATAGTCAAGGAACACAAAAATATAGAAGGAGCTGCAACAGTGCATGCTAACTACAGTTATAGATATGAACATTGGGTAGCATGTAACCAAAAAGGGTGCCTTCAGAAGTTAGAAAAATAAATAGAATGAGCTTCATGTATATGGAGGGCCAATCAAATGGTACGTCTAAAGTAGACATCTTAACTGGATAATTGTACACAATATAGTTATGTATCGCAAGAGTTTACTTATCCGAGTCAAAGGGGCATAGGTATGTAGCCAACAACGTATTAGAATCAATAAACACATGCAATGCAACTGACTAATTTATTTGTCAGCACATGCGTACTTAGATAAGTCTTACAGAAAATATGAATAGCAGCCGGCTTTATCTCATTAAATTTTGTAAGGAATGACTAATTGGTAGCATCAATAAGTACTTCACAAGATAATACTAAATTTATTTAGAGTTGTGCAGACCAAACAAATACCCTCGAGCCTACACAGGAAAACAATTGTTGTCTACCATGTGAAGGCAGATTAGAAAACCTGTATCATGGTTAAAATAAACATGTAACCAGCACACAGAACCATCATTTTCAACCAATTTAAATGAATAAGAAGTGACTAACCTGTACCTAGCACGACCTCCATATCCAGAGCAGATCACAGCAGCACCTGAAAGAAGAAGAAGCTCAGGTGACAGATCCAATCGGAGCTCAGGGCAAACATTAGATCACATTAATCAGTTTGAACACCCAAAATCAGAACAACATCAGAATTAAGAATTAGACTTTTGTAATATTTTGGCAAGCAAGAACCAAAGCTCTAAACTTCGCTAGTACTTCCTCTCTAATTTCTCAAAATTAGAGATGGCGAACAAACAAAAATACCAAGCACTGATCCACTATGCTAACTAAAAACGATTGTATTATTGATCTCTGAAATAATTTAAATGCATAGAGTAATAATAGACATACAAACCAAAGGAATGACCAAATATTGTCTTGGTGTAAGATTAATTGCAAGACAACGTCGTCTGGGGGCTGCACAAACCGATGGCAAGAGCTCTCCAGGCCAACTCGTGCTCCTCTGATTGAGCCGACCAGCTCGTGCTGGAATGGTGACCTCCCTGAGCTGAAAAGACAGTGGAAAAATTCCACAAGATCACCTCAATTAGAATCACTATGCAGGAAAGCCATCGCCGAGTCCCTAAATGAGCAGATCAAAGAAAATGAGGACGACGCAAGGATAGCAGCGGGGCGAGCGGGAGGCGGTGGCGGTCTGTGGTCCTCCCGTTCAGCTCCTCCTCGGTGGGCAGTAGCAACACAAATCGAAATACGGGAAAACACAAGAGAGAGCTCAGTGAGGATTGGGGATTTACCAGCTGACGCCATGGCCGCAGGAGAGCGTTGCTTCGTTGGGAGTGGCCCAGCAACGGCGCAACAGCCTGTGCTGCTCCTTCCGTCTCGTGCGGTGGGGCTACGGACCTAGCGCCGCAGCAGACTGCGCGGAGGAGGACGCTGGCGGCTCCGCGAGGCGGCGGCCGACATAGAGGAGGAGCGGCGACCAATGTAGAGGAGGAGGCGGAGGGGGCTCGCGAGAGAAAGGATGACGACGCCGGCACGACCGACTCGGCGGCAACGATGACGCCCCTCGCGGTGAACTGTCGCACTCCGGACAGCTGCAGCGCCGCCAGCCCACGAACCCAGATCGGGCCCTAGATGGGCCCAGATCTGGCCCGTGCCCCCACCACCGCGGTCGTCGACGCATCCTCCGCAGCTACGCCGCCTCCAAGAGCTCAGCACGACCGCGGCGCCGCCAGCTCCGCCTCCAAGACCGTCGGCTGCCTCCAGGACGCGGGCCACGCGCCGCAGCCTCTGCAACGTCGCCTCCGGGCCTGCGCCTGCGCCTCCATGGCCACGCCTTGCTCGGGGTCCTGGAGCTCCGCCAAGCCACCCTCCAGGTCCGCCGCATCACCTGCTCCCGCCGTGCGCCGCCAGTCCACACCGCCGCCGTGCGCCGCCCGCTTGAGAGCCTCCACCGCGCGACATCAGCTCCTCGGGCCCGCTCTCCATCCCCGCCGTCTTTGCCGGCCAGGGGGGCACCGTGGTCGTCCAGTCGCCGCACGGGGAGCCGAGCTCGTCGATGCGCCGCCTATCCTAATGCTCCTTCTCCACGAGGTCCTTCGGGGCAAAGAGGAAGTGATGGCGCGGAGCGGGAGGAGAAGGAGGAGAAAGGGCGCGGTGGTGGCGGCGAGCGGGTGGGAGGAGCGTGCGAGCGGATTGGGGAGAGAGGGCGCGGCCACCGCCGCCGTGCTCCTGCTAGGGTTAGGGGAGAGAGAGGAGCGAGGCAGGAGAGGAGAGACGCGAGGCGGGTAGGGTTTGGCTTATATACAACTGACGCGAAATGACTATTTTGCCCCTGGAGTTCGACGGAATTACGGGTGCTGCCACCGCGCGAAAAAATGGACGGACACGATCAAGCAAACGTCTATAGGACGGCCGGATTTGTCTGAGCTCTGAGGAGGCCCGTAGCTCCCTCATGAAAGTATGCTTTAGATGACAAAATTATATAATCCGCTAGATGGCTTTTCCTCAAAAGAGGAAAGCCTATGTCTATGTAGTTTTTCCGTCAAAATCAAGGTAGGGTGGGTGCATATCCTTTTTTCTTCTATGCTAATATCCCTACTGCCTCCACTTAATATCCAAATGTGTATATCCTTTTTTCGAAAAAGAGGACAATCGCTAACCTATGCACCGATTGATACAAACAACGAATCCAAACGTACATATTGTGACTTGATTATCATTTGTAGCATACACACCTTCGGACGCCACATCACAAACACTGTTGATTGTGATGATGCAACAATTTATCATATGCCCCCTTCATTATGTGTGTCAAGGTGAAGTGTTTAATGGCCGACATACACTGTTTATGAGTAACAAAACCAGATATGCTTGAACAAGATAGAGAATTATGGAATTGAGTGACTTTTCATTAGAGAATTGTGGAATTCAAATATTCGGATGTAGCCAATAGTGTATGTATCACACAAACATGTAAATACTCAACCTCAAATACTTGGTATTCTTAGCTACACAAAAATGAAAAATATATAAATTCGAGTATGTATATTTTCAAATCTCCAATTTTTATCATATTTTGCCATTTTCGTGTAGGTCAGAAAATACAAAATATTTAAAGTTAATATTTTTCATGTTTGTGGGATATATCATTGACTATATCGAAGATTTTTTCAGTTTGTTTTACAACTTATAAGTTTTTTCTATTATTTTTAAAATACCAGGATCACTATGAAACTTGGGACTCAAAGACACTTTTTCTCAGGTATTGCCCAGCTCAAAATCTTTCCGGCACCGCGAACAGGGCCTCCAACTTTGGGGGCTGCCTTCGCGGTGCCGGACACTGTCCGGCCCGAGCCTCCGACAGATATGGCCTGCCCGTCATACACACGAAACGAACCGGCGAGGCGCAGGCACGCGGCAGTGTTTCAGCGATGCAGGCGCCGCATCGTTTCAGAGGCGAGACGTCGCATCGTTTCAGTGGCTAGGTGGGCGGCGTAGTGAAGCGTCGCCTCGATGCAGCGCCGCAGAGCCCACGCGGCGGTATGCATGCCGCCTTGGCGTTAATCGTGACGACATCTCCACTCCTTCGACCGGCTTTAAAAAGCCACCACCGGCCTGATACGTCTCCGACGTATCTATAATTTTTTATGTTTCATGCTTGATTATATATCAGTGCCACATGTTTTTATATCATTTTGGCATGATTTATGGAACTAACCTATTAACAAGATGCCCAGTGCCAGTTCCTATTTTCTGATGTCTTTTTGTTTAAGAAAAGTTGTTCTGGGAAGTTTCTCGGATTGCGCTGATATTTTACAGAAATTATTTCCAATATGAAACAAAGACGGAACCCGAAGGACGCCCGGAGGGGAGCCCCAGGGGCTCCAGACGCCACCTGGCCGCGCCCCCCCTTAGGTCGCGCCTGGACCCCACCTGGGCAGGTGGCCCACCTCCTCGCGTCGCCTCTTCGCCTATAAATTCCCCCTCAACGCAAAAACCCTAAGAACCAGATCATATTTCCCAGAAGACATCCGAGGCCGCCGCCATCTCCAACCCTAGTTCGGGAGGGTTCTGCAGCTCTTCCCGGCACCCTGCCGGAGAGGGGAATCGACACCGGAGGCATCTACACCACCATGCCTGCCTCCGGAGTGATGCGTGAGTAGTCCACCACGGGACTACGGATCCATAACGGTAGCTAGCTGGTTGTCTCTCCTCCTTGTACTCCATTGCTTAGATGTTGTGAGCTGTCTATCATGATCAAGATCATATTATCTGTAACTTCTACATGATTGTGTTTGCATGGATCCGATGAATTGTGGAAGTCATTGCTTTTGTTCATCTTTATGTTGTCTTTTATCTATGATCTTGCATGCTCTCCGATGCTAGTGGATGCTTTGGCTAAGTAATTATTAGTGTTGTATGAGGAAGTATTTATGCTTAGATAGTGGGTTCACGCCTCTCTTGTCTGAACTCGGGCTGACATAAACGATTAAAACAAGAGATGTGTTGTTGCCACTAGGGAGAAAACAACGGTGTGATTTCCTTGTGATATTTACATTGCTTACATTATGCACTTTGTTTATTGCAATGATCTGTTGCTTGCAACTTAATACTTTTGGGTGACATGCTGGATAACGATCCCAAGGTGGATTATTAGTTATAGATGCAGTTGGAAGACAATCTATATATTTTGACGTAATGCCCATATTAGATGAAACAGTGAACTGTATTGTTTTATGATAGCCTTGTTGTGTACCCACAATTCTGTCAATTGTCATGTTGTAATTTGTTTACTCATCATGTATATCTTTTGGAGAGACACCTCTAGTGAACTGTGGATCCCGGTCCTATTTTCCTACATTGCTTACAACCGTTCTCATAGCTTTTCATCATCATTTGATCGCTGGTCATATTTCACTCTCATCATATTTTACATCCATACATTTAATTCTTTGTCTTCAGCAAACCGGAGAGATTGACAACCTCTCTGTTTCGTTGGGGCAAAATAGTTTGTTTGTGATGTGTACAGGTCCACGTCAGCACGCCGGCAACACCTCTTTTTCTGACACCATTGACACCTTGCTAAGCCTTTTCCAAGTCCTACTGGTTCGATAACTTTGGTTTTGTAATCAAGGAAAACTGCTGCTTTTCTGCATCATACCTTCCGCTTGGGGTCTCCCAGCGAACGTGTGATCAATGTCATCATGGCCCTCTCGTCTCACACACTCCACCACCGCCCTATTCCTTTCCTTGCAGTCGCACAGCTACGATGCACCGCCGCGGACCAGGTTACCAGCCCACGGAGGAGGACCATGAGCGGCGCCGGTGCCTTGACGCGATATCGTTGGTGCGCTGTCAACGCCGCAACGAGCTACGCCAGATCCAGGGGATCCGTATTGCGGCGGCTAGGGCTGTGGCGCCGCCACCACCACCCCCTCCGCCTCCTCCACCCCCGCAGGCCGACGACCGTCGTCCCATGACGGTGGAGGAGGCGGAGCAGCTCGTGCGCGACTACCTCCCTCTGCCCGCCAACCGTAGCCTGCCGGACGGCTGGCTGGTCAACCTGGACAACATCCCTGTTGCGCCGCCCCTGACCGGTCAGACGAGGCTGGAGTACATCCAGTCGATGTGGCAGGCAGACGTCGTCGGCGCAATGACGGAGGAGGAGCGGAGCCATGTGCCTCCGTTCAACGCGTCAACGCCGTACTGGGACGTTATTGTGAGGTCCGAGCACGCGTGCCGCCTCCACAGCTACCGCACCGACGACGACGAGCCGCCCGAGCCAGTGTCCGACGAGGAGGAGCCAGCTCTTCCTCCGCCACCAAGCTGTGCCAACCATTGATATCGAGGCCATACCAAATCAAGACTTTCAGGATTCTGGTCAAGCAGTGGTTTCTCCACAAGCTACGTCAATCATTGATATCGACGTAGCCCGAAACAGCCTCTTGACCAGGTCTATGAGCAGTAGCTCGACCAGTGCCGGCGAGGATGGCCACGAGCATAGATACATTTTGCCTGCACTCCTCCGCGGTCGACATATGTGAGGAAAGTCTCGGAGTCTGGCGGTCGAATTAGATGTAGTTTCTAAATTTTAAAAGTTGTATCGAATTTATATCGAAAATAAATGAAATTGTATCGAATGTTCTATTTGAATTGAATAAATTTATTGCAATATTCATTTTTTTTATTTCGGGTCCCGCCGTTTAGGGGTGCCAGTGTGGAAGAGAAGAAAAAAGTACCGGCACCCCAATTAGACCTCCAATGTCACTTTACCCCTAGCATCGCACGCGTATTTAGATAGTTCTAGAGAAGGGTTCTTTTTACTGACATCCGTGGCCCACACGTCATATTTGTCTTCATCCTTCCAGTCTCCAATCTGGGAGCTCCTTTCAATCCCCAATCTGGGAGCTGCCGGCGGTGTTAGCCTCCGGCGGCTCTTGATGCTCCCCTGCACTACACCTCGCGGGCGCCCACTTGCCAACTAGAGTCCGGTCAGGCGAGCTCCGCACTCGCAAGCCACTTGGGAGTCGCAACTGAATCGAATCGAGCAAATCAACATAAGCCACCGAAATAGAAACCCTTCTCCCCTGGCCTGAACCTGAACTCAGATCCAACCAAGTGCCAAACCAAAATCACCACAAATCTTCTCGGGTCCGGGCAGGGGAATCACACGGCGACGATCAGGTAGGGGAAGCGCGCAATGCCGTTCGCCGGCACCTTCCCCTCCTCCGCCCTCCTCCTCCTCCTCCCTCTCCTTGTCCTCCGGGCCGAAGCGCAGCTGGTCAAAGGTCTCATGCCCAACAACGGGTACTGCGAGGTCTTGGCTCGCAACGGCACCGCGACGGGCGCGGCGGAGATGTGCATGTGCTACCAGGGGAGCGGCGAAGCCAGGCTGGTGGACAAGGATCCCTTTACCGTGCTGCCGCTGCTTCTGAACGCCGCGGGCGCAGCGCCGTCACCGGCGCCTTCGCCGACGCCGGAGCGTCAACGCGCGCCACCGCCTGGAGCCGCGCCTGCACATAAAAAGGGCTTGAGCTGTCGAACCAAGGCATAGACGATGTTCATCATCGCGTTCGTATGGAGGTACTAACTTTCATTCGTATTACCGCGCGGTGATGTGTTTGTTTGTCAAGCCGATTATAACAACAAATTGCAAGCTGCACATTGCTCAGGCGTGAAACGTGCCCAGCACCGCGCATCGATCGTGGCAATGGACATTCGCTGCTCGACGGCGACGGCGAGTTCTTCTACTGCGCCATCTGCATGGAGACGGTGCCCGACATCCTCAGGTTCAGCGTCGGCCGTTGCGGCCACGAGTTTTGCATGAGCTGCGTCGCCCAGTACGTCGCCGCGAAGCTGGGCGAGAACTTGGCGAGCGTAGAGTGCCCTGACCCTGGCTGCAGCGGCGTGGGCGCCGTCGAGCCGGAGAGCTGCCGCGGCGTCATCTCTCAGGACCTCCTCGACAAGTGGGGATTACTGCTGTGCGAGTCCGCGTTCGGTGCCGGTAAGGTGTACTGCCCGTACAGGGAGTGCTCGGCGCCTCTTCTCGCCGACGGCGAGGCGGCGATCGCAGAGGCGGAGTGCCCGCATTGCCACCGGCTCTTCTGCGCCCGGTGCGCGGTGCCATGGCACGCGGGCATCGGGTGCAGGGAGTTCCAGCAGCTCGGGCAGGACGAGCGCGGCCGCGACGATCTCCTGCTCAGGCGGCTTGCCGGCAGGCAGAGGTGGCAGCGGTGCCCCAAGTGCCAGATGTACGTGGAGAAATCGGAAGGGTGCAATTACATCAAATGCAGGTGCTGTTAGCTTCGAATTACGATCTGGTCATCAAATGCAGTTTGGTGGAATGATTTGTGCTTGATTTGGTTCTTCAACATTTGCCTGTAGGTGTGGATACAGCTTCTGCTACAGATGTGCATCCAAAGTGTCCGCGCAAACCCATTACTGCTACAAGTGCAAGCGCTAGCGGTTCGTTCTGTTTGGTTATCGACCCAGAGCTCTCCTCTCACCACCAGGCTGGCCGGTACTAGACTAGTTAATTAACCGACTACAAACTAATGCATATATCTTCATCTTGGCCATGTTGTCAACGAAAAATCTAGGCTTGAGACGATCCTTAGGTAACCTTGTTGTACAGAGCTAGTACGAACTGGAACCAAAAGTGCGCTTCGCTGTGCCGGTGAATCCAAGTTGCTCTTATTCAAAGTGCATTCACAAGGTAATTGAACACACTTGGTTTACTGATGCAGCAACGTAGACTTACATGTGCAAAGCCCAACAGGTTGCTGAACAATACTCAACTTTCACTTCCAAAAATACCAAAGGTAGCTAATGCAGAAAACACGACGGATAGCTAAAATATCTTGATTGCTGCAAGGTGATCCCACTTGACCCTTTGCTCCCACCATGGCCCAATCATCTTTAACCAGCTTCAACTCCAGGACGTATAACATACTCCCTCCGTATCAAAATATAAGATGTTTTAGCATTTTTCTTTTTATCCGTATCTAGACATGTTTTAGTGCAAGGTTTAAATGAATCTTACACTAAAACATGTCTACATACGGATAGAGAAATGCTAAAACATCTTATATTTTGATACGGAGGGAGTAGATGACAAATCAAGATGAACTCCCAAGCACTTGTTGTGCACTCATTCTATCCGAAAACGTTGCCAAGTTGTTGGTTTGCATTTGTTTGCACATGATGCCTCCTAGACAGATAAAAAGTAAAACATCGGCGAAATAGCATAAACGAATACGAATTACAGTGGGCTTGTCTTTTCTGAAGATGCATCCTCAATCTATGGCATTAAAAAAAGGTATTTGGTATGAGTAACTAAACACTGCAATGCAACCTGTATAAACCAAATAAATGCATTATTTGCATACCATATAAAAGCACTGACCAATACTATACATGGATGCAAAAATGCATAGATTCATTACCATAACTTTGTACAGTTACTCATAAAAACAAATTATAATTTCTCAACAATGATTGGGCAATCACTATTACTGTGAACATACCTCAATTTTCTATACGTAAGGAAGATGCCATATTTGTGGGATTATTTTCTTATCCTTCCAGTGCTCTTTTAAACACCTCATAACACTTCTCTTGAGCGGAAAACACCTCCAGATATTGCCCATATAAATTTGGCACACATTCTCATTAGCAACCCAACAAGCAAAAAAAAAAAAAAAACCCAGCAAAGTTGGTTTTCATTTATGGTGGAAGTGAGACTCAAATGTTCCTACTGTTCTAAAAAAAAGAATATAATTAACTTTGCCAAGGATTGCAATTTGCAAATATTTTGGTTTTCAGTTTAGACAACTTTCATAGACCGAGTACATGGCCCATTGTTTTAGATCATGGTTGTGAAGACAGCAAGGCAAGACTACGAGAAAATTCAGAGTATAAAAGTCTATACAAAAAAATGTATGCCCCATGGTTTCATATCATGGCTATGATTACAATAAGGCGAAACTAAGAGAAAAAGAAGAAAATAAGATCAATTAAAAATATACACTTCGGGAAAGGATGTTATGAAATAATAGGAAAATAATATACACTAGGGGAGGAACTTTGTCTGCGTTATGCGCTATTATCGTATCCCAGTAGTTGTATTAATCGCAGTTTTATGATTACCTGGATTCATGTACTAGTTGTTGCGTTTGGGCAAGTTTGAAACATTTGTACTCCCCCTGATCCTAAATAAATGTCTTACTATGCATTTACATTTCTCTCCGCGACACTCTTTCCGGATTAGAGGGAGTAGTTTATTTCAGATGTTAATTGGAGCTTGCATGAAATGCAGAATTTTAGAGACTCAAATTTACGCATCTGGCGCGTAGGTTATAAAGTTTGTAAAATTGTGTGATAATGTAAGGTTTGAGCATGTAAATCAATTTTAGAGGTCCAAAATTTAGGGCTTCTGCTAGAGTAAAGACGCTCTTACAGTTTGTAGAGGATAGTATTCCTGCTACGTGCCGAGATAAAAGGGCGCTTAAATGAGTTTGATAGAAAAGGCAAAGGCAAAATCGATAGTCAGGGTCCTGCAAGAAATCATGTTGAAGGCAAAAGGCAAACTCGCCCACTGGGATCGATCGGAGGGAAGATTGGCTAAAACTGAATGTACAGGACAGCTTCCTGCCAGACAATGGCTTGGCTAGCCGGGATCCAATCGCTAGAAACGATCAAGGCCATATTATCTGCTCAGCCTGGAATGAGATCCATTGGTGCTGAACCGCGAAAGAAGCCGAAGCCATTGGTGCGCTCGAAGGCATTCGTCTTGTCGCTAAACTGAATTCACCCATCATTCTCAAAAGTGACTGCCTACTAATTAGTCTAATTATTTTCAAAGTTAAATTTTCAGAAGATTCAGAGAGATTGTCATGGACCAAGAGGAGAGTACGCCTTCAGGGAAGTAAAGGCGTAAGGTGAGAAGAGCAGGGCGGCGTCCAGCTAGGATCGTGGGACCAGAGTGGACGACCTGAGAGCCAATCACGACAGCGGAATGAGCTGGTTGGTGTGCTGACATGGACTAATGAGAAGGACGCCGGTGCAAGATAAATAGCTAGCCTCTAGTGAGTAGGAGGTTGTCGATTGACTACGAACTGTATTCCCTTGCCCTGTATCTCTCTTCCTCACTGCTTCTTCCTCTCAATCCCCCAAATACTCTGGTGCTTGTAATACGTACTGTGATCTCGCTAGGATTACTAGTGGTTACATAACAATTGGTATCAGATTGCCTTTGATCCGCTGTCTTCTCGTCAAATTCCTCGATCTGAGACAGTAAATCCTGATCGGTGGGCGCTGATCGCTCCTAGCGATTGGCACAGAGCTTCCAGTTCGGAACGCCCCTGATTTGGTCGCTCGATTTGGGTTGAGTTGCCGGATCGTCGCCCTGGAGAAGCCGCACCAAACTCGGTGGACAACTTCGGAGAGAATTGACAAGTTAGAAGGCGGCATGGATTCAATTCAGAGGATGTTAGCGACACTCACGATTGAGCTCCGATCTGGCTTATCGGCGGTCGAAACCAAGTTGGAGAGTACGCAAGCGTCGATCGATGCGACGGGGAACTCCATCAATTCACTGACGACTTGGAAGAGCGACATCGAGAATCAGGTGTCGGATCTGAGCACTTCGGTTGGGGAACTTCGTAAGCAAGTCGATCGTGTGGCCGTGGGAGTCGGTCTCAGCGCCCTGGGATCGCCACCACAGCGGATTCCGGGAGCAGCGACGCCACCTGCGAATTAGCTGGTCGCTGTGGTACCAACAGCGCAGGTGGAAAACTCCGGGCCGGATGGCCACCGTCAGCAACACGATCACCGGGGCCAGATGAGGGGGTCGTGCGCCTTTCCCTCGTCTACCCCGGTCGCAGGTACTGAAAACTCGCCAAATTCCATGGCTCTAGTTGCTATAGGTGATAGTGGTATGGATACATTTAAGCATGTTGGGCCTCAACCACCGGCAGCTGATTTTCCTAGATTTGATGGTGAAAATCCTAGAATCTGGCAAAAAGCGTGTGAAAAATATTTTCGTCTGTTTGATGTAGATCGTAGCTATTGGGTGGAGTATGCCACTATGCATTTTAGTGGTAATGCTGCTTTGTGGTTACAACGTGTAGAGGATAAGCTGGCTCAATTAACTTGGGAACAATTGTGTGACATCATTGCTAAGCAGTTTGATAGGGTTCAGTATCAATTGCTTTACAGGCAGTCCTTCAAGCTTAAGCAAACAGGCTCTCTCATAGAGTATGTAGAAAAGTTTGACACGCTTATGCACCATATGTTAGCTTATAAGTCAGATTTGGATCCTACCTTTTTCACTACTAGGTTTATTGAAGGTTTAACTCGTGATATAAGAGTTGTTGTAATGATTCAACGTCCAGAGGATCTCGAGACTGCTGTTTCTTTGGCTCTATTGCAGGAGGAGATTGAAGAAGAAGGGCCCAAGCATCAGTTTAAGTCTGGCAATTCTCGCAGTGTGCATAAACAAAATTTCTCTCGGGCAAGAGCTTCCTCTGCTCCAAATGATAGAACTGCATCATTGGGATCCAAAGTGTCGGCGCTCAGAAATTATAGGAAGGCAAGAGGACTGTGTTTCACTTGTGGTGAAAAATGGGGGCCTGGTCACAAATGCTCTAACACGGTGCAGTTGCATGTTGTGGAGGAATTACTAGCAATCCTGCAGCTGGGTGAAGCAGACAATGAGTTAACAGAACATGCAATCTTTGAAGATGCAATGGCTGATACTCAGGAAGTGTTAATGTCCATCAGCAAACAGGATGTAAATGGGACTGAAGCATTGCACTCGATGCGCCTCTTGGGGTGTATACAAGGTCATGATGTCTTGATACTAATTGATTCGGGCTCTTCTAACAATTTTATCAGTGCACACATTGCTACTAATTTGTCTGGGGTGCAGAAATTGCAACAAGCTATTCAAGTGCGTGTGGCTGGTGGTGGTATTCTTCAAGGTCACACTGAAATTCCTAATTGTCAGTGGACTTGTCAAGGAAATACTTTCAGCACGTCTCTTAAAGTGTTGCCTCTCACTTCTTATGATGTGATATTGGGGATGCAATGGATGGAGCAGTTTGGACTCATGGTCACACACTGGGCTGAGAAATGGTTTGAGTTCAGTTGGCAAGGGAAGATGTGCAAGTTGCAAGGAATTTGTTCCAACACTGCAGCTTGTGACAGCATTACTGGTCCACAGTTTCCGGAATTGCAGAAGTAAGATTCTATTCAGTACATAATTCAGTTGTATGCCCTTGCTGAAGACAATACTCAAGCAACAGTTCCGCAGATTATTGCTATGGTGTTAAAAACTTATTAAGATGTGTTTGATATACAAAAGGTTTGCCACCCCATAGGAAGTATGATCATACAATACCATTGTTGCCAGGGGCCAGTCCTGTTAATTTGAGGCCTTATCGTTACAGTCCCATGCAAAAGACAGAAATCCAAAACAGATAAAAGACATGTTGCTGCAAGGCATAATTCAGCCTAGCTCTAGTCCTTTTGCTTCTCCCATATTGCTGGTGGGCAAGAAGGATTTATTTTGGAGACTGGTGGGTGATTTCAGGCATTTAAATGCAATCACACTGAAAAATAAGTACCCCTTGCCAGTAATAGATGAACTATTAGATGAGTTGGCAGGTGCTCAGTGGTTTTCTAGCCTGGATCTGCGCTCAGGTTATCATCAAATTAGAATGGCAGATAAGGATGTGTATAAGACAACGTTTCAAACTCATAATGGTCATTTCGAGTACAAGGTCATGCCATATGGTGTCACTGGTGGACCAACAACGTTCCAAGGAGTGATGAATGCTATTCTAGAACATGTTCTGAGGAAGTTTGTGTTGGTCTTTGTCGATGACATATTAATATACAGCAAAACCCTAGCTGATCATGCTAAGCACTTGGAACAAGTGTTTCAGATTCTAATGGACAATGAGTTAAAAGTGAAAAAGTCCAAGTGTAAGTTTCCGCAGAAGCAGTTATTATTTCTTGGTCACATGATCAGTGCTGCTGGGGTGTCTACTGACAAAAAGAATATATAACCCATTCTTCAATGGAAACAACCAACTAATGTGAAAGAATTAAGAAGCCTGCTAGGCATGACTGGTTTCTATAGAAAATTCATCAAAGGTTATGGAGTGATCAGTAAGGCCTTAACAAATTTACTTAAGAAAGGGGTTCCTTTTGTGTGGACCTCTGAAACTGAAGCTTCATTTCAAGCATTGAAAACAGCTTTAGTGACAGCGCCAGTGTTAGCATTGCCTGATTTCTCTAAGACTTTCATGATAGAGACTAAGCGTGCAGTCGAGGCATTGGGGCATTGTTGATGCAGCAGGAACACCCTATTACTTTTCTGAGTAAGTCATTAGGTCCTAGGCATCGGGGGTTGTCCACGTATGAAAAAGAGTGTCTAGCCATTCTGATGGTTGTTGACAAGTGGCGCTCTTATCTGCAAAATGGGGAATTCATTATCAGAACTGATCAGAGGAGTTTAATCTATTTGGATGATAAACGCTTGACTACTCAATGGCAACATAAAGCATTGACAAAGTTGTGGGGTCTCCAGTACCGTATTGTCTACAAAAAGGGTGTGAATAATAGAGTGGCAGACGCCCTGTCGAGGCACATGCATAGTGACACTGAAGAATTGTTGGTAGTATCACATTGTGCTCCTGTTTGGCTGGAAGCTGTGGTTCAAGGCTATGCTCATGATGAAGTTGCTAAGGAGAAGCTGGTGCAGTTGGCTGTCAACTCCAGTGTTGGCAAGTATACATTGCAAAAAGGGCTTATTAGGCACAAAGGGAGGATATGGATTGGGAACAATTCTAAAGTGCAGAATGATATACTACACGCCTTACATGCAAGTGCAGTGGGTGGACATTCAGGATTTCATGCCACTTATAACAGAATTAAGCATTTATTCTCCTGGCCAGGTTTAAAAAGGCAAGTTAAAAACTTTGTTGCTGCTTGTTCCATTTGCCAAAGAGCTAAAACAGAGAGAGTGGCTTATCCTGGACTGCTGGAACCATTAGAAGTACCGAAAAGAGCATGGCAAGTGATTACTATGGACTTTATTACATGCCTTCCTTTGTCTACCGGGATTAATTGCATTTTGGTTGTGGTGGATACATTTTCCAAGTATGCTCATTTTCTGTAGATAGCTCATCCATTCACGGCATTCTCAGTGGCTATGTTGTTGATTAAAGAGGTGTATCGGTTGCATAGCATGCCAGAAGCATTTGTTTCTGACCGAGACCCAGTATTTACATGTCCATGTGGCAGGAGTTGCACCAGTTGACCAACACATAATTGAAGATGAGCTCTGCTCACCATCCGAAGACCGATGGGCAAACAGAAAGAGTGAACCAATGCCTAGAACGGTTTCTCCGCTGTTTTGTCAGTTCCTGCCAGAAGAAATGGGTGCAGTGGATTCCTCTGGTTGAGTTTTGGTACAACACTACAGTGCACTCTGCTTTGGGTGTTACACCGTTTGAAGTGCTGTATGGACATGCTCTGCGACATTTTGGGATTGATGTAATTGAATCGTGTGCCACCCCGGACTTGAAACAATGGTTACTACAGAGAGAACAAATGATGAGTCTGGTGCGACAAAATTTGCTGCGGCAACAACAAAGGATGAAAGCAGAAGCAGATAAACATCGCTCTGAGCGCCAGTTTGAGGTGGGCGAGTTTGTGTATCTTAAACTCCAACCATTGATGGTAGATATTGATAAGTTGGGTAGTGCCCCAAGCGAAGGCGGAATTCTAGCTAGTAGCAGTTTTCCCTCGTTTAACGAACTGAGGTTTATCGAACTAGTAGGACTTTGAAATCAACAACGAGGTGAATGTTGAAGATCTCTGGCGGTTGAACTTCAACAGACGTGGACCTGCACACACTCAACCAAAATACTTTGCCCCCAACGGCGGAAAGGTTGTCAATCTTTCCGGTCTCGCAGAAAACAAAGCGGTTAATTGTATGATGAAATAGATAAAATATGAAAAGTGACCAGAGGAGTAATGATGATTAAAAGCAAGTAAATGAGGTTGTAAACAATGTAAAAAGATGGACCGGGGGCCATGGGTTCACTAGTGGAGTCTCTCAAGTAAATAAAATATGCATGTGATGGGTCCAACTGCGTCTTTGTCCAAGATAATATTTAGCTATGATAATTGACAAGATCATGACACAAACCCAATTTAGCTATGACAAAAAGTACATGATAATATTTATGGAGGCATCACGACAAGGAACAAAGACCATTGAGTCCAACTGCGTCTTTGTCTAAAAAGTCCACCGTGGGATCGCTATCCAGCCTGTCACCCAACGGTATTAAGTTGCAAGCAACAGACAATTGCATTAAGTAAAGTGCATGAAGTAAGCAATACTAATATCAAAATAGACATTAACACTGTTGTTTTACCCTTAGTAGCAACAGCACACCCTCACCCTTAGACGTTTCTGTCACTCGTGCCCAGGAACAAAGGGGGCATGAACCCACTATCTAGCATAAATACCCTCTCTTGGAGATACACACAATCACTTGGCCAAAGTAACTACGCACATCGGAGAGCATGCAAGAACATAAATTACTCATATAAGAATCATGCACAATCTTAACATAACTTCATAATCCATCGGATCCCAGCAAACACATCACATAGCATTACAATAATCGATCTTGATCATGTTAGACAGCTCACAAGATCATAAGACATGAAGCACAAGAGAGAGAGACTACCAACTAGCTACTGACATGGACCCGTAGTCCAAGGTGAGACTACTCACAAATCATCCTGGAGGAAGGCATGACGATGAAGAGCCCTCCGGGATCGATCTCCCCTCCGGCAGAGTGCCGGGATCAGCTTCAGATTGGACCCCGAACTAGGGTTTTCGGTGACGGCGCGTCGGGGTCAAGTTTCTGGAAAATAATGGCCGCCCCGACGTTTTTAGGTTAAAAGGGATTTTATAGGCGTCGGAGGGGGCCGAGGGGGTGCCCCAGGAGCAGGGGCGGGTCCCACCCGCGAGTCCAGGTGGGGCCGCGGCAGCAGGCCGCCCCTGCCCTGTGGGTGGCCCCCAGGGCTTCCCTTTGGTCTTCGGGTGTCTTATTTCGCATAAAAAATCTCCGTAAATTTTCGTCCAATTCCGAGAATATTTCTAGAAGTAAATTTTCTGAAATACAAAAACAGCAAAAACAGGGAACTGGCACTGGGCATCTTGTCAATAGGTTAGTCCGACAAAATGCATAAAAATGATATAAATGATAGTAAAAACATGTGACAATATCACAAAACTAGCATGGATCACTCAAAAATTATAGATACGTTTGAGACGTATCAACCATATATACAGATATCTGTTGCTGTGCAAGGCAACCGCAAGCTAGCGTTCAGGTTTTATGGGCCTTATCAGATATTGGAGAGGGTGGGCAAAGTGGCTTACATATTGCAGTTGCCAATCACAAGTCAGATTCATCCATGTGTCTCAGCTGAAGAAGGCAGTAGGTGTGGGGGACACAGTGCTCACTGACTTGCCGCAAGACGGTGTGTCTGAACCTGTGCCTGATCAAGTGCTGGAAAAACGCTGGGTTCGCAAAGGAGCAACATCGCAATGCCAAGTTTTGGTTCGTTGGTCTGGATTACCTGATTCTTTTGTCCACATGGGAGTGCTTAGAAGAGTTGCAAAGAAAGTTTCCGAGGTCACCAGCTTGGGGACAAGCTGGGTTTCAATGGGGAAGGATTGTCATGGACCAAGTGGAGAGTACGCCTTCAGGGAAGCAAAGGCGTAAGGTGAGAAGAGTAGGGCGGCGTCCAGCTAGGATCGCTGGACCAGAGTGGACGACCTGAGAGCCAATCACGACAGCGGAATGAGCTGGTTGGTGTGTTGACATGGACCAATGAGAAGGACGCCGGTGCAAGATAAATAGCCAGCCTCTAGTGAGTAGGAGGTTGTCGATTGACCACGAACTGTATTCCCTTGCCCAGTATCTCTCTTCCTCTCTTCCTCACTGCTTCTTCCTCTCGATCCCCAAATACTCTGATGCTTGTAATGCGTATTGTGATCTTGCTGGGATTACTAGTGGTTACATGACAGAGATAGAGGGGCAAATGTTGCATTTCACCTCTTAACGCCTTCTAGTGGGGAAGTGATGGAGTGGGGATTGTGTCTAACGGATGGGTCAAGGGAGGACACCGCGGACGTCCGCAGTTTGTTCGGACCAAGGTTTTGGTTTCCGAATTAAAATAAATTCCGAGGGGGCTCTGGATTTCCGGTTACCGCGGTAACCGAGAAATCATGGATGGTTACGGACAAATTTAAAAATCAAAATTTGAATTCCAGTTCTCTTGAGAACGGTTATTTATGATTTAAACTAGGGCACTGCTGAGCGTCCCCCAGGAGATCGGGAGCCCCGATCCCCCGCCTTTCGAGCCGTACGATCAGGGCGTGCACAGCCGCTCGATCAAAATAGGGGCCACCTAGCACACGTGCATCTCAGCATCACACGAAAAACATCCCATCTCCGCCCCGCACACGCATACGAGGCCCGCGCGCTTCAGTTCCCACCATGGCCTCGCCGCTGCAAAATTTGGGCAAGCAACATCGCGACAGCAGCGCTGCGACCACGCCGCCACGCTGGCACCGGACCTCCACGTTGGCAGCAGTGCCGCCCTCGCCGGTAGCATCCGAGGTCACAAGTAGCACCTCCACGCGCCTCCGGTAGCACCGGCAAAAGCCGTTGGCAGCATCGCCGTCTCCGGGTGGTAGCACCGCCGTCCTCGGCTGGTAGCTTCCGCCGCCGCCGGTGGCAGCACCTCCACGCGCCTCCGGTAGCACCGGCGAACGCCGCTGGCTGCATCGCCGTCTCCTGGTGGTAGCACCGTCGTCCTCGGCTGGTAGCTTCCGTCACCGCCAGTGTCAGCACCTCCACGCGCCTCCGGTAGCACCGGTGAATGCTGCTGGCAGCATCGCCGTCTCCCGGTGGTAGCACCGCCGTCCTTGGCTGGTAGCTTCCGCCGCCGCTGGTGGCAGCACCTCCACGCGCCTCCGGTAGCACCGACGAACTCCACTGGCAGCATCGCCATCTCCGGGTGGTAGCATCACTGCCCATGCTCTGTCAACACCCGACGTCGCAATTGGCAGCAGCTCGGCCGATGCTCGTAGCAGGTCGTAGCACCCCACACCGGCGGCCGGCTGCCTCCCATATCAGCGTGCCCTTCTGTAGCGCCCCGACCCCAGAACTATACAATGAAGCTTTGTGCAACCGGTCATGCTACACAATCGAAGGTTACTGGGGTTACCAATCCCAGGCCAAAACCTTTGGCAGGCGTGCTCAGAATGGATCATCGACACGCAACACTTCGATCATGCCATAAGCTCAGACATAGCTATCATGTATAGTACAGAGATCAAGACTGCGGAACAACTGGCACATCACAGACTCTACGACACAAAAAGATCATATAGCACCTCTTATAGGAGAAAGATACAAATTACACCCAAAAGGGGTCACAGACCCACCAGTACATCATGCGGAAGTGAAGTAGTTGTCTAATACAACAAGATCCAAATATATGGCCTAAGAGGCCTACACATAAACATAAACCCAGCCAACTTGTTCCAACGTCCCAAGCTGCCACCTAGGAACTCCGAACTACTCGTCGATGTCCAAGAAGAACCCACCTGTCTGCTCGGTGTCGTCCTCCTCTGAAACAAATTATAAAAACAGCAAAGAGAGACTGAGTACGACGTACTCGCAAGTTTAGTAGGGGATATAGGCCCAATGATGACGGAGGCTCTAAAGCTGTATAGTAGTTAATTTGCATAAAGCTAGTTTCATTTTTAAAAGACATAGCCCATGGCATCGACTACTCAGAAGATTTTCATAAAAGGGATAAGATAGAAATTTCATCTTTGGTTCTCATCGAACCCATAGTAACCATTTCTCATCGCTCATCTTCACCAAGGCACTCCCTCGAATCCCCCTCGAGGAAATGAACCTTTTACCACACGTTGTAATGCAACCTCTAGCTGCCAAATTAATTAATTAGGTTAAGGTTCTCTATGATCCCGTAAATCCATTCCCAAGGCGTCCATAACCGTGGACACGGCTTTTCGAAAAGATTAAACCCTACAGGGGTGTACTACTTTACCCATTGGTACCGTCCGGCTCGCCTAGTTAGCTCTCTTCCGGGGAAAGCTGGCAAGTGGGCGCGGTTAAACCTTTACCTCGCGTGAGACTATCCAAGAATCATCTGTGGCGACAGGGCAAGTTTACCCAGCCTATTTCAGCCCCTGCCCCCATCGCCACGCCCTAACACCACACACACACCCTCTTCTTCGCGCCTTCGTCCACCTGCAACTCACACGCAAATGGAAAGCGCAAATCTAGAGGATCCTTGGATACGCCCGCACAAGTTATTCAGTTAGTAAGGAGCCCATACCCCCACCAATGGCAGCACACTCAAACCTTGGTTCCGAAGACAGGAACTCGCACCTAGGGGAAAGAATGAGGCAACCCACCATCCCCGATGGCAACTCATCCAAGCCTTTTAAGCAATTTAATTAAGTACCAACAACAACCACCATGTCCGAACATTCCATCAACATCACAATTATGGAATTTAAACAACGGACATAAATAGCATTTAACTAAGCATGGCTAAGCATATATAAACAACTATTATAACTTTGTAACCGGCCAACACATCAAGCCTATGGTTCATAGGAGGGGAAGCATGTGATGGTTCGGGTAAAAACATGCATTCATAGGATACTCTAGTATTGACCAAAATTGACATAGAATCGAATGCAATATTATGGTGGATAAAATAAGTTTATAAAACAATAGGATGCTAGATGCCAAGAAGGTTAGGTTATCTCTTGCCTTGCTGCCGGGGCGTGTAGTACGGCTCGTCAGGGTAGGTAGGGTTAACCTCAACTCCGGAATCTATCGATACCCAAACAATCATAGAAGAACAAATAAATAACACGAAGACAAGTGCAATGCACAATCATGATGGTATGTCAATTTCATGCAATGATATCAACATATAATTTAGCTAACAATATTAAATGAGGTGCCAAATAATTAGTGCAATTATTTGGAAACAACCCCACATTTAACTTAATGGCCACATTGTTTATAAATTATTACATTATTAAAGAAGTGGCTTAAATATGCATGAACATGATATGAATAGATAGGTGTTGTTCTTATGATCATTTTGGTACCTCATTTGTGATTTTCCGATTATCGAAGAATAAATAGTGAATTAAGTAATTAATTGAATTTAATTCTTTTAATCAATTAAAGAATAACATCAAAGGAAAATTGTGATCATGATTTGATAATTGCATGGTTTGATAGCATTTGAAGTGCTGATCACATTGATATTTTATTCACAATTTTTGGTTAATTATTTAACAAGTTATGATTTTTCCCAATTTGGTATTATTTATGCCATTTTAGGGATTCTTATTAAACAGCAAGAATTTAGTTTCAAAAGATCATTTCAATGATTCTAACAGGTAGGGTTGGTTTTTCTGATCAATTTGGTATTTTATTTGCTAAATTTGAACCAATATTCAATTAGTTATTAATTGTTTTAATTGTTTTTTTAATTCCAAAAGGAAAATCTAAAAAGCCAGACAGGCCGGCCTCGCCGGGCCGCAGGCCGGGCAGGCTCCCGAAGGGTCCGGCCTTTGGCCGGCCCAGGCTGGGCTTCCAGGCCGGGAGGGTGGCCGAGGCTGCCGGCCTCGTGCCGGCCCAGACCGGTGTGTCCAGGCCGGGCACCTGCCCGAGACATCCGGCCTTCGGTCGGCCGGGCTGGTGCCTAGGCCGGGCGCACTGTGCCGACGGGAAACGGTGGTGAGGTGCGGTGACCGGCGGCGGATGAGGGAGAGGGGGCGCGGGAGGAAGCCAAGAAGAAGGAGGAGCTCACCCTTGTTGCTGGGGTGCACTCGACGGCGGCGGGGGTGGGCGGAGAAGCCGGAATCGAGCCCGGCGAGCGTCGGCCGTGGTTGGGGAAGTCGAGGATGCACGCGTCGGCTCCGGCGACCCCGGCTCGATTCCGCCGGTGGGGAGGGACGTTAAGGTGAGGCGGAGCGACTCCCCCACGCCGATTTACTCGGGGAGGACCCTAACGGCGGCGGCGAGGGGCGGCAACGATGACAATGGCGGTGCTCGGTCTCGGGAGAGAGAAGGAGAAGGGAACGGGGAAAGCAGGAGGAATGGGAGCAGGTGGGCGTCCAGGGCGTCGTGGCGCGGCCTTGACCTCCAGCGCGGCAGGGGGGGGGGCAGCGTGAGGCATGGACACGGGAGGAGGTGGCGGGATGGCTACAGGAGGAAGAAGAAAGGAAAAGGCAAAAAAACCACTGGCTCCAGTTTCTTTAATTACAAAAAGGGTCCAACAACAGTTTAGTGAATTTAAGTGAGGACCTAAACCATTTTTATAAATTCTGCAAAAATTTATAAAGCCTCCCCTTGACAGGTAGAAGCTTCACAAAAATTTTGGCTCCAAAATAAATTTTTTTGGTCAACAATTGTTCCCAGGTTTTTAATTATAGTCATATTTGATAATTTGCAAAATGTATTTATTTGGAGCACTTAAGCATTTCCAAAAATAATGAAATTATTCATGGAGGCTCCCAATATAGTAATGAAGCTCCCCATGATTTTATTTTGAATTTTTTGGAAAGTTTAACTTGGTTTCAAAAATAGCATTTGAATTGAACCAATTTTGGATTCTCAAATTCATTTCTTATTTGGCAATATTTGGATTTTGAGAATTGGTTCTAAAATGTAAACTTGTAACTTCCTAACAATTTGGAAGTCCAAGAATGATTTGTTTGCCAAGTTAAGAAATTGCGTTGGTTTGGATGTTTGGGAAGTTTGCTTCCCCATTCTAATTGCTTTCATATGTTGATTGTTAGAAGTAGCACAAATTCATATGCATGCCATGATGCAAAACAAGAATGCAAAAAGTGGAAAAATTATTCGTATTTTTCAGTACCAAACTGGGGCTGTTACACCTTCCTTAGAGCAGCACCAATGAAGACAACTCGTAGCAGCGTCGATTCAGTTGTGAGATGGTGAGCAGCCTGAGGCAGCACCAGCGAGAGAGGAATGAAGGCGGGAGCGCGTGGGTGTGTGAGGAACAACGATGAGGCAACGCCGGCAACCAGCCGCTCGTGTGAGGAAGAAGAAAGGAGGAGAAACGAGAGGATGGGAGGCGTCGGGTGAAGAGATAAGGTAGGTAGTGGACCTTTTCCCTTGACCAGAGAGACGCGTGGCAAAAGCTGGATGCGGAGGATGAAACACGCGGATCCCCCGGGGAATAGTATGCTTTCCCTTTAAACTACTGCTAGACACGACCTTGGTTGTTGCGCGGTAAATCTGTCGTTCCATGTACAGACTTTAAACGTGAAAACGTCGCTCGTTCAAACCTTCCGGGCCTTTTATTTTCATAATTACGAAGATCTATCCTATTATAGAAATAATAATAATCAAAAAAATTGGCAGTGGAGAACTCGAAACCTGGACATTCGAGAGAGCGCTCAGCAAAGCTACCACCGCGCTATGTATTGGCACTGACAATTTGGTTGTCTAAACTAACCGGTAGCCAAATCCCTATCTAGGCAGACGCAAACCCAATTCAAATTTAAACTAAAAATGGATTCGAACGGATATACAAACGTCGTCGCATTGGACCGTGGTTATCCTAAATACAGGGTGCATTGTGCGCTTACAAAATGCAACTTGAGTGAAATGCATCAATAGTCATTGAACTTGTCGGCCTAGTTCAATTACATCACTGTACTTTGAAAAGTTGAAGTTACGACCACGGAAGTCGCAGCGCAGGCACGTGTACGGTCACTGGGCGGTGGAGAGCTACGTATGCGTGTACGTTCCAGGTCTGGACGAGACAGCTCAGTTAACTTAAGTGGTGTGCCTGCATAAGTAGGGGGTTAATGTAAAAATGGCACGAGCACAAAATCCCCAATCCTTCTCCGTATCTTCTCCAAATCCCTAACCCAGTCGTTCATCGCCGCAGTCACAAATCCCGTCTCGTTCGTCGCCGCAGTCGCCGGTCGCCGTAGTCGCCGCAGTCACAAGAGCCGAAGAAATTTTTCAGGTTCATATTTTCATCTCCTCTAAAGCTAGCAACATATTTCTCAGCAATAAACCTTGAGGTGAATGCATTCAGCTTCCACTGCTTGCTGCAAGTGTGCTCACCCTCAAACCTTTTAATCATGAAACATTTTGTTCTGCTATCTTGTGAAGCCAATAAGTACCAGGGGCACATATTTCCATTTGATTGACCTGAGCACTTAGCACATAACCTTGCTTTATCATTTACAGGAAATTTTATGTCAACCCTGTTCTGGCATGAGTACTCCTTTATAGCTCTCCTAAGCAGCTGCACTGAATCGAACACTTGCCCAGTTTTGAAGCATGGTTTGTGCATATCCTCCTCTCTGAAAGTGTTGAACTTCATCTTGACTGTATCTGGAAAAACCCGTTTCGCCCTGCCCCGCTCCCGCGAGCGGGAGGGCGAACCCTAGCCGCCGCCGCCTCCCACCCCTCCCCCACCTCTCCTCCCCCTCGCCGCCGCCGGTGCGCGACGCCGGGCAAAGCCCGGCCGGCGTCGGCGGCGGCGCGGGCTGTGGCTGCCTGGTGAGGACGCGTCGCTCGCGCGGGGCGGTGCGGCGGTGCTGCTCTCCTCCCTGCCGGCGGGTGCGGGAGGGTCGTGCTGCGGTGGTGGCTACGTGGCGGTACCTGTGCGCGCTCGGCGGGCTGAAGCTGGTCGTGAACCCTTGCTGCGGGTGGTCCAGATCTAGGCGGCGGCGCCCTCGGGCGGCAGCCCGGGGTCGATTCCTGCTGGGAGGTGGCTTCGGCGGCGCTGGGCAGTGTGGTCGGACGGGTGCTCCACCCGCCTCGCATCTCGGGCCAGGGCAGGGGCCCTGGTCCCTGTGATCCCATCGTTGTGTCCTGTCCCGGATTGGGTGTTGCCGGCAGCCGCGGTGGCTGCTGGCCGGCGATCCCGGGAGGGAACCTCGCCCTCCATCTTCCACCTTCAGATCTGGGAGCGACAGCAACCATGGGGGCTGCTGCTCGTCGCCCTTGCTGGAGGGGCCCGTGTACCCTTCGCGGTGGTGCGGGTTTGCTGGTGCTTTCTCTTCTGGTCGTGTCTGCCGGGGCATGGGTGCCCCTGCAGCGTCAGTGGTTCATTTGCTTTGCAGCTCGGTAGCGCGGCAGTTCGGACGCCGGGGCGGCGGCCCTGGAAGGTGGGAACTTGATGGTTGACGGGCGTGCCATGGGTTCTTGTGCTGGTCAGGGACCATGTCGCGAGGGCGGCGTGGTCTTCGGCGCGACACTCCGTGGCAGCGGTATGGAGGCCGTTTCGGCGTTGTTCCATGCCATTGTCGGAGGTTGAGAGTTTATGCCGAGAGGAAACTCTCGTCCGGGGTCTCCCCGGACCGCGACGGCGACGTCCATGGACGCCGTTCCCTTCTTGAAGGCATCGCTGAGGCTTCTCTCGGTCCTCCTTCGTACTCCGGGCGAAAGCCCAAGATCCTCGGATCGGACGGTGGCGGCGCACTGGCGTCGTGCTCTTCTTGAAGACGCCGCCTTGGAGGTCACGGAGGGTTGCTCCCCGGAGGTGGTGCGGCTTCTTGTCGTGCTCTCTCCTGGCAAGGTCTACAACTTGTTCTGCACTTCGGAGTTTCTTGCTTGGGCTACCTGGTGCCTGTCCGCAGCTTCTGTGGTCAGTGGCGGTGATCGTCAGCGTTTGCCTGTAATCTCCTCGGCGTTTTATTTGAGGTCTCCCTGTTGAGCCTGTCTACAGCTCTGTGGTCAGTGGCGGTGATCGTTGGTGGTCACCTGTAATCTCCTCGGCGTCTCTCTTTGAAGCCCTGTTGAGCCTATCTGCTTGCGTGGATAGTGGCGGTGTTCGTCGATGTTTACCTGTAATCGCCTAGTAGTTCTGTTTTCTTTGTGTGTGTGCAGGGTGGTGTTGTATGCTGGGTTCAGCACTTTGTATCTTTCTCGCCATGTGGCGCTATTAATTTATCGCCGGGCCTTTTTCGGCCTTGTATCTAAAAAATCTTGACTGTATCTTCATCAGAGTCAGGTGCAAACATGTCATCGTCCTCGGACAGATCGTCTGGTTCAGCTACCTTCTTTCCTTTCTCACTATTGCTGCTAGTAGCCTTCTCCAGGATCGTAAGCTTGCGTTCCTCATCTTCGACATCTGAAACTTCATCCTCATATAAGTCATCATCACCATCACTGACATCATACTCACTGTCCACAATCTCTCCTGGATTGTAGTCTGAATCGTCATCATCATGCTCACTGTAGTCTTCAACAGGTCGAACTCTTTTTCTCCTCTGCCTCCTTCTCTTAACAGCTACAGCTTCATCACTGGGTACAACAGGAGGTTCTTGAGGTGGCACAACCTCAATTGGTACAGTTTCATTGGGTGCTTCTTTAGCAGCATCATCATTGCGTACAACATGAGGTGGACTGGACACTGAAGAAACTGACCATACCAGTTCATGGCCAACCCAGAACATTGGTGGGAATTCAAGCCAACACCACCTCCTGCCCAAAGATAAGTGCCAAACAATTACAAGACCTGGAAAAATCTGAGGAGATGGTGTATTGTTTATGGCTGTGCATGTCTGCAGAGCAGCAGATGACCTATTGTGAGCCTGAAATGCAAGCTATCCTGACAAAATTTAATCACCTCTTCGAGGAACCTAAGGGTTTGCCTCCTGCTCGAGTTTTTGATCATAGTATACCTCTCCTAGCTGGGGCACAACCAGTGACAAGCAGACCCTATAGATACAACCCTGAGCAGAAGAATGAAATAGAGAAGCAAGTTGCCGACATGCTAAAAAATGGCATTATATCACCCAGTAGTAGCCCATTTGCCTCACCTGTTCTCCTAGTGGGCAAAAAGGATCTGACATGGCGTCTATGTGTAGATTACAGGAGTCTTAATGCCATCACAGTGAAGAATAAATACCCAATTCCTATTGTGGATGAGCTGTTGGATGAGTTGTCAGGTTCCAGATACTTCACTAGCCTGGATCTTCGATCAGGGTACCACCAGATCCGAATGAAGGAATAGGATGAATACAAAACAGCCTTCAAAACGCATAATGGTCATTTTGAGTACAAGGTTCTGCCATTTGGTCTCACAGGGGCACCAGCAACCTTCCAGAATGTCATGAACACCATCCTAGCTCCATTTCTGCGAAAAGGAGTCTTAGTTTTCATCGATGACATCTTGATTTACACTGCCAACCTTCAAGAACACCTCAAGTTGGTGGAACATGTGTTCAAAATTCTGGAGGATAATCAGCTGAGGATTAAACTATCCAAATGCAAATTTGCTCAATCAGAGCTGAATTTTCTGGGTCACACTATCAGTGCAGCAGATGTGGCCACAGACAACAGCAAAGTGGAGGTCATCAAGAATTGGAAAACCCCACAGAATGTGAAAGATGTGCGCATTATCTTGGGAATGACTGGGTTCTACCGAAAGTTCATAAAAGATTATGCCATTATCTACAGATCCCTTACTAATCTGTTAAAGAAAGGGACTCTATTTCAGTGGACACCAGAGAAGGAGGCTTCCTTTTGTGGCACTAAAAGAAGCTCTGGTGAAGGCACCAGTATTAGCCCTGCCAAATTTCAAAGAACAGTTTGTGGTAGAAACAGATGCCTGTGACACAGGTGTGGGAGGTGTTCTTATGCAAAAGGGGCACCCCATTGCATTCTGGAGCAAGGCTCTAGGGCCAAAAAATAGAGGACTGTCGACATATGAGAAGGAGTGTCTGGCAATTTTAATGGCTGTGGAGAAGTGGAGGTCCTATTTGCAGCACAATGAATTTCTGATACACACTGACCAACAAAGCCTTATTCACTTGAATGACAAGAGGGTCACCACTGTGTGGCAACAAAGCCCTCACCAAGCTGTTAGGGTTACAGTATAAGATCACGTACAAAAAAGGGCAGGAAAATGTGGTGGCCGATGCTCTATCTAGGAACACTGAAGGAGAGTTGAATGTGGTGTCCAGGTGTACCCCTATCTGGTTGGAACAGGTAACAAAAGGGTACTTTGATGATCCACAAGCACAAAATATTCTGGCAACTTTGGCAACTGGAGGACAATGGAAACTTTCACTCTCAAGCAGGGTATTATCTACCACAAGAGCAGAATCTGGCTGGGTCATAATGCAACAGTGCAGCACATGATCATGTCTGCTCTGCATTCAAGTGCAGTGGGGGTCACTCTGGTTTTCCAGTCACATACCATCGCATTAAGAGGTTGTTCTCTTGGCCTAAAATGAAGAGCACCATCAAGGACTTTGTGGCCAAGCGTGGAGTTTGTCATCAAGCAAAAGTGGAAAGTGTTAAATATCCTGGCCTCTTGCAACCACTTGAGGTTCCCCATGGAGCTTGGCATACTGTGACAATGGACTTTATCGAGGGATTACCAAAATCTGGAAGGTATGATTTCTTATTGGTAGTGGTGGACAAATTTAGCAAGTATGCACACATTGTGCCCTTGAGTCATCCTTACACGGCAGCAACTGTTGCACAAGCATACATGGATGGAGTGTTTCGATTACATGGGATGCCCATAGCAATTGTGTCAGACAGGGACCCGATATTCACTAGTTCCTTTTGGAGAGAACTAGCTAAATTGACAGGAGTACAACTGAATTTGAGTTCTAGACAACATCCCCAATCTGATGGGCAAACCGAACGGGTCAATCAAAGTGTGGAAGGATACCTCAGGTCTTTTGTGCATGACTGTCCTCGGAAATGGGCTCAGTGGATTCCATTGGCTGAATTTTGGTACAACACTAATAAGCATGAATCCCTGGGGACTTCTCCTTTCAAAGTCCTATACAACCATGAACCGCGTCATTTTGGGATTGATCCCCAACAGGACTGTGCAGTACCTGACCTACAAGAGTGGCTTCGGGAGAGGACGGCAATGCAGCAACAGCTGCGTCAACACCTTCTGCGAGCTCAGCAGAGAATGAAATTTCAGACCGACAAGCAGCGATCTGAGAGGCAGTTCCAGGTAGGGGACAAGGTATACCTCAAGCTCCAGCCATACATACAAAAGTCCATTGCCACCCGAACCAATCCAAAGTTATCTTTCAAGTACTACGGGCCTTACGTAATTCTGAAGCGCATAGGGACAGTGGCTTATGAGCTGCAGTTGCCGGAGAAATGCACAGTGCATCCGGTGTTCCACGTCTCGCAACTCAAATATGCAATTGGACAGCAACTAGCAATTGAAGAATTACCAGCAAGCCAGGACACCACAACTACTCCACTAACAATTCTTGACAGGAGACAAGTGAAGAAAGGGTCCTCTTTGGTTTCAGAAGTCTTAGTGCATTGGTCTGATATGGGTGCAGGTATGGCAACCTGGAGGAATGAAAACGAGCTGAAGACCAAGTTTCCTCGAGCAGCAGCTTGGGGTCAAGCTGCTTTTGAAGGAGAGGGAAATGTAACAGACCAGCCAGTACCACCGTCCAGAAGCCGTGGCGCGGCAGAGAATTGTAGCAAGACCTCTGCCGCGGCAGAGAGGAGGACAGCGTGACAACACAAGCCAAATCCAAGCTACGTTGGCGCCAGCTGGACCAAATGATCTACGAGTGGTGGGGTTAACTTGGGACCCACTTGTAAGCGTGTGTGGGCGGTTAAATAGGTTAGCATGCAGCCGAAGAAGGCATCTGGGATCGGATCACGGAATTGGCGGCCCCGAGCTCGAGTGCCTGGCTCTCTCCTCTTTCCTTCCATCCAGAACACAGAACTTGAGATCGAATAATTCCTCTGAACTCTTGTACTCTGATGATATAGTGAGTACAGGAATACCAAGTCTGCGTGCTCTGATTCTGTTGTTGCTAGGATCGTTACAGATTTGGGTGGGTCGGAGAACTCGAGATGGAGCATACCGTAGTCAGGTGGGGCTGCGTCTTCCGCACGTCGAGCAGGAGGCATCTCCGCCGTCTCAGACCAGCGGAGACGAGTCGTTGCGGCCCGCCGCCGCCCGCCTTGCGGAGGTCGACTTCCTACACAGCGCGCGCCGCCGTCGATCCTCGTGGTGTGCCGGTTGCTCTTCGTCTGCCTCCCCTTGCGGCGAGATGATCGCGGACAAAATAGGCAATGAATGAGAGGCAAATCCGATAAGACCAATAACTCCAGGGTGTTTTCTGCAATAACTACGTACGGTTTGGTCGGCGCGACGCTTATATGTGGGGCCCAAACCTGACACGTACACGAATACATAGCTCTCCCGTACCCAGTGACCTCACGCGGGCCGGTGCTGTGTCTTCATGGACCGTAACTTGAACTTTCCAAAGTATAGTGATGTAATTGAACTGGGCCAACAAGTTCAATGACTATTGATGCATTTCACTCAATGCAATTTTCATGATTCATTCGTTTCTTCCTCCCATGCGCCTTCTCCGTGCGCACGCTAGGGAATCCGGTCCCTTGCTTCCAACCAGAGCGCCAAATCGACCCCAGCTATACCGATGACCGAGACATCCCCCACATGCCCGGCCAGTTGGGCCACACAGTCAGGTAGATCGTCCTTTAACCTCAGCCGTCCGTCCACGTCGCCAGCCTCCAAACCAACGGTTCCCGTGAATACTGCCAACCACCGAACCGCCTCCCGGCGTCGTCCCGTCTGGCGATAAGGCTACTCCCCGTGGCCACTGAAACAAAAGCGGAGCCCACAAAGAAGTGAAAAAGAAAAAGAGACCCCTCCTCCCCTCCAGCTCACGCGTCTCCCACCTCGCCGGCGCCGGCCGCCTCCCTCCCCCTCCCCCCCGCCGCTGCCGCCATGAGCGCCCTCCAGGCCTCCCTCCTCCTCCGCCCCCTCCCCTCGCCCCTGCCCCCACGCCGCCGGCTGCCACTACCCCCCTACTCCGTCTCCTTCCCCCGCTCCCCACACCACCGCCGCCTCCCGCTCTCTCTCCGCGCATTGGCCTCGGACGGACCCCAGCCAGGCCCCTCTCAGTCCCCCGAGCCGCCCGCGGCGGCTGCGGCGGCGGCGTCTGCCCCGGAGGCGGAGGTCGAGACGGGTCCCGCCGGCAAGGACGGCAAGGAGGAGCTGGACGACCTGGTGGACAAGGCTAGGGTTTGGGCCGTCGCCTTCGCGGCCGCCGTGGTCGAGGCGGCCAGGAGGTTTTTCGACTGGGTGGTGTCTGGCGATTGGATGAGCTGGTGGCCCTTCTGGCGCCCCGACCGCCGCCTCCAGCGCTTGATCGACGAAGCGGACGCCGACCCCAAGGACGCTGCCAAGCAGAGCGCGCTCCTCCACGAGCTCAACAAGTTTAGGTGCGCTCCAAAAGAACAATACCTTGCTTTCTTTTCTTCTGATTATTATTAGTCAACTCAAATAGGTTTTGCTTTGGGGAAATGTGTTTCTGGGTGTCTGGGTATCTGGGGGTTTGCTTGCTAATTCATGCGGTTCGACTATCGACCTACTACTACCTGGTAACGCCGTTGCAACGAGGGTTTGGAAAATCTGTCCATCTCAATTTCAGTTTCTGTGATGCTGAGTGGAGTCTGGATCCTTGATGCTTCTATATGTTTATTAGCATGGATACGATCAAGATCATTACCCGTTAGTCAAAATTAGAATGAGTATGACCAGTCAGTGGCAATTCATTGGATGGATAATGATCATCATTGCTTTACTGAAAAACACAAATGTAGGAAATGATGAAATTTGTAGCTAACGCGCCGGATTCAGTGATATTTGGATTCATGCTACCCAATTAATAGTATCTTTGTTATGTGATGTGGAACAATGTACTTTTCCTGCCATCTATTGATGCTACTGAAACAATTAATTGGAATTGCAGAAACAGGTTAATTTCCCTTTTGTTTTCCTTTGCATATTGCATAATGGTCACCAGTGTCCTTTTTAAATTTTAGAGAATGATATGGTTCTTGTTTTTTTTTCCATCTTGGTAGCCCAGAAGATGTCATTAAAAGAATTGAGCAAAGAAGTCACGCAGTGGATAGCAAAGGTGTTGCAGAGTACCTCCGAGCTCTCGTCCTCACGAATGCTATAGCTGATTACCTACCAGATGAACGGTATGGGCGTTCAGCAACCCTACCAGCTCTGGTAAGTTTCCTTTGCAGGATTATCTTGTATGTCACTTACATAGATTTGTGTTATCCTAGTCAAACAGTGCAGCTTGAAAACTATCCTTTTTATGAACTTGTGATACTGCTAACACCATGGCACTTAAGGAAGTTCCATACCCATTTATAATACCACAAGAAATCCAATGTCATGGTGCCGAAATACTTTGTGTATGTCTTTTTTTGTTTTTTTCAAGAAAGCAATGCATCAGTTGAGATATCTATTTTAATCAACACTTGTTCAGTTCTTCGTAGAGATTTACATTTGCTGCTACCATCTTGAACAGAAAAAGTTTAAAGCTTTGAACTTCCCATTATTGCTCTTGTTATAATGTAGCATCTGTTTCCTTCATGTGTCGTATATTGCACATTGTAATAGTTTGAAATTTCTAGTCACCATGTTAACCCACATTTCCTGCTCATTGCTTATATACATTTACGTCGGTAGTTGGAAGAATTGAAGCAGCGTGTATCTGGGGACGAGGACAAGCCTTTCTCGAATCCTGGGATATCACACAAGCAACCATTACATGTTGTAATGGTAAGTTCACTTAACCTTCAAACCATTCCATTACGGTATTGTTCATGACCGCTTCCATGTTCTGGTGGGTGGGTGGTGGTGGTATTTCTTTCACTATATGATCCTGATAATGTTTGCATTGATTGCCATCATTAGGTTGATCCTAAAGCTACAGGTAGATCAACTCGCTTTGTTCAAGAGATTTTCTCGACTATCTTGTTCACAGTTGCTGTTGGACTGATGTGGTATGCTCAACCTTCCATAAGTCATGACTCTAATTACTTGAAACTTTTAAATATGTCATCTGTTGACATCATGTTTATGTCAAGGTTTATGCTTTGTTTATCTCACTTGTCTTAATGTCTCTTTAAGGTTAAATAGTATGTATTTGCACTGGAATTTCTTGCATAGTGCAACTGAAATTTCAGTTTCATATATCAAATTTCAAACAGGAATTTTACTACCCATATTCCTGGCGTTTTTAAGGCATGCATGATATTTTTATGTCATATTCAGAATTTTAATGCAAATAGTTGTTTCCTGTGATGATTTATGTCTATAGTGAACTGAACAGGTTGAAGTCCTGTTGTATTTCCGTGGAGAAACCCATTTCAAGTCCTTTTGTTTTTTCTAGAACCCATTTCCAGTCGTTATTCCACGGATAACTGTTTGCATTAGTTTTTTGTTTACCTTGCAGCGACGAACCCTTTGTGTTAACCTTGTGTATCTTTTTTACATGAAAATTCTAGTTTATTCTTTTAGTGATCACTAAATTTTGTTTCAGGGTAATGGGTGCCGCTGCGCTTCAAAAGTATATTGGTAGCCTAGGTGGAATAGGCGCATCTGGTGTTGGTTCCAGTTCGTCCTATTCTGCAAAAGACTTGAATAAGGATGTAACTCCAGAGAAGGTGTGATTTGTTTATATCTTGATCTACCATGATAACATCAGTTATGCAAAAAGACAGTTACTGAGTACATTTCGTGCTTCTTTTTGTTGTGTATGCCTTACACTGTTAGTATGCAATGATTCAATTACTTAGTGCAGAAAAAGAGAGTGAGCATATGTATACTCCAAATGATCCCTTTATGCTGTTTTGTATGAAGAATGTCAAGACATTTAAAGATGTCAAAGGCTGTGATGATGCAAAGAAAGAACTTGAGGAGGTTGTCGAGTATCTAAGGAATCCTACAAAGTTTACTCGCCTTGGTGGAAAGCTACCAAAGGTAATTTGTTCTATATCGGTCCGCAAGATGCATTTTCAATCTGCTATGTACCTTGCCTATGGAGCTAGATACATGTTTGCAGGCTCAAAGACATCATTTTATTGAATGCTGACTCAGTAGCTACAAACCTTGATATTCAATAATTTGTTTTTTTGTAGGGGATACTTTTGACGGGAGCTCCAGGAACTGGGAAGACACTGCTCGCGAAGGTACAAGTTGTTTGAAAGAATCATGTTTTGCTTCATGTTTGTTAACTGAGTAAAGAATCATGCTTTGCTTCATGTCGGTGAGGTCCTTGCTGTGCTTTGTACTTCTGTTTTACATGAAAATAATAAGGTTCTCTGATTAGCTTTCAAAAACTAACTTCTATTAGAAGACATCTCTATCTATTGACAACAATCATTTCCTTGATAATACATACCTTACTAGAGCTGGCATTGTTCTTTAGGCCATTGCAGGGGAAGCTGGTGTGCCATTCTTTTACCGAGCAGGTTCTGAATTTGAGGAAATGTAAGATCTCTCTGTTATGATATTAGGATTTATATTTTATTGTATCTTTGCTAACCTTAGAACTGCAAATTGCAAAAGTTGCATATCTCGACTTCAGAAAATATGGCTTTCTGGCATCATACCATTGTATGTGTTCCAATCGTAGCTTTACTAAAATTATATGTATTGGGCATGCATGAGTCTTGACTAGTGAAGCATTTGCATTCCAATGGCACTGTACCTATCAGTTGTATGCCTATCCCGCTTTCATGTTTTTCTGTTTAATCGGAGTTTACTGACATCATATTGTGTCAGGTTTGTTGGTGTCGGTGCTCGGAGAGTCAGGTCCTTGTTTCAAGCTGCAAAGAAAAAGGTGTTTTACCCTTCTATTCCGTTGCCTGAATTTGCTCCAACATTTCCTTCGTTCTATAGATCTAGCCTGCATTATAAGAGTGTTATCATTGCACTGTTCTAGCTTACGGGCCATGCTCCATTGTGATTCTCATTTTATCTCCTTCTGAATAGGCAAACTGGCGAAGCTTCATTTGTTTTATCAGTGAAAAATGATGTTTAGCAGCTTTTTATTGTTTCTCTTTATAGGCACCATGCATTGTTTTCATTGATGAAATAGATGCTGTGGGATCTACGAGAAAACAGTGGGAAGGGCACACAAAGAAAACATTGCATCAACTTCTTGTCGAGATGGACGGATTTGAACAAAATGAGGTAACATCATTACATAAGTGAACAGAGTGCTGTAGAACTGGTCTAACTCTTGTTTCCAATCGATGTGTACAGGGAATAATAGTAATGGCTGCAACAAACTTGCCCGACATTCTTGATCCAGCACTTACGAGACCTGGTAGATTTGATAGGCATGTAAGTTTTCTCGAGTAGATTTCTTTTATCTTCGCAACTATTATCATCAATGACATTTTTTGTGAGAACAGTGATTCTATATATTGATTTATTATACCAAGTTTTGTATAAATAAGCATTTTCATTAAGTTCTGCTGCCATTGGCTATTAGATTGTTGTCCCTAGCCCTGATGTCCGAGGCCGCCAAGATATTCTGGATCTCTATTTGCAAGACAAACCTGTGGCCACCGATGTGGATGTCAATGCGATTGCCCGTAGTACCCCTGGCTTTAATGGCGCTGGTGCGTACAACTCCCCTTCGTATGATCTCAATTAACTATGAGGTGTTTTGGTAGCAATAGGATAGCTTTTTTTCACCAGCAGTTAGGGTTTCTTGTTCTTTTTTCCGCTTCACCATTTGAATAAGTCCTAAGTTCCAACACGTAGATCGGCAATATTCCACTTTTTCCCACTAGAACATAATAATAAGTATCTCGCATTTGAAAGATGCTATAAATTTTGACAGCAATATCGTGGGGGAGACTGATATTGACTCATCTTTTGTCATTTTTCTGTCAGACCTTGCAAACCTGGTAAACATTGCAGCAATTAAGGCTGCAGTTGAAGGTGCTGACAAGTTGAATGCATCACAATTGGAGTTTGCCAAAGATCGTATCATCATGGGAACTGAGAGGAAATCAATGTTCATATCTGACGAATCAAAAAAGGCAAGTTGTTTTCTTAGGCACACTCGGACTAATAGTTCTAGCATCCATGTTTTTGTAATTTTTTAATCTGAAGAAAGTGCGAATTTCAGCACTAACTGTTTTTTTTTGTTCCTTAGCTTACTGCCTACCATGAAAGTGGGCATGCTATTGTTGCACTCAATACCAGGGGTGCTCATCCAATTCACAAGGCAACTATCCTGCCTCGAGGATCTGCCCTTGGAATGGTTACACAACTTCCCTCACAGGACGAGACTTCTATCAGCAAGAAACAACTCCTGGCACGTCTTGATGTTTGCATGGGCGGAAGGGTTGCTGAAGAGCTTATATTTGGGGAAGAAAACGTTACGACTGGTGCAAGAAATGATCTTCATACTGCAACAGAGCTTGCTCAGTATATGGTGATTATTTCGTCCACTTACATTTTTTTCTTGTTAGATGTGCCTAATGGCTTAACTGACTGGTGTAGGTATCAAACTGTGGGATGAGTGATGCTATTGGTCCTGTGCATGTGAGAGAACGGCCAAGTGCTGACATGCAATCAAGAATAGACGAAGAGGTACATATTCTTAGGTCTTGTAATTAAGAATGGGATTTCTCTAGCATATATGTGACCACTGACCAGTATAATCTAGTTATCAATGTTTTTGCGCTTGTGTGTAGTATATCAATATTTCGGAGTCTAACTGTACTAGAAATGATAGTTACCAGCTCTTTCATTTTGTCTGTCCATCTGGCCTTGCAGGTGGTCAAACTCCTAAGAGAAGCTTATGAGCGGGTCACACGTTTACTAAAGAAGGTTTGTCTCCTCAACCTTTGCATCTTTTTGCCAACCTCTTCTAATTAACTCAGTGCTAACTAATCCGACTTCTTTTCAGCACGAGAAGCAATTGCATGCTTTAGCAAGTGCCCTGCTAGAGCGTGAAACTCTCACTGCGGATGATATCAACAAAGTAGTCCATCCCTATCAAGAACCCCAGGTTCCCTTCCAAGAAGAAGCCTTTGCGCTAACTTAGATGTAGTACCATTCGTTGCATCAAGGCGGTAGTCCAACTGTAAATCCGTGTACAGTATTTGGAAAATTGACTTCCAGTTCTCGCACCATTTTGCACAAGAGCATGCGGGAATTTAAAAGGTTAGATGAAAATGGTGTTGTGTGATTATATGAGCTAATGGGTGTCTGTGATGCGGGGCGACTCACCCTGGCGCCCACCTTGGTTCAACATGAAGCTCCGAGTTGAGAAGTCTGTGCTCGGTTTTGTTAGGCAAGCAATACAGGTGTAGCACTGCATATTTTGAATGATTTAGGTTCTTTTCCCTCCATCTTCCTTCCTTAACCATATATATAATTGTTGCGTACACATTGTGGCGTAACATTATTACATGGATGAGAAGAGTTATAATGTGTGGTATGTTGGTTTACTAATCAAACATTCTGTTCATCTTATTACTGCAGTTTCATGCGTACCGTATAAAATCTGGCATGTAGGTTAAGACGGCATGGGTACCTCTATAATTTTGTCGTGAGTTTGTGAACTTAAAATGTATGAGTATGTGTTGATGTCTATGACGTGTTGCTGTTTATGAGTATTTGCTGATGTTTATGGGAATGTGCTATTCTTTATAAGTATGCCCTATTGTTTATAAATTATGATTTTATGTTGATTTTTATATTTTTCCCTGAAAGGACGATATCCCACAGCCTTTGCATCATTGATACACACATTCATTATTTCAAAGGTAGGAGCTGAAAAAAAAAACATACCTAAGATATTATTCATTATTTAAAAGGTAGGAGCTGAAAAAAAAAACATACCTAAGGCCGTATGCCTCGTGATAGTAACTTCACCAGGTAAACACTAGCCCTTTAGTAACATGCGGAAACAAAATGAAAAGTACACGACTGCCAGGTTAAACCTTCAACAAGGGGTGCACTGATGATGATGATGACGATTCCAACCATAGATTTATCTCGGGATTTGTTATTTTCATAGACGAGTTTTTGATCCACCACCTTCAACAACGTCATGACGCAACCACGCATCAGTTGAATCAACATCTACCACCATTACTTGTCTAGCTATCGGCACCTTGGTAACCGGATATCGCAAGAGGAGATACCGAAAGGCGGTGACGTCCCTTACTACCTCGCCTCCGTCACCATCGCACCACTTCCGATCCAGCAACAACATGCATGACTTCGCTCCCCCATAGGAGACACCTACGTGGCACCCGCAACCGCATGCATGAATCGACGCCTCCACATGAGATGTCGTGCGCAGCTGTTGACATCCCACCCTCCGGGGGTGTCACGATCGACGAAAGTGTGGGTCGCCACAAGACATATCAAGACTCCCGGGAGCTCCGCGGAAAAGTGACAAGAAGACGGCCCCGCTTGGGGGCTCTGCCCGGGTAGAGAATGCAGGCTTTGTGGCCACACTTGGCGCGAGCCGCCTGCAGCGTGCCGGCCGGCCGGCAGGCTGGGCAGGGTTGGACAAGACGTCCCGCCTACCAGGTCCAGAGGGGAGGCACGACACGTGGAAAGTACGAAGACGAGCTGGCATCCGGTTGCCTCCTGGTGGTGACACTCGTCCCCTGAGGTGGCGACGCCACCGCGAGGTGTCACCCATGCAGGCGCCAGAGCTGGAGAAGACTTCGCCAATATAAAAGAATGTAATGCCTGGGGTTTTTCCCCAAATTAGATTTTGCTTGTTTTTCTTTTTTGCATCATCATGACATCAGCATCATGGCATCGCATGTTTTTGTCCGCAAAAACTATTTTTATTAAACCCTATTTTATTTTCTAAAATTGTCGGAAAATATTTTACCGAGACGTTCGTCTCCGTTTTCTAAAATTATTTGCCAAATTAATTTGCCAGAAAAATAAATGTTTTGAGATGAGAGAGAGTAGCCCAGTTTGTTAGGCCCAAAGCCCAGCAAGCAAACCCTAGCCTCCAAACCCTAATTCTGCCCCTGGCAGTTTTGTTTTCCCACCCCCTGCACCTTGCAGCCACCCTCTCCATCTTTTCCCTTTTTCTGTTCCAGCCCCTCCACCTCACAGATAGGACCTTTTAATTTCTTTTGGGGTCCCTGCCTTTTCTCTCTTTCTCTCCTCTCTTTCCCTTCCTTTTCTTTTCTCTCTTTTCCTCTCTCCCCATCCCGCATCCTTCCTTCTTCTCTCCCCGACCCCTGGCTCGATCCCGAGCTCCCCCCCGTCGATCCCGGCCATCTCGCTGCTGGCTCCTGCTCCCCTTCTCTCCACCCTCTGGCCGCACCTCCCTCTTCTTCCTCCACCGCATCCCTTCCTCCCCATCTCGCCTCGAGCTTGGCTGCCCTGTCGACCTGCGCCTCCTGTCGGCAGCCGCGTGTCGCCGGCCGCCCTTGGTCCTCCTCTCCCCGGCTCCTCCTCGCGCCGGCCCGCCCCCACACGAGCTCAAGCCCGAGCTCGGCAACCTCAGCCCGTCGTCCTCTCCTTCCGCGTCGCCCCTTCCCCAGCTCCCTCGTCCTCGCCCATGGCCACCGCCTCCGCCGGCCTTCTCCTCCACTAGATCGCCGGAGCCCAGCTCCACCCCGCTCCTCCTTCTCCCTCCTAGCTGGACGCCGCCCTGCCGATCTCCTCTGCTCCCTGTGGCTCGGCCTGAGCCAGCTACACCTCCTCTGTCCGTCCCCGCCGCTCGGGTCGTGCCCGAGTTCGCTGTTCTGCCCGCCTCCGTGTTCGCCCGTGCGTCCCCGACGTCTTCTGTGCCATGCCGCTGCCGTGTTCCCGCCGTCTACGTCTCCGTCTCGTTTTGCCGTGCGTGCTGCTGCTGCTTGTGCCGTGCACCGTGCCCGTGCGTGTCCCTGCGAGCCGTTGCTGCTGCTTGCGCCTGCTGTCGTCTCCGTGCACGTCACCGGCGCTGTTTCCCCGATGCCGTGACCGGTTCCCCTGCTCCGTTCCCGTTTCCCCGCCGTGAAGTGGTTCCCCGGTGTCTTTCCCGTGCCCGTTGCCGGTTCCCCGTTTCCCGGAGTTTCTGTCGTGAAGCCCCAATCCCCGACATTTTTGCCCGACGTCTCCCGTTCCCCGGTCCTCGATGACAAGTTTCCCGATTCCCGTCTCCGATCTCGTCGTGAAGCCGGCGACCCGCCCGCCGTGGACGCGCCAAGTTCCCCGAAGGCCGAGTACCCCGATGCCGAACCCCGTCAACCTCGAAGCCCGGAACGACAAGATCCGCCACCACGACGACCTGAGTACGACTACCTCCCCGACGATGACTACCTCGACTACTCCGACTCTGGATGAACGACTACTTCGACTACGACGACTACTTCGACTACGACCCGAAGATGACGGCTTCCAATCCGAAGTTCCTCGTTTCCGATGTGTGACCCCAACCCTAAACCCCTATATGCCATATATATCCGTATCTTATAAAATCATGCATGCTTAATCTACATCGCACCTTTATCCATTTAGTCGAATTAAATCAATTTAACTATGGGATTTGTCCGGTGCCAACTATATTGTGCACCGATCCCATTTAAAATGTTTTGCCATGTGTTAGGAAATAAAATTGGATCGCATTTAATTTGTCATGCATCATGTCATCAACATGCCGCTTCTTTTGCCGTAGTAGTAAAATGCATCTTTTATGTTTCCAGTGTTTGTTGCTTCTTCGGGAATAGGACGTTGAGTTGATGTGAGCAACGACTGGTTCTGCTACCTCTACCGGATTGCAGGCAAGTGATACTCCCTTGCTATCTTTGCTTGTCTTCTGTCTCTTACACCTCCTATCTTTTGTTCCTTGCTAGCCTTATGTCACGATGCTTGTGTCTCGATCCTATATGCATGTTTCCCTTGCAGCCATGATATGCCACCACCCCCACATCCTATTACCCTGTTGTTTGTTTACCTTGTTAGCCTTGCGAGTCGTAGTGCATGCTTAGGTGCTTTGCTTCAGTCCTGTTATCTCTTTTGTCTAGTCTTGTTCTTAACATGGTAGCTAGGCTCAACTAAAATGGTAATCTTTAATTTCTGTTGCGATGGAATAACTTAATTAAAGATAAGGCACCGGCGGAAGGCCAATCGTGGTGATTTGTTCTGCTAGTGTCGCCTAGGACCCGAGTTCTTTTCCGCTGATCCAAGACTGAGCGCACTAACCACATGTGGAAGTTCTATGGGCCTCCCCGCAATCTATTACCGGATCCTCAAACTTGTCCAGGATGCCACAAGTAGTTCGGGTGTTTCGATAGAAGTTGCGGCATGAGCGTTAACCGCATGTGGAAGGAGGGGCAATCGTATGAGTGTTCCCTCCCGAAGCCGTCCACGCAACGGTTAGGCCCACCGCGAAGCTTCGGCCGGACTCTCAAGGTGGATCAGTCCTAGCTAGGTGGCTCCCTGGACTTGTTTGTATTGAAGGGAAGTATTGCGTCGAAACCTCCACCGGTACACCTCTAAGCGAGAGTTTCGATGCGTGTGGGTTCATTGGTGCATCCCTGCAGGGTTAAATCTTTTCGAAAAGCCGTGTCCGCGGTTATGGACGACTTGGTGAAATGCGCTGGCTAAAAAGATCATAGACAACTTGCACCTTATGATGATAATAACTTGACTAGTAAGATAGATTACATGAATAATAGTCTGATTAAAACTTGCCAACCGTGTGAGTGCCCGGACTTCTTCCTCGTGGGTTGAGGATACGAGGGAGTCGTTTTAGGGTGAGTTTGTTTGGTGTGTAGTATAGTTGGTTCCTCATGCGCTCTCTTACCTTGTCTCTGATAAACGAAAGTTGTAGTGTGTCTCTATAAGTTGTTAGTGCTGCTTGCCGCCTCAATCGCTAACCCTCTTCCCCGGGAATTCCAGCTTTGATATCTTGTGAGTATTGCTTGCCAGTACTGTTTTATAGTACTGACCCCTTCGGGGCTGCTATTCCAATGCAGCCAACAGGTTTGAAGTGTGACGACGTTAGCGTGGGAATCCCTCCGGCTTGGCCTGGGCAGGGATATGGTGCCTTCGTTTATCTTCAGGACTCTTAGTCCAATTTGTTTCTTGTCCGTAGTCGGACGCTACCCGCTTCCGTTGTTCTTTGGATCTTTGTATTGTATCTTTGTTCTTGACTCGGTGAGTCGTTGTTGTATATATGTTCTTTGTGGGTTCCATCGAGAACTATTGTAATGTTATCACAATTCCACCCGCATAACGTGTGTGTTGCGACGTGCACGTTATGCCTGGTGGGCGTCCTTTAGGATCGTTATTATGCGGATTTGGCTGGAACGCTAAAATCTGCATAGTACCGATCTTGGGGCGTTACAAAGAAGGCATATGACAAGAAGGAAGAGGGGGTTGGACCAGGAGAAAGAAGAGAGGTAGTCCCCGAGAAGGAGAGCCAACCGTGGGAAAGAGAGGGATACTCATCCACTTGTACTCAGTCACCACCACCGAATCAATACCAGATCAGACATGCAGGACGTAGGGTTTCATCTCCGGATGGCCTGAACCTGGGTAAACCCTCGTGTGTTCTTAGTCGTGCGTAACTGATACATCCGTAGTCCGTGGGTGAACTCCCTGATAATCCCCAAGAGCAAGGAATCACTGTAGCACAATTCGATAAGTATTTGAGTGTCGAACCCACGAGGAGCTGAAGGTAAACTATCTATTCTCTAAAGCCCTATAACCCTCTTATATGGCCTTTTATGCAAAGCAATAAATTTGAGTAAGAAAGGAACTAACTAATGGAACCAAGTGATGTGGAGTAGGTTTATCTAGCAACAAGTTTCTAAGAGCAAGCTTTCTAATGCAAGTTTATTAAAGCAGTTTTATCAAGGTAACAAGTAGCAAATATCTCAAGGGAGCAAATGTTCTGGCAATTGTTATTTCATTCATGTGGTTGTCACAATTAGTGAAGCACATGTTTTAGTCTTAATTGTTTCTTCTAGGGGGGAGCCAAAAATAGGTGTAGCCAAGTAAATGAGCAAATTATACAACTCTTATGATGGATCTCATGGCCAATTAAATGTGCAGCACAGGAATTATTAAGACATAATTGTCCCACCATAGCCTTAAGTTCTAGGGCCCCCCATATATATCCCCCAATAGAGTAACTTCATGATTTGATCTCGGGTTTACTTGTCCTCCCAAGTCTCCCTCACTCCATTACCTTACCGGTGATCACCTTACATGCATTCCCCAACATATGCGTGCACTCATACATTGTACATCAAGACAATCATAAAAGATAACAAAACTTGTATGCAACCAATCAACGAACTATTTCACTAATGCCATGAACAAATCACTTCTCAAACATAGATGGAGAGACACAATAGATTAAGGGAAAAGTATATTGCATCATACATCATGTTTGCCAAGAGTTTACAGTGGAGAGATGAGATGATCTTGCTGTAGAAGTTGATGATGAACACGCCGGAGGGGGGTGGAGCCCTCCGGAGGTGGATTCCGGCGGCGTTTCCCCCCTCCGATCTTCTCCGGCGGCAGCCTTCTGTCTCTCTGTTTCTGGTTTTGTGTTTCTCCACCGCCTCCCTACGAAACTCCTCGGGGGGCTCTTTATATAGGAGTTTTTAGGTCACGAGGAAGCTTCGAGAAGAAGGATCGACGCAAACGAAGCCACGAGGCCCAAAAGAGGTGGGCCCACACGGCCAGGTACAGGAGCCGCATGGGGCACCCTCTTTTGGCCCTCTGGCCTCCGTTTTCTTGCTTCCTTCGCTCCGAGGTCTTCCTCCTTCCAAAAAAATGATCCCCGTAAATTTGCAGCTCATTATGACGTCGTTAAGGCCCTGAAATAAATAAGGAAAGAAATAGGGTTTTTTCTGCCTGCGCTGGATTAATTCCATAAATAGGGGAAATCATTATTAATTACCAAAATTCATTAAATAACAGTAATATACCCCTTATATGATGCAAATATGAATGGAATATAAGTGTTATAGTGCAAAGTTCATGTATGCATTTTACATGCATCACATCCCCAAGCTTAACTCATGGTCGTCCTCGAGTATGGAAGTGATAAAACTAACATGAACTTTGCAATATAACAACAACATGGATATAAAAGATGATTGCTACTGCTACATAAAGTCAAATGATTCATTATTTAAAGAAGTAGCAATATGCAAACAGTTTATAAAGTGATATCAAGTATTCAATGCAAGGATGTTCAATGATAGTTCACAAAGTGTAACATAAAAGATAGTAATATGGACCACATGTATGCAATATGATAAGTAAGAACATCCTACATAGGTCATAGAGTGAAGATGAAAATCTGAATATAAAAGGTGGACACTTTGGAAAAGATATATAAATGAGTAGAGGTAAAACATGCATAAGTTTCATCTATCCTCCAAACTATTCTACTTAAGTTATTGAATGCAATGGTAATACTTGGTGTCAAGCTCTCATTCCCCTATCATAGCATCTTGAATGATTAAAGTTTAATGTGAAAGCAAATATGAGTAGTGGCCTTGATAAAGTAAAGGTTAGATGTCTCATGCCCCTTGAATACAAGTAGCTACACCATGATTACTCAACTTGGGAAACAAAGCAAGTTTAAGTTATCTATCATTGTAAGTAATAATGGTATTATCAAGAGCCTCAACTGGGGTACCTCTTGTCCCATGATATGGATCAAGCCCACATCAAAACAACAAGACAAACAAACATAATGAACAACCTCAACACCCTTTTTATTTACCACTTGATATAGCTTTTTATTGTAGGGTGTATCACAGAAAGTTCAAAATAGCATGTAAGTAAATTTCCACCATGAATGATGCATGACTTAGATTAGCGGCCTAGGTTTCTCTCTAACCATTTATACAAACTCATTTAAACTTACTCTATTTCCACATTATTTCACCATGATAGGCATCCATAAACAAAAGTACATGATATCAACTAAATAAATGATGGAACATGTTGAAAGCTTTGCATGTGACAGCACATATGGGCTAAATCCCAACCTTAAACATTTATCAAGACACTATCATAATATTAATCACAATGGTTCATGTTTATTAAATGCAATAAAAGTAAAGTGTGCATCAAGTTCGCGAGAGCTTTTTCACCAACTTTTCCCATTATAATAAATAACATAATCATTTTCATTTAGAGGTATAGATAACACAAATAACATGATAAACATACTTGGAATAGCATAAAGCTAATAGGTAGATATGGTGGACTCACTGGGAAAAAATTTGTTTGAAGGTGTTGGAAACAAGCTTTTACTTGTTGAAATTTTTGGGCTAGCAAAAGGGAGAAAGATGACCATCTAGATGCATGCATGAGTGTCCATAGAACTAACTAATTAATGTCAAACAAGGTGAAATAACATACAGCATCAAAACATGTATAAAAGATAGCTCATGATAAAGCATTTGCAAATTATTACTCATAAAGAAGCTCATGAATCATGCAACTATATGTGTCATTAAAAATCAACTTAGACATCCCTTTTCCCAATACAATAAAAGCATGCAAGATACTTCAACCTATATTTCCAGTAGCTTTCACATATATAAATGATAGTGTGGTGGTCTCACAAAATAAAAATCAAAGCAAAAACAAACAAAAAGACACTCCAAGTTTATGCGATAAAGTGTATTGATCAAAAAACAGAAGTTAGACGTGTGCAAACCGAGAGTGTGTAGGTCTAGTGGGGATGTTCTCACATCCCTATGGTTTTCACCATCCTTTGATAACTCATGGTGCATCTCTTCCAATCCCTGTGAAAAAAACTTCAAAATACCGTTTCTCCCATTTCTTTTCTGTGGGGTGACGTTAGTAGAGATAAATAAATAGGTTTCTTGCTGCATATAATCCATGGACTAAAATACATATGAATGTCCAGAAAGTGTGTAATGTTGTATTCCTACTCATAAACTCAATTGGATAAAAAAGATTCAACTTAAAAGTTCAAAACAAGCATAAAATAATATGGGACAGAATCTGTCCAGAAAAACAACAGCAGCAAAACGTATTTTGCTGTCCTACTTAAACTCGTCGAAAAATTCTGAACAAATTCAGGCGTACAGAGGATGAAAAGTTTAAGTTACAGTTAAAATATCAGCTCATTCGGAGTTACATAAGAAAAATTAAAAATCAAACCGTGCACAGACTTCGTGCAGGAATAAAATCTCCGAATAGAAATAACAACTTTGTCAAACCAAAATGGGTAAAACTTGACACTTTATTAAAAATTCCAGAAACTAAGCTAAGAAAACATTCTCTTGTTACAGCAAGAGGACACAAAGAAAATCAAAAGTAAAAACAACCGGGTTGCCTCCCGTAAAGCGCTTTCTTTATAGCCATATATCTAGGCTTACTTACTTGGTATCAAGATGGTTGGAGTGAGGTGGCTTGGCATCCCCAAGATTAAATTCTTGTATGTAGGGTGAGCTTAGGGGTTACATCCCCAAGCTTGAGTTTTTGTCCCTCTTGATCTTGTTCATCACCCTCAATTCTTCCACCTTAAAATTTATCTCATCATAAACTTGATTAGAGGGGTTAGTGCCTTCATAAATTAAATCCACATAGGTACAACAAAGACATATCATGAATTGATTCTAAACATTAGATACTGTTACTACGGTTGTGTAATGCTCCTTGATCAAAAGAACCGCACAAAACACAAGTAATGAGAGCAATGCGAAATAAAGACAGAATCTGTCAAAAACTGGACAGCCCGTAAAGAGTGAATTTTCAGAGGCACTTATGTTGCTCAAACCAAAAAACTTTGAACCAATGAATTGTGTATTAATAACTGAAGATTGCTGTCATAAAATACCAAGTCAATATTTATCTCCTGTGATTTTTAACATTTTTCGCAGTGAAGCTCAGGAATCTGTTTTCTGGACAGCAAATCACTATTGTTTAATCCTACCTCTCAAAAGAGGTTATTCTTGCCTTTTAAGATGAAAAACAAGATACAAAGGTGATGTCACTCTTTTTATTTGGTTTTAGCTTTGGGAAAAGTTTTAATGATAGGGACTTTGCAATGGTTCCATTGGCATGAACAACACATGTTCAAGGTCGACCCCAACTTCTCCATTACTCATCCTTCTCATTTACTTTCCCAATTTTTATATAAAATGAAAATATTAAACTAATTGTAAAAAAACAGTAGGTAAAGTTATTTTGCAAGTTCTCAAGATGTAAAGGTGTGCTCAAACTGAATAGGAAATAAAATCGTAAAGAGCACACCACAAAACATTAAACCATTAACTTTTAAGTCTAACTCTTTTCCTATGCATTGGCATTTTATATATGAATAAATAACAACAAATTTGAGGTAACCAATGCCTATAATAATCAATAGCTTGCATTTTAAATAACATAGAAACATAAAGGGGATTCTTATCTCTTCCTCTCTCATAATAGTTGCAAGCATTAAAGTTAAACATAACCACATAGTTTTGAATAGAATCACCACATAAAGACTTATCATCTAATGAGCATAATGGATCATCAAACTTAATCAAATAACTTTCATCCTCACTAGTAGGTTGACTGAAAATATCATATTCATCATTGTAATCATCATAAATGGGAGACATAGTATCATCAAAATAATTTTCTCTTCCAAACTTGGGGGACTAAAGATATCATATTCATCAAAACAAACTTCCCCAAGCTTAAGGTTTTCCTTAGCATTAGCAATAAAGGTGTTCCAAGAATTAGTACTACAAACATGATTGTTATGCAAATAAAATTTAATTTTCTCCTCAAACACTTCATGTCCTAACTCAAGATAGATATTATATAGTTTTATAATTGTTTGGTTGTTTTCCATTTTATAATTTTTTGTGTGTTTTGAAATAAATGTTAGTGTGCAATGCAAACAAGAATAAAAGTTTAGCACAACGCTCCCCGGCAACGGCGCCAGAAAAGTACTTGATAATCCCCAAGAGCAAGGAATCACTGTAGCACAATTCGATAAGTATTTGAGTGTCGAACCCACGAGGAGCTGAAGGTAAACTATCTATTCTCTAAAGCCCTATAACCCTCTTATATGGCCTTTTATGCAAAGCAATAAATTTGAGTAAGAAAGGAACTAACTAATGGAACCAAGTGATGTGGAGTAGGTTTATCTAGCAACAAGTTTCTAAGAGCAAGCTTTCTAATGCAAGTTTCTTAAAGCAGTTTTATCAAGGTAACAAGTAGAAAGAATCTCAAGTAGCAAATATCTCAAGGGAGCAAATGTTCTGGCAATTGTTATTTCATTCGTGTGGTTGTCACAATTAGTGAAGCACATGTTTTAGTCTTAATTGTTTCTTCTAGGGGGGAGCCATAAATAGGTGTAGCCAAGTAAATGAGCAAATTACACACCTCTTATGATGGATCTCATGGCCAATTAAATGTGCAGCACAAGAATTATTAAGACATAATTGTCCCACCATAGCCTTAAGTTCTAGGGTCCCCCATATATATCCCCAATAGAGTAACTTCATGATTCGATCTCGGGTTTACTTGTCCTCCCAAGTCTCCCTCACTCCATTACCTTACCGGTGATCACCTTACATGCATTCCCCAACATATGCGTGCACTCATACATTGTACATCAAGACAATCATAAAAGATAACAAAACTTGTATGCAACCAATCAACGAACTATTTCACTAATGCCATGAACAAATCACTTCTCAAACATAGATGGAGAGACACAATAGATAAAGGGAAAAGTATATTGCATCATACATCATGTTTTCCAAGAGTTTACAGTGGAGAGATGAGATGATCTTGCTGTAGAAGTTGATGATGAACACGCCGGAGGGGGGTGGAGCCCTCCGGAGGTGGATTCCGGCGGCGTTTCCCCCCTCTGATCTTCTCCGGCGGCAGCCTTCTGTCTCTCTGTTTCTGGTTTTGTGTTTCTCCACCGCCTCCCTGCAAAACTCCTCGGGGGCTCTATATATAGGAGTTTTTAGGTCACGAGGAAGCTTCGGGAAGAAGGATCGACGCAAACGGAGCCACGAGGCCCAAAAGAGGTGGGCCCATGCGGCCAGGTACAGGGGCCGTGTGGGGCACCCTCTTTTGGCCCTCCGGCCTCCGTTTGCTTGCTTCCTTCACTCCGAGGTCTTCCTCCTTCCAAAAAAATGATCCCCGTAAATTTGCAGCTCATTATGACGTCGTTAAGGCCCTGAAATAAATAAGGAAAGAAATAGGGTTTTTCTGCCTGCGCAGGATTAATTCCATAAATAGGGGAAATCATTATTAATTACCAAAAGTCATTAAATAACAGTAATATACCCCTTATATGATGCAAATATGAATGGAATACAAGTGTTATAGTGCAAAGTTCATGTATGCATTTTACATGCATCACTCCCCGCGCCCGCCTCCGAACATTCGACAGGGGAGCACACCGAACTCTCCGGTGTCCGCGTTTCGACACGCGACATCTGGCGCGCCAGGTAGGGGGCGCGCGAGTTCGTCCATCGGACTTCAGCGACTTCGACTGGGGCCAGTCGCCCCTCCTCCAGTCCAGGGTGCAGTCGGCTCTGGACAGCCGTCCGCCCCTGAGTCTCACGTGCAGAACGTCTCCACCCAGAGTTCAGGTGCGTCCCTTTGGAGGCATCAGCTGCGACCGCTGGAGGACGGGCGTGGGATGCAGACCCTGGTGCCCGTTCGATGTGCGGCCCAGCAACCGGAGAAGCACCAAGTAGGACGCGAGGGCGAGACGGGCGGCCGCCAAGACATCAGCAACCTCGCCGCTCGCCTCCCCCCAGCGTCAGCCGACGGGACCTAGGGGGAGGTGAAGACCGGTGATCGCCATCAGTATCCCATCCGTCGGACCCGCGTCTGTCCGAGGTTCGCACCCAAACTGAGGCGCTGGCCATGGCCAACACCTTGCTGGACTATCCCCCGCCGCAACGCACTCCAGAGTACGACATGTGGAGGGCCTGAGTGGCCAGCCTCCTCGAGTTCGCCCGACGGCGAGAGGAGTCTATGCGCACGCGCTCCCACTCTCTGGGAGGACCGACAGTCATGCCAGCAACTGGACCGGTACCTTCGGCCCCAATGTAAAATGGTCCAATACGGGCTGGAGTTGCGGGCAATGCAGAGGACCACGTCTCCGTCGGGTCATCCACTCCCAGCCTTCGACGGGATGTACGTGGTGCTGGAAGACCCCGCAAAGCAAATCCTCAAGACCAAGAAGATTGTCGGATCCGTCCCACACATGACGCTTGCGACACTAATCCTCGAGAGGCAGGCCTTTCGACACTGCATTATGGCGGAGGATGTTTGGCCTTTACTCCCGAGCTGCAGCGAGTCAAGTGGCCGGATAAGTTCCGTTTCCACGTACCGGTGTTGTACGATGGGACCACGGATCCAAGAGAATTTTTGCAGATCTACTCCACGGTGATGGTCACGGCCCGGGCAGATGACAAGGTCATGGCAAATTGGTTCCCATTGGCCCTGGCCAACACCACTAGGCCTTGGTTGGTGCACTTGCCCAGAGGGTCCATTTCTTCTTGGGGAAGCCTCTGCGAGCAGTTCGTGAGCGCCTTCCAAGGAAGTTACAAGAGGCCAGGAACCTTGGTTGGCCTACAAGGAATCATTCAGAAGCCAGGAGAGATGTTGCGGTCCTTCGTGCAGCGTTTTTGCAAGGCCGCCAATCGCATCCCCAATGCACCAGAAGCAGCAGTCGTTCAGTTTTTCTCGCAGAATGTGAGTTACATTAGGACGAGGCAAGAACTCGCCTACCTCGACATCAAGACCACAAATGAGTTGTATGCTCTTGCAAGCAAATGCGAAACGATGGCAGAAGGGCGTTGGGCCCCAGAACTAGCGTTGAAGGCTTAGGATGAGCCCGACACCCCGAAGAAGAAGAAGCGGAAGCACGAGGATCGGCAGGTGTTGGCTGCCAAATTGGGGGAAGTCATAACTCCTAAGGCCAATGATGACCCACAAGTATAGGGGATCTATCACAGTACTTTCGATAAATAAGAGTGTCGAACCCAACGAGGAGCATAAGGTATTGGCTTGTAGATTCGTGCAAGGTTTCACTGCAAACACTAACAGAAGTATTTTATGGGTTTTTATAGTAACAAATAAATAAAGTGCGAGTAAATAAAAGATAGCAATAATTATTGCAGCAAGTGGCCCAATCCTTTTTAGCACAAAGGACAAGCCGGTGATTCTACTTATGATGGCTAAACGCTCCTGAGGACACATGGGAATTATGTCAAGTCACTTTCGCTTCATACTGCTGCTTAATGTTTAATATTTTGCTAAGTGTTGTGTGGGTGAACCTATTCTAATGAACTGCCCTTACTTGGACTAGAACACACTTGTGATTACACTTCCCTACAAGCATCCGCAAATGCAAGGAAGTATTTAAGAATGAACTAACCACAACCTTAAACTCTGATATCCTATGCTCCCTCATGCACTAGTTTACCGGCGGGGGTTTAGGTTTCTGTCATTCCTGCAACCACCTCACAAGCAAACTAAATACACAATGCATTCCCCTAGGCCCATAAATTTGAAGTTTCATGTAGTCGACGTTCACACAACAACATTAGAAGAATAACACCACAACTTAAATATCAAACCATTAAATATTACTCAGCATAATTCCACTACTTGCAACGAGACTTCCCCATGTCCTCAAGAACTAAATGAACTACTCACAAAACATCGTATGGATCATAATCAGTGGTGATGAATGAATGATTAACAATCTGGTCATAAAAGTATTTCACCGATAAAACTCAATAGCATCAACTACACAAGGCAATCAACACCGGAAAAGTGATCCCAATGAACTACAACAAGTATAACCCCAGATGCAACAGCGGAATGGAGTGGAACTATGGATATGATGGTGCTGTTGGTGATGATGATGTTGATGATGATCTCGATGAAGCCCGTGACAATGGCGACGATATCCCCTCTCCGGGAATGAATTTCCCCGACAGATTTCTCCCTGCCGGAGAGCTTTTTCTCTCTCTGTGGTTTCCGCCCCCGAGGCGGTGATGGAATATTTCTTCGATAGGTCAGATAGGTCATATACGCGAAAGGGGGGAACCGGAGGCGACCCAGGGCCACCAGGTGGGCCCCAGGCGCGGCCTAGGGGCAGGCCGCGGCCAGGTGGCACCTGGTGCCCTGGTGGCTCCCCTCTGGCTCCTCTTCTGGCTTCTCTCGTCATCTGGCAAAATACTGATCCTTGAATTTTTGCGGAATTTTTGGCGATGCAGAAGTATAGTATCTTGACGGTGCTTTTTCCAGCTGATTCCGGGCTCCGGCAGTCAAATCACCAACAATCATCAAACATGCAAAATAAGATAAAATAACATAAGTATAGCATTATAATAAGAAATATATCCATGAATAACAGTAAATTATGATATAAAATAGTGATGCAAAATGGACGTATCAACTCCCCCAAGCTTAGACCTCGCTTGTCCCCAAGCGAATACTGAGCTCGGTAAACATGACCACAGGTTTATGGAGTGAAGTGTCGATAATAACGAATACGGACAAGAAGCATCAGTATTTACTAAACAAGCACATACTCATTCTAAACAGCAACTTTTTCTCATATCAAACTTAAAGAACAAGTGATGATTCAATCACATATAGAGGTGCACAGAGAAAAACATAATTGAGTGATGGCAAATTGTGTTCTTGGTCAGAGAACATTTAACATATCAAACTTATCTTTCAAGGAGAATCTATATATATATATATATATATATATATATATATATATATATATATATATATAAGAGCCATCATTTAGCAGATATCACGAGTTCAATCATCAAAGACTCCATGCATCATTGGAGACTTCCAAGAGTTATATTCTTGTAATAAAAGTATAAATACCGTGCGAGGAAGATAATTGTTCAGCAAAGCTCAACTTTAACTTGTTTACCATAATGGTATTGTCAACTGCAATAAAACATGATCAAACATATTGCTGCAATATAATTGATTGTATCTCAACTCAACACCATTTGTTTTGCTAGTAAGGGATAGAAGGAAAAGGTTAACTGACTCAACATAAAAGTAAAAGAATGACCCTTCGCAGAGGGAAGCAAGGATTAGTCATGTGCTAGAGCTTTTTAATTTTTTTCGAAATAGAAGTAAAACAGTTTTGAGATATGCATGCTTTCGTCAACGACTTCATAGTAAAGAAACTAGCTAGTCCCCCATTTCAAGCAAGGCTTTTAGACTTTTGAGAGCAGCTGGTTTTAGAGGAACGAGTACATTCCTCTTTCTCCTTTGTTTCACCACTAACCAATGTTTTAACTGATTTCTCAGGCTTTCATTGTGCGGAGGAGAATGGTGAGTTATATTTATATTTTGCTTAAGCCGCTCTCGGGTAAATTCAAGTGAGGACGTGAACCATCAACACCGGGTGAAAAAGGGGGAAATGACCTTGCTTGTCACAGGTTATATCTAGCTTCCTACTGCTTCCTCATGAGCTTAAAAACAGAGGCACAAAAAGGAGAATTTTGAAAGTTTTAAAGATAGCACATGAAGAATTTACTTGGAGTGGCAAGGAAATACCACATGTAGGTAGGTATGGTGGACACAAATGGCAAAAGTGTTTGGCTCAAGGATTTGGATGCACGAGAAGTATTCCCTCTCAATGCAAGGTTTTAGGCTAGCAAGGCTTTTAGCAAACATAGGTGTTGAGAGATACAAACAATATATATTACCAGTAATAAGATTGATCATACCTTAGAGAGCCATCTTCCTTGTCAGCATAAAGTTCTTATTCAAGAATATAAGGCTTGGAAACCGACAAATCTGTAAGATATCAAAGATAATATATTTGCAAGTGAAACTTTCTTCTCTACTTAAGCATCCAAGAATTGTTGCTACTGACCAATGCTATGTTTGCCAACACCCAATAAGATTTTCAAAGCTGCACCCAAAGTGAGGCCAACACTTTTCCAAAGAGATCTAGAGATTACTTGCAAGCTAGAATAAAACAGTGCAGGAAAGTAAAAACAAAACTTCTCATTAATATTCCATAACGACAACCACACCAACGGATACAAAGCTAATACATGATAGGAGGACGACCACAATGCACACAATATTTCATACGATAACTTCTCTACTCAGGACATGACACACGACTAAAAGATAAAAAGGTAAAAGATAATGATGATACCGAGGCACTCCCCCAAGCTTGAAACAAGCTAAGGGAGTGCCATTACCCATGACGTCCAAATTACTCCTTCGGTGGTGATGGAGATCTCTCTACTGCATCATTAGTTTTCCAAGGCAAAGGTTTGCCGTCGATGAGGGACATCTCGGTCTCTATCATCCTGAAACTTGCAGCTGAACTGATACGTTTAAATCTAATTTCATACTCACAGTTCTGATTATGGAGGTCATAAATCTGAGTCTGTAGTTGTGATGTCTCCCTATAGAGAGATAGTATATCATCCCTTAGTTCTTCAGTCTCTTTCTTGTGTTCAGCGACCAGTTCAGAGATCATGCGATGATTTGCATCCAACCCTCTCAGCACCATCTCCTCACACATAAAGACATCTTGCTCTACTTCTTCAAGCCTGGCCTTCGTGTCCCCCTCTTTCTTGGGTCCTCGAAGATCCTCCTGTTGAAGAACACCGTCTTCAAGTCGCAAAACCTTCGGATGCGTCTTCACCTCATTAAGGTAGAGGTTGGCGACGTTCTTGACGAACTCATCCTTCAGCACCTCGACTTCTTTCTTGTCGCCCTTGTGAGAGGACATTGCGATCTAGTGCTTGAAACCCTAGCAGAAACAACTCGAAAACAAAAAGCGTCGAAAACATGAGAAACGGACCTCGAGAGATCCGGGTAAATATATAGCAAAAATTTTCCGAACAAAAGGAAGGCGAGAAGACAAGGCGGAGTCGGAGACGGCGTCCTGGGGCTCCAGGTGGGGCCCAGGCGCGGCCCAGACCTGGGCCGTGGCCAGGTGCCACCTGAGCACCCTGGACTCCGACTCCGTCTCTTCTTCGACTGGAAATTTATCATATTTTATAAAAACGATGAATATAAATTTTCTGAAATTTTACGAGGAAGTTTACTTACTGGAACTGATACCTATTCCAACTCTGACTCTGGATCCTTCCGGTATTCGTTCTTGATGAATTCCTCCGGAGTCACAACTTGTATTATATCGACATCTTTTTCAAGTGGATCACCAGAGATGTAATGCTTGAGCCTCTGCCCATTAACCACTTGTGGTTTATCTCCATTCAATGAATTAATTTTGATGGCACCGGAACGATAAACTTCTTCGACAATAAAGGGACCTTCCCATTTTGATAAGAGCTTTCCTGCAAAAAATCTGAGACGAGACCTATACAACAGTACTTTGTCTCCTACATTAAATTCTCTTTTCAATTTTTTGTATCATGCCACTTCTTAACTTTTTATTTAAACAATTTGGCATTTTCATAAGCTTCACTTCTCCACTCATCTAAAGAACTCATATCAAACAGTCTTTTTTCACCGGCAAGCTTAAAATCATCATTAAGCTCTTTAGTTGCCCAATAAGCTTTATATTCTAATTCTAGTCGTAAATGACAAGCTTTTCCATAAACCATTTTATAGGGAGACATGCCCATGGGATTTTTAAAAGCAGTTCTATAAGCCCATAAAGCATCATTAAGTTTCTTAGACCAATTCTTTCTAGATTTATTAACAGTCTTTTGCAAAATTAACTTAATCTCCCTATTAGTTAATTCCACTTGTCCACTGGTTTGAGGATGATAGGGTGAAGACACTCTATGATTAACATCATATTTAGCAAGAGTTTTTCTGAAAGCACCATGAATAAATAGAGAACCTCCATCAGTCATTAAATACCTAGGTACACCAAACCTAGGAAAAATGACATCCTTAAGCATTTTCAAAGAGGTTTTATTATCAGCACCGGGAGTAGGAATGGCTTCTACCCATTTAGTGACATAATCAATAGCAACAAGTATATGAGTATTACCATGTGAACTGGGGAAGGGAACCATAAAGTCAAATCCCCAACAATCAAAAGGTTCAATAACAAGAGAATAATTCATATGCATTTCATTACGTCTACTAATGTTGCCAACTCTTTGGCATTCATTGCAAGATAAAATAATTTTTCTTTCATCCTTGAATAGAGTAGGCCAATAAAAACCTGATTGTAGCACTTTGTGTGCAGTTCTGTCTCCAGCATGATGTCCACCATAAGGGCTGTTGTGCCATTTCCTCGAAATTTCTTCTTGCTCATGCTCCGGAACACAACGCCAAATAATACCATCAACTCCTTCTTTATATAGATGTGGGTCATCCCAAAATAATGCCTCAAGTCATAAAAGAATTTCTTCCTTTGCTGATAAGTAAAATTTGGAGGCAAAAATTTGGAAGCAATAAAGTTAGCATAATCTGCATACCAAGGATTTTCATGAGTGTTTACCTTTATGGCTGCCAACTGCTGATGCATGTAAAATGCATACATGAACTTTGCACTATAATACTTGTATTCCATTCATATTTGCATCATATAAGGGGTATATTACTGTTATTTAATGATTTTGGTAATTAATAATGATTTCCCCTTTTTATGGAATTAATCCTGCGGAGGCAGAAGACCCCTATTTCTTTCCTTATTTATTTCAGGGCCTTAACGACGTCATAATGAGCTGCAAATTTACGGGGATCATTATTTTGGAATGAGGAAGACCTAGGAGCAAAGGAAGCAAGAGAACGGAGGTCGGAGGGGCGAAAGAGGGTGCCCCACGCGGCCAGGTACAGGGGTCGCATGGGCCCACCTCTTTTGGCCCTCGTAGCCCCGTTTGCGACGATCCTTCTTCTTGAAGCTTCCTCGTGAGCTAAAAACGCCTATATAAAGAGCCCCCCGACGTTCTTCGAAGAGAGGGCCGCCACACGAGAGAAATAAGAAACAAAGACCAGGAGGCTGCAGATTGGAGGGGGGAAACTCCGGCGGAGCGCTGCCGGAGAGGTCTCCTTCTTCTCCATCGACATCTCCACCGTCTCCATGATGAAGAGGGAGTAGTCCACCTCTGGACTATGGGTTTGTGGCAGTACCATATGTATCTCTCTCTCTCTTGAGCTTCACTAATTAGCACCATATGAGCTGCTGAACATGATTACGGTCATCGTTGTATTATCTTTGTGGTGGATCTTTTTATGAGTTAATATATGTTGAGATTGCAATGTTTATTTCAGTTATGAAAGTAGATGCATATTATGTACCCCGTTCTTGTATCCTTGTTTTGATCAAGCATGTTTATGAGAGCGTGTGAGGGGGAACGTGTGCATTAGTTGGAGTAACGGGGGTGGTGATGTGATAAGCTGACAACTTAATATCGCGATCCATTGGGTGTTTACCTTACTTTGTTGCCTCACTAGGGATAAACCAAAATACCATGTTGCAAGGTATGAGGACTGACAAACCTCTACCTATGACTAGATCCAGCATGTTCTTATTTTCACTTATGTCATTAATCTTAAGGCTATACTCTGAGTCATCTTAATTACTGAGGTGTTATGATTTAGTTCGCATCTTGGTGGAGTATAAGTGAGACTAATAATCAAAAGGTCTCTATGTTAGGACGTGATGCCCATATATTTAGTAATATGTCACTAAACTTGTTTGCAATCTCATATGTTAATCCTATGTCTACTTATTTGCCACACTATATTAAAGAGAGAGTGCATGTGTGAACCCCGGTCCATTTTTAATCATAAGAAACAACCTTCCAACCACTTTTAAGCATTTTCTACATTCAGCCATTTTAAAATCAGAAAATACAAAAACACTTTTATTCATTGCATACACATATGAAAACCCCAAAAATATCATCCATCATCATTACTATCATCCTTGCATTACTACTTACCACCATTGCATATTTATTTACTGTTTTGCATTCATTATTATCTTAATATCATTCTCACACCTTGTGCTTGACAACCACTTGGTGAGGTTGAGGGCACAAAGCAATCTACTTTGTTTGCAGGAAATTTAGAGAAGGACAGGGAGATAAAATCCCCACTACTGATTCCCCGAGAGTTCGATATTAAACCCTCGAGTCACCCTCGTGGGGAAAAAACTTCCACTTCTACATACTCTGCACTTGGAGGCTCAACCTATCCCATATATTATTTTCCTTTCAGGGTATGAAGAGTGATTGTTGGCGTAGTTGAGGGAGAAACACTCTCATCAATTCCGTCATCAACTGATCATCTGGAAAATTATCATTAACAGGAATAGGATCATTAAGAATATTTTCCATTCTATACAAATTATCAGCAACTAGGTTGTCAGCACCCTTCCTGTCAACTATATGCAAATCGAACTCTTGCAACAGAAGAACCCATCTAATAAGCCGTGGCTTAGCATCTTTCTTTTCCATGAGATATTTAATAGCAGCATGATTGGTATGAATAGTTACTTTAGAGTCAACAATGTAAGATCTAAACTTATCACAAGCAAAAACAACAGCCAAGAATTCCTTTTCTGTAGTAGCATAATTCTTTTGAGCATTATCAAGAGTTTTGCTAGCATAATGAATAACATTAAGTTTCTTATCGATGCGCTGTCCTAAAACAGCAACTACAGCAAAATCACTAGCATCACACATTATCTCAAAAGGCAAATTCCAATCCGGGGGTTGAACTACTGGAGTGGTTGTTAAAGCTTTCTTAAGAATTTCAAAAGCTTCTTTACAATCATCGTCAAAAACAAAAGGAACATCTTTTTGCAAAAGATTAGTAAGAGGTTTAGAAGTTTTGGAAAAATCTTTTATAAACCTCCTATAAAAACCAGCATGACCAAGGAAACTACGTATACCTTTAACATCTCTTGGACAAGGCATCTTCTCTATAGCTTCAATTTTAGCTCTATCGACTTCAATGCCTCTTTCAGAATTTTTTTCCAAGGACTATACCTTCATTAACCATAAAATGGCACTTCTCCCAATTAAGAACAAGGTTTGTTTCTTCACATCTCTGCAAAACTTTATCAAGATTGTGTAGGCAATTATCAAAAGGAGTTCCATAGAGGGAGAAATCCTCCATGAATACTTCAACAATTTTCTCACAAAAGCCATGGAAAATAGCAGACATACACCTTTGAAAAGTAGCAGGGGCATTACATAAACCAAAAGACATGCGTCTATAAGCATAAGTTCCATAAGGACAGGTAAAAGTTGTTTTCTCCTGGTCTTGGTGTCTGACCGCAATTTGAGAAAAACCAGAATAACCATCAAGAAAACAAAAATGAGTGTTCTTAGAAAGCCTTTCTAACATTTGATCAATAAAAGGTAAGGGATAATGATCTTTCTTTGTAGCCTTATTTAATTTTTGAAAATCAATACACATTCTATAACCAACTACTACTCTTTGAGGGATAAGCTCATCATTATCGTTTGCAACTACAGTAATACCTCCTTTCTTAGAAACGTAATGCACAAGACTAACCCACCTACTATCAGCAATAGGGTAAATTAAACCTGCTTCGAGGAGTTTGAGCACCTCGTTTCTTACCAGTTCCTTCATCTTCAGAATTACCTCCGTTGATGATCAACGACAGGTTTTGTATCAGGCTCGAGATTAATTATATGTTGACATATAGCAGGAGAAATCCCTTTAAGATCATCCAGAGTGTAGCCCATCGTGCCTCGATGTTTCCGAAGTACTTCCAATAATCTCTCCTCTTCCTGTCCTGAAAGTTTAGCGCTAATAATACAGGATAAATTTTCTTCTCATCAATAAATGCATATTTAAGATCATCAGGAAGAGTTTTAAGTTCAAAAACAGGATCTCCCTTAGGAGGGGTCGGCATCCCTAAGGATTCCACCGGTAAATTATGTTTAAGAATTGCAGGTTGGTGGAGGAAAACGTCCTCCAACTCATTCCTTTCCTGCATGAAAACCTCACTTTCATGGTCCTCCATGAATTGTTGCAAAGGATCATTAGGAGCAACAGCAATAGCAGCAAGCTTTTCAATTTTACAGTCCTCATTAGGCAATTCTTTTTCATGACGTTGTTTAGCAAATTTGGAAAAATTAAACTCATAACTTTCACCGTCAAATTTAGTAAAAACCTTTTCCTTTTTGCAATCTATAACAGCACTGCAAGTATTTAAGAAAGGTCGTTCAAATATAATTGGACAAGAATTGTCTGCAACAGAACCAAGTACTAGAAAATCAGCAGGGTATTTAGTCTTACCACATAAAACTTCAACATCTCTAACAATTCCCATCGGAGAGATACAATCTCTATTAGCCAGTTGAATGACCACATCAATATCTTCAATTTTGCAAGTCCCAATTTCATGCATTACTTCTTGATATAGAGAAAAGGGTATTGCACTGGAACTAGCACCGATATCACACAAACCATAATAGAAATGATCACCAATTTTTACAGATATAACAGGTGCACCAACCTTTTTAACTTTACGTTTTACAGGTCTAACAATGTTAGAAGCTTCCTCACAAAAGACTATATGACCTCCTTCTACATTTTCCCCTGTTAAATCCTTAACTAAAACTACAGAAGGTTGAACTTTTAGTTGTTCATCATGCTCTTTAGCTTTCTTTCCGCTTTTCTTAATAACTTTGGTAATCACAGCATGCTCTTTTACTATAACATGAAAAGGCAATTTCTCAACATCAGGAACAGGCAAAATAGGATCAGGAGTGTAAACTTGTATTGCATTTTCAATGATAGGTGTGATTTCGATCTCTTTAATTGGTTCATGGAACCTATTCCACTATTGCTTAGGAATATCAATATAAGAGGCAAAAGCAATAAAGAGATCAACAATGATTTGAGAATCAAGACCATATTTAGCACTAAACTCATGGAAATCAGGAGTTTCACCAAAAGATTTAATGCATTCATATTCACAAATTATACCTGATTCATTACCTTTATCTATTTCCCAATCTTCAGTATTGCGTTGAATTCTCTCAAGAAGATCGCATGTATAATCAATCTTCTTACTTGCGAAAGATCCAGCTGAGGAAGCATCAAACAAATCCTTGTCATGACGAGAAAGTCTTGCATAAAAATTTGTAACTATAATGCTTATGGGGATATCATGAATAGGGCACTTAAGCATTAAACATGTCAATCTCCCCCAAGCTTGAGCAATACTTTCTCCTCTGTGAGGCCAGAAGTTATAAATAAAATTCCTGTCATGGTGAATTTCATACAGAGGATAAAATTTAGCATAAAAGAGAGGCACTATTTTATCCCAATCCAATAGATGAGAATCATCCAATAGCCTATACCACTCCATAGCTTTGTCTTTCAATGACAATGAGAATAATTTCCACATGATTACTTCTATAGGAACACCTGTAATCTTAAACAAACCACATATTTCCTTCATAAATAGCAAGTGATAACCAGGATGAACCGTTCCATCTCCTGCATAACGGTTACTCATAACACGATCAACAATTCCCATAGGCATTTTAAATGGAATGTTTTCAATGGGTGGAGGACCTCTTGTTGCCACAAGAGCAGCGGAGAGGGTGTCTCCAAATGTTGATTCAAACTCAGAAGGCTCCATAATAAAGTAGAGCAACAGGTAAAAATAAAAACAGCACTTGTCGTAAAAGTGTTCCTTACCAATTGTACTTACCAATAGCACTTTGCTCCCCGGCAATGGCGCCAAAAAATAGTCTTGATGACCATAGGGGATCTATCGCAGTACTTTCGATAAATAAGAGTGTCGAACCCAACGAGGAGTAGAAGGTGTTGGCTTGTAGATTCGTGCAAGGTTTCACTGCAAACACTAACAAAAGGATTTTTATGTGTTTTTATAGTAACAAATAAATAAAGTGCGAGTAAATAAAAGGTAGCAATAATTATTGCAGCAAGTGGCCCAATCCTTTTTAGCACAAAGGACAAGCCGGTGATTCTACTTATGATGGCTAAACGCTCCTGATGACACATGGGAATTATGTCAAGTCACTTTCGCTTCATACTGCTGCTTAATGTTTAATGTTTTGGTAAGTGTTGTGTGGGTGAACCTATGCTAATGAACCGCCCTTACTTGGACTAGAACACACTTGTGATTACACTTCCCTACCGGCATCCGCAAATGCAAGGAAGTATTTAAGAATTAACTAACCACAGCCTTAAACTCTGAGATCCTACGCTCCCTCATGCACTAGTTTACCGGCGGGGGTTTAGATTTCTGTCATTCCTGCAACCACCTCACAAGCAAAATAATACACAATGCATTCCCCTAGGCCCATAAAGTTTAAGTTTCATGTAGTCGAGGTTCACACAACACAACTAGAAGAATTACACCACAACTTAAATATCAAATCATTAAATATTACTCAGCATAATTCCACTACTTGCAACGAGACTGCCCCATGTCCTCAAGAACTAAACGAACTACTCACAAGACATCATATGGATCATAATCAGTGGTGATGAATGAATGATTAACAATCTGGTCATAAAAGTATTTCACCGATAAAACTCAATAGCATCAACTACACAAGGCAATCAACACCGGAAAAGTGATCCCAATGAACTACAACAAGTATAACCCTAGATGCAACAGCGGAACGGAGTGGAGCTGTGGATATGATGGTGCTGTTGGTGAGGATGATGTTGATGATGATCTCGATGAAGCCCGTGACGATGACGATGACGATGGCGATGATCTCCCCTCTCCGGGAAGGAATTTCCCCGGCAGATTTCTCCCTGTCGGAGAGCTTTTTCTCTCTCTGTGGTTTCCTCCCCCGAGGCGGCGGCGGAATATTTCTTCGAAGTGTCCCCGATGATTTTTAGGTCAGATAGGTCATATACGCGAAAGGGGGGGAACCGGAGGCGACCCAGGGCCACCAGGTGGGCCCCAGGCGCGCCCCAGGGGCAGGCCACGGCCAGGTGGCACCTGGTGCCCTAGTGGCTCCCATCTGACTCCTCTTCTGGCTTCTCTCGTTATCTGGCAAAATCAAGGTTGGAAAAAGCGCTAGGCGTAGGCGAGGCGGTTGGCATCGCCTAGTGCCTAGGCGATGATTAAGCCCACTAGGCGCAGCCTAGGCGGGCATATAGTTTGCACCATCAGGTGTTTATTTAGGTTATTATATATCTATACACAGTCATTTTGACCATATTATAAGTATTCTACCAACAACTGGCATTGGATTATGGTCCATCTGATTCTTCAACGCGATATGGCATGATTTCTTGTCGGAAAACAAAAATTATTGGTTGCACTGCCTAGAGTACCGTTTATGACCTAGGCGAGGCGTTTGCCCATCGCCTAGTGCCTAAGCGAGCTAAAGCGTCGCCTAGGCGCTGCCTAATCCAACACTGGGCAAAATACTGATCCTTGAATTTTTGCGAAATTTTTGGCGATGCAGAAGTATAGTATCTTGACGGTGCTTTTTCCAGCTGATTCCGGGCTCCGGTAGTCAAATCACCAACAATCATCAACATGCAAAATAAGATAAAATAACATAAGTATAGCATTATAATAAGAAATATATGCATGAATAACAGTAAATTATGATATAAAATAGTGATGCAAAATGGACGTATCAGCCACGTCGCAGAGTCAGGTGGCACGGCGGCACCCGCGAGCAACAACTCTTGTCCCATCCATGGATTCGGCGACCATGACGCATAGAACTGCCGGTCCCTTCGCGCCATCCTTGAGAGTCGCAAGCGTCGTCCGGCGGAACGAGAAGCTAACGGGACGGTCGGCAACTGCTACAACTGCGGGGGTCGCGGGGCACCATGTTCGTGATTGCCCGGCCCCGTGCACTTATGGCGGCCAAAGTCCCGGGCCAGACCCGCGATGGAAGGGGGCTGGCCGGGGGCGAGGAACTGGGCGTATCAATCAAAATACCGGTGGAAACGGTAACGCCCCCCGGGCGCAAGGACAAGGCGGAGGCCCCGGGGAGAGCCTCCCCGAGGCCCGGTATATGGCCTATATCCACGGAGGAGCTTCAACACCAACCTTCCACAATGAGATCAAGAGACTGGCCCGGGCAGTGTGCTCCATACTACCATGCATAGAGACACAAGTCGCGCACAGATGGTCACATGTCCCGATTACCTTCAGCCAGGAAGATTACCCGGATCGCAATACGGGAGTCGGTGACCTCCCGCTGGTGGTCTCCCCTATCATCAACAACGTCATTGTCAACAGATGCTGGTGGATGGAGGATCCAGCCTCAACCTCATCTCCACCTGCCTCATGGACAAGCTACAAATCTCAAGGGACCAGCTACTGCCGACCAAGCCATTCCAGGGGATCAACCCAGGGACTACTAAACCCCTGGGAAAGATCTCGTTGTCTAACACCTTTTGCACTAGAGAGGCTTACCACACCGAAGGCATCCTGTTTGATGTGGCGGACCTAGCTATGCCCTAGAACGGTATCCTGGGGCGCCCATCATTGGCTAAATTCATGGAGGTTGTGCACCACGCCTACAATTCGCTCAAGATGCCAACCACATGGGGAGTAATCTCCATCAAGGCCAATACAGGAGATGCCATGGCCTGCGTTCAGCAGAGCTATAGAGACATATCGGCAGCTTCGATACTTGGAGAAGAGGCGTGGGAAGAGGAAGATCCGGATGAAGATCTTCCCGTCGGAAGGATTCTCACCGCCAGAGAGGGTCAAGGCACAAGCTCTAGCCTCGGGGGAAGCAAGAACAAGGCCGACTGAAGAAGTCAGCACCACGTAAGCAGGACGACACGGACTCCCGTAAGTATCATCTACTTGCTGCATAAGTAGACATTGGTAGGCCTCAGGCGTAGGCCTATGCAGAGATCGTTTTGAAGTAGAGCCTTCAACTAATCGTGACACAACGTATCCTGGGTAGGCCCGAGTATAATCCGCTCTATGCTCAGATTTCCCCTAGGTGGGGCTATCAATGAAAAACAAGTTAGCTGCATAAAAGGCTTTCCTTCCGTTGCATTATCCTGCTAGCTTCCCACCTTTCCCGAGCAGGGAAAGCGCCGTGAACCAAAGTGTGAGCAGGGGGCTGTATACCGCTAGGCTGGGAATTGCCAAGCAAGAGCGCTATGTCCTCTCTGTGGGGTCGGATATTAAGTACAAGACTGTCTTTGTCGGCACAGTGGAAACCAGGGTACCACGGGCCGGCCCGCCAGGGCCCAAGGGAATCTTCGGTCTGATTTTCGCTAAGGACCAGGCTTCGGCCTGTAGAGGCTCTCCAAGCCTGTCGAGTCTCGACAGGGGACCTCTCCACAAGAAGGCGCCCCAAGGCGCCACCAGGAATTCGGCTAAGGACTAAGCCTGAAGCTTGCCGAGGTTTTTCGCCTCGAGAAGGCTTCCTTCCTCTCGAAGCCAGCTCTGCCTCCGCGGCAGAGCGCACATGGGCTCTGCGCTTCCCGCAGAGTCACTGGCGTGCCAAGCGTGATGACGCCAGCGCCCCAGTTGCCGTTCTGATGAATAAAGGGGTCAACAAAGCAGCGCCAAGCAAAGCGGATTACAAGGCTTGCCACTTTGGTGATAAGGAGACAGCCTGCAGCTACGCTCCAAGCGGCGACGTCATCGCGGGACCCGTTCCACGCCAGCTGCGCCAGCCCACCGTCCTGGCTGGACGGTGCCTCTTTTCAGCTTTGGTGACGCTGCTCCCCTGCCGTGGACCGCGTCCATGGACTCTACCTTTATGGTGGACTTCACCTTTATGGTGCACCGTGTCTCCTCCTTCGTCGGGATGTGGCAACCCTTCCCGCCCAAATGTTTGGGCGGAAGAGGACCAAGACGACTATAAAAGGAGGGAGGGCACTACCGTGCCAAGGGTTCGATTCCAATTTTCCTTTGGCTAAGGCAGATCTAGGGTTTTAGCCATTGGCAGCCACCTCGAGCTCCACAAGCTCACCCTGTAACAAAAACCTCTACAAGCAATACAGTCTAGCAGGACGTAGGGGTTTTACCCTCCACAAGAGGGCCCTGAACCTGGGTAACACCGTGCGTTTCCTCTCTGCAGTGTTCTCCTCCAACGAGCCCGACGAGCACCGTCGCCGTGGAACGTTGAGGATTGTTTGACTCCGTGTTCAGCCCCTTGCTCGATTCTTACCTCGTGAGATACGCCCGGTTCCTGGGCCTATTCTCCGACATTTGGCGCGCCAGGTAGGGGGCTGAGGCGCGTCTTCAACCTCGACAACCACCATGGCTGGCTCTCCGCGCTGAGCGACTCGCTCGCCGGACGGCCAGCGCTGCCACTTGCTCCTCCTGCCGGCAGGCAGCGCGGCCGCCCTCGTGGGAGCACTGCCCCGGAGCGCCACGTCGACCCCGAGCCCCGCGTCGAGCACCCTGACGACGACGACATCGACCACGCTGAGGACGACCTCGGCGAAGAGGAGGCCTCCTCCCTGCCCCCGTCGCGGGACCGTGCTGCTTCCCTCGCTGGGCCGCCCTGCGCCCAGCCCGGCGACTGCGCTCCTCATGGCGCAGGAGCTGCTGCAGTACCGCCCCACGCCGGCGGCTCAGGAAGGCTGGCTCAACCGTGTTGCCGAGCTCATCGGCGCCGCCCGCGTCGCCGCTCCCGCGCCGTCTCGCTCGCTGGTCCCCTCTGTCGTGCGGGAGACGCAGCGCCAGGCGCTCCTCCTGCACCACCTCGCCAACCCGCGCCCGCCCCAGCTCCACCGCAACCTGCTCCGGCGGGGGCTCCTCCCCGCGACAACCGCGCTGCTTCACACGCCTCGTCGCCGCACGACTGCCAAATCGTGCAGCGGGCCCCCGAGGACGCCCGCGTAAACATCGAGCGCGGCCAACAACGCCACAACCGCGCCGTCCAGGAAGTCGCCGCCGCCGGGCGTCACCTCCGCGCCACCCTTGCCGACGGCGTGGTCACCTACGGCACCACGGTTGCGTTCACCCGCAGCCTTCGCCGCGTCGTCTGGCCGACCAAGTTCAGGCCGGACCTCCCTCCACGCTACGACGGCAAGAACAACCCGTTGGAGTTCCTGCAGCTCTACACCCTAGCCATCCAGGCCGCCGGGGGCGACGACAAGGTCATGGCGAACTGGTTCCCCATGGCTCTCAAGGACTCTGCGTCCTCATGGCTCACCAACCTCCCCGCCGAGTCCATCGGCTCCTGGGAGGACCTCTGCAAGTGCTTCATCGCCAACTTCAAGGGCACGTACGAGCGCGGCCTCACGTACAACGATCTCCGCGGCGTGCGCCAGAAGCCTGGCGAAACCCTCCGCAAGTACATCCAGCGCTTCAGCCAGGTGCGGAACAAGATTCCCAACGCCACAGACGCACAGGTCATCTCGGCTTTCCATTCTGGAGTCACGGACGTGCGGATGCTCGAGAAGCTTGGCATCCACGACAACATCACCACCGTCGTCAAGCTCTTTGACTTGGCGGGACAAGTGCGCCAAGGCTGAAGAGGGCCGCCTGTTCGTCAAGAACGAGCCTGAGGACCCCACTGAGAGCTCCAAGAAGAAGAAGAAATCCTCCCGAAGCGCAAGACGACCGCGGTCCTCGCGGCCGAACCCGACGCCAAGCAGCCTCGCGCTGCCACTCCAGCCGCGGGCACCGAGAAGAAGGACGACCGCCCTTTTCTGCATCTACCACAACAGGCACTCCCACGCCACCGAGGACTGCTTCGACATCAAGAGGCTTCGCGAGGCTCGCGAGCTCGCGAGGCAAATGGAGGGACGCGGTGGCCGCGGCGGCGGCCGCGGCGGCCGCGGGGGGCGGCGCTTGAACAACAACTACGACAACAACTACCAGCAGAACCCCCAGGCCAACGCCGCTGAACCGGCGAACGATAACCTCCTGCCGAGACTCCTGAGGGCTACCAGGTGCCTCGCGGCGCTGCTTGCATCCTCGGCGGGCCCAGGCCCCAGTTCCAACCGTCACTTCAAGCAACCTCGCTCGCGAAGTCGCGGCAGCGCTTCCCGGGGTTGAGGCCTCCAGGCCCCTCAAGTGGTCCCAGTACCCCATCACTTTCGACTCCGGCGACCACCCCAAGTCCACCTCAGCTGTTGGCACATCCCGCTGGTTTGCACCCCCACCATCAACAACATCGCCGTCTCCAAGACGCTCATCGATGGGGGTGCAGGCCTCAACGTCATCTCTGTCGAGACCTTCGAGAGCTTCAGGTGCCTTACGAGCGGCTCATGCCCACCAGGCCCTTCTCAGGGGTGACAGAGGGCCTCACGACCCCTTTGGGGCAAGTGAGGCTTGCAGTCACCTTGGCACGCAGGCCAACTACCGCACCGAGCTGATCGACTTCGACGTCGCGCACATCGGCTTGCCCTACAACGCCATCCTCGGCTACCCCGCGCTCGCCAAGTTTATGGCAGTCACCACCACGCCTACAACCTCGTCAAGCTCCCAGGCTCGGGCGGCACCATCATCGTCCGCGGCGTGGGTCTCTGACGCCCTGTACGCTGCGCAAGCGGCCTACAAGGCTGCGCGGTGGCGTCCCTGCCGACGAGGACGAAGAACCCCTCCCGAGGCCCCCCGCGAAGAAGAAGCAGCTGTTCTCTCAGGAGAAGGCCGCGACAAAGCAGGTGTCTCTGGAGGCAAGCGGCTCGGGGCTAGCGTCACCATCGGCGCCACCTGCCTCCCAAATAGGAAAGCGCGCTCGTCGCCTTCCTCAGGGCAAACTCTGACATGTTCGCATGGACACCGTCAGATATGTCCGGCGTACCGAGGGAGGTGATCGAGCACCACTTAGCCGTGTGTCCAAACGCACGCCCCGTGAAGCAAAAGGCGCGACGTCAAAGCGCCAGAAAAGCAAGATTTCATCGTCAAGGAAGTAGAAAAGCTGAAGAAAGCAAGCATCATCAAGGAAGTTGTCCATCCCACTTGGCTCGCCAACGGTGTTGTCGTTCCCAAGCACACCGGAGGAAGCCGCCTCTGCATCGACTTCACCGACCTCAACAAGGCCTGCCCCAAGGACCCCTATCCCCTCCGAGGATCGACCAGATCGTGGACTCCACCCGCCGGCTGCGCACTCCTCTGTTTTCTGGATGCCTTCTCTGGTTACCACCAGATCAAGATGGCAAAGGAGACGAGGAGAAGACAGCATTTCTCACCCCTTGTGGTGTGTTTTGCTATGTCTGCATGCCCTTCGGCCTGAAGAATGCTGGCGCCACTTTCCAGCGTCTCATGAGGATCGCCTTGGGGGCTCAAATGGGGAGGAATGCAGAGGCCTACGTCGACGACATCGTGGTCAAGACTCGCGAGGAGGACACGCTCATCAAGGACCTCGAGGAGACCTTTGCCAACCTGCGCAAGGTGAACATCAAGCTGAACCCCCGCCAAGTGCGTCTTCGGGGTCCCTTCAGGCAAGCTCCTCGGGTTCCTGGTGTCCCATCGCGGCATCGAAGCAAACCCCGACAAGATCAAGGCCATAGAAGAAATGCAGCCTCCTCGTCGCCTCAAGGACATGCAACGCTTGGCGGGATGTATGGCCAGCCTCGGCCGGTTCATCTCCAAGTTCGGCGAGAGGGCGCTGCCATTTTTCAAGATCATGAAGCGTCTGGTCCTTTCAAGTGGACCCCTGAAGCGGCAAAAGCCTTGAGGATCTGAAGAAATACCTGGCGAGCCACCCATCATGGTTGCCCCCACGCCCTCGCGAGCCTCTGAGCTGTATCTTGCAGCCACCCCTCAGACGGCAAGCGCGGTCTTGGTGGCTGAAAGGGAAGAGCCAGTTCTCGTCAAGCAGAGCCACGCCTCGACAAGCCCAGAACCCCACGACAAGGAAGCAGCCTCGACAAGCACCCAGCCTCTACAAGCAGGGCCTCAAGAGACCCTCGACAAGGACTCCACCGGGCCTCGAGAGGAGCCCACTGCTGCCACGCCTACAACTACCCTCGTCGAGCATCCCGTGTACTTCGTCAGCACAGTGCTACGAGATGCTCGCGAGCGCTACTCCATGCAGCAAAAGCTCCTCTTCTCGCTCCTCAGCGCCTCCAGAAAGCTGCGCCACTACTTCCAGGGTCACCCCATCAAGGTGGTCACCTCATATCCCCTGGAGCAAGTCCTGCGCAACCCAAACGCGACAGATCGCGTCGCGAGCTGGGGCATCGAGCTGCAACCCTTCGAGCTGGAATTTGACACCACAAGAGTCATCAAGGGCAGGGCGCTAGCTGATTTCATGGCTGAATGGACGGACACACGCGTAGAAGAGCCTCAAGAAGAACAAGCTACAACCTCAGGACAGACAGAGCCCGGCTACTGGACCATGCACTTCGACGGCGCCTTCGCGGCCCGGAGTGCAGGGGCTGGGGCTGTCCTCACCTCACCAACAGGCGACAAGCTATATTACGCCGTCCAGTTGTGCTTCAAGGACCACGACAAGGTCTCCAACAACATCGCCGAATACGAGGGCCTCCTCGCTGGGCTCAGAGCCGCCATCGCCCTCGGCATCAAGCGCATCCTCATCAAGGGCGACTCTCAGCTCCTCGTCAACTTCTCCAACAAAAGCTACACGCCTAAGGACACCTACATGGTGGCCTATCTTGAAGAGGTACGCAAGCTCGAGAAGCACTTCAGGGGCATGGAACTCAAGCATATTCCGCGAGGAGAGAACCAAGAAGCCGATGACCTCGCCAAGCGAGCAGCAAAGAGAGAAGCCCAGCAGCCTGGAGTGTTTGAGGAGAGACTCGCCAAGGCCTCCGTCAAGCAACCAGTGGTCAACATAAGCGTTCAAGAGGAGCTCCCACCAGCCCCACCAAGTGGAGCACCAAACTGTGGGTTGCCCTCAGGCGATCGCTTGTTGATGACTTTGGTACGCCAAGACACTGGTTGGATCGACGAGATCAAGCGCTACCTGCAAGACCGAGTCCTTCCCGAAGAAGATGCAGAAGCTGAGAGAATTGCTCGCCAGGCCAAGTCCTACTGCCTCCACGACGGAGACCTGTACCGTAAGCGCCCCAATGGGGTTGCGTTGCGGTGCGTCCCTGCCGAGGAAGGCCGCCAGCTCATCAACGACATCCACAGCGGAGAATGCGGCCATCACTCGTCCTCGCGCACCTTGGCAGGCAAGGTTTCCGAAGTGGCTTCTACTGGCCTCTGTCCTTCAAGATGCAGCTGAAATTGTCCAGTCCTGCGACGCCTGCCAATNGTCAACATAAGCGTTCAAGAGGAGCTCCCACCAGCTCCACCAAGTGGAGCACCAAACTGTGGGTTGCCCTCAGGCGATCGCTTGTTGATGACTTTGGTACGCCAAGACACTGGTTGGATCGACGAGATCAAGCGCTACCTGCAAGACCGAGTCCTTCCCGAAGAAGATGCAGAAGCTGAGAGAATTGCTCGCCAGGCCAAGTCCTACTGCCTCCACGACGGAGACCTGTACCGTAAGCGCCCCAATGGGGTTGCGTTGCGGTGCGTCCCTGCCGAGGAAGGCCGCCAGCTCATCAACGACATCCACAGCGGAGAGTGCGGCCATCACTCGTCCTCGCGCACCTTGGCAGGCAAGGTTTTCCGAAGCGGTTTCTACTGGCCCTCTGTCCTTCAAGATGCAGCTGAAATTGTCCAGTCCTGCGACGCCTGCCAATTCCACGCCAAGCAGATCCACCAGCCTGCACAAGGACTCCAGACGATCCCGCTCTCCTGGCCGTTCGCGGTCTGGGGGCTGGACCTGCTGGGACCTTTCCCGCGAGCGCTCGGGGGCTACCGCTACCTCTACGTCGCCATCGACAAGTTCACCAAGTGGCCCGAGGTGGAACCCGTGCGCACCATTCCGGCGAAATCAGCGGTGAAATTCATCAGGAGCTTGGTCTGCCGCTTCGGCGTGCCCAACCGCATTATCACCGACAACGGCTCACAGTTCACCAGCGGCGCCTTCAAGTCCTACTGCGGCAGCCTCGGCGCCCAAATCTGCTACGCCTCGGTGGCTCACCCACGCAGCAATGGAGAAGCCGAGCGAGCCAATGCTGAGGTGCTCAAGGGCCTCAAGACGAGAAGCTTTAAACCGCCTCAAGGCCAGCGGCAAGAACTGGATCGACGAGCTCCCCTCGGTGCTCTGGTCCATCCGCACCACGCCAACAAAGCCAACTGGCGAGACGCCAGTTCTCCCTCGTCTACGGCGCCGAAGCCGTCCTCCCCAGCGAGATCACCCACGGCTCTCCGCGAAGTCTTGGCCTTCAAGGAGGCCGAGCTGGATGAGCTCCGCAACGACGACCTGCTGCTGCTTGAAGGGCTCCGCCGCAATGCGGCCCTGAGAGCGGCAAGGTACCAGCAAGATCTCCGCCGCTACCACAGCCGTCACATCCGCCCGCGCACTCTCGAAGCAGGGGACCTTGTCCTGAGGAGAATCCTCTCCAGGGAAGGTCTCCACAAGCTCTCACCAATGTGGGAAGGGCCCTACAGAGTCGTGCACATCGCCAGGCCTGGCTCTGCGCGGCTCGAGACGAGGACGGCGTCCCCATCGCCAACCCCTGGAACATCCAGCACCTGCGCAAGTTCTACCCCTGATCGTCCTCGACGAGCAATTTTTTGCAAGCAACTTTTTGCGCCAAGGGAGAATTCAGCACCAACATCCTCCACGAGGAAAAATTTCGGGCTCCCCTCTCTACTATACGTTGCCGCGGGCCGTTCGAGAAGACTCCCAAGCCACCAAGCCTCGGCAAGGTGACTTCTTCAAGCACCATGCCTCGGCGACGTGGACCCCCATGCCCAGACATGGTGGGACGCAGGCTCTACAAGCCACCCCCGCATAGGGGCCCCCTGAGCTCTCTCTACACGCGTCTGCCACGGGCACGCCCCCTCGAGAGTCTCAGCCACAGAATGTGGACCCCATGCCCAGAGCATGGCGGATTTTTTGTAGTTCTGGCCACGCCAGTGTAATGAACCTCTGTTTCAGGTCAACTTGAACCTTTTGCGCTTCGCGCCTGCAGTTTGATTTCTGCTTTGGTAAGCATTTATGATATTTGCATCTTGTCCTTGCTCGTATGATCCTACATGTGCATCTCGCGAGCGGGGGCTAGCATGGTGCCTGTGCCTCGGGAGCATCCCAGCAGCACCTTAAACCCAAGGGATCCGAGCTCTGAACTCGCGGGTCAGCTCTCATGCATGTCAACTCCCAGCGAGCTCTGAACTCATGGGTCAGCTCCCGTGCACGTCAACTCACCAAGGATCACCAAAACCTTGGTGCCTGTTCTCCTCGCAAGACACACATGAAGGAACCTACGAGCGCGCATAAGTTACCTAGCTATGTATTGCTTGTGGGTGCACCTATCTGTCCAAACGCAGGAAAGCAGGCCCAAGCAAGCCTCAGGCAACCTCGAGAAGAAAATGCCTCGACAGGGAACTAGACACCCCCTACAAGGCCAAAACGCCTCTCCAGGGAACCAACACCCCCTCCAAGGCAGACAACGACTCGCGAAGCTAAGTCCAAACACTTGGTCATTTTTCCCTTCGCTGGTTTTTGTCCCTCGAACCTCTTTTCTCTCTCCTATGCCTCATGGGCTGCTTGCGCGTTAAAGGGGAACCCCAGGCATCGCGCCTCGCGGGATCTTACTTCTCGAGGCCTCACGCACCCCCCGGCCTTGCAGAGCCCTGACGCTCGCATACCGAAGCGGCGGTGGTGTAGCGCTAAGAGAGGGTCCTAAAACGTAGAGCAAAAAAGACATGAAAGGGAAGACAAAAGCCTCTCGAGGGGCACACGCCGAACACGTCTAATTAAAGCATCAATAAGTCTTTACAAAATTATACAAGCAAAAGGCTAAGACACTTGGGCGCCATGTGCACGCCCAGCTGCAGGAAGAAGCTCAGGCCTGTGCGCCCCCTGAGGTGCTCGCGCCGCCCGCGGGGCGCTCCTCTTCCTCTTCAGCGTCCTCCTCGCTGCCGCCATCGCCCTCGAAAACCACGGCTTGGTCGAATTTCTTGGCGTACGCCTCCGCAGCCTCCTGTATCGCTTTCGTGCGGAAGCTGGGGTCGCCGGGCGCTGTCACAGCCGCGAGGTCGATGGAGGCGTCGAGCTGCTTGAGGTTGCAGAAGATGTTGGCGGTGGCAACGACGAGGAGGTCGCGGCTCTCCGCCACGACGCGCGCGTCAAACTCCTTCGCGGTCTTTTCGACCCCTCCGAGGAACTGCTCGAAGAAGAGGTTGTACGCCGCGGAGTCATCGCCCCCTCTTGCGTCGAACGCAGGAAGTTCAATCCTGAAGTTGTCCGCGATGGCGCGCGCACGCTGCACCAGGCTTTCGAACATAAGCCGGCGCTGACGCTTCATGACCTGGCCGTGGCTCTCCTTGTCCCGCGCCTGCTCGACAAGGTTGGCGACCGGCCCCACCTGCTGTTGGAGCTCGAGCAGGTCCTCCTCCAGGGCCATGGCCTTGGATTCGGCGCAGGCTTGGGCCTCCTGGGCGCTCTGGAGGAGAGGAGCCGCCTGCTGCACCTCCTTCTCGAGGACGTCGATGCGGTCCAGGAGCTCCTGGCGCTTGGTCGTGAAGCGCTCCTCTTGCTTCGCGAGGTTGGCCCTGTACTCTGCGGAGAGTTCCTCCCGGGCGAGCTTAACCTTGGCGACGGCATCGTCCTCCGCCTTCTTCTGCTTCTTGGCGAGGTCGGCGTTGGCTTTATCCATGCGCTCCGAGTAGGTGGCTTCGCCCCGGGCTAACTTGCCCTCGCGGGCCTTGAGCTGCTCCTCACGGATGGCCTGGTCCTTCTCGAGCATTTGGACCTGCTCCTCGCGCCGCTGCAGCTCTCCTCCGCGCTGTGTCAGCTCCGCCTCGCGCACTGCCAGATGGCCCTCGCGAGCCTCCAGCAGCTCGCGCTGCTCCTTCAGGCTGGCCCGTGTGTCCTCGGACTCGGCAGCAAATTGCTGCCGCGCGGCCGCCAGCTCCTGGTGCTTGGAGGCAGTCTCCTCGTCGAGCGCCTCCCGGTCGGCGTCCAGTTGGTCCATGACCTCCTGCGCCTCCCGCTTGACGCTGTCGCGGGTCTCCTTGGCGAAGCGGAGGGCCTCCTGGCGCTCTGCCTGGGCCGCCGCGTCCTGGCGGCGGCAGGCCTCCACCCTCTCTTGGAGGAGGGACCAGGCCTCGCCTAGCCTTGCTCGCTCCGCCGCGATGGCGGCCTCCTCCCTGATGAGCTCGTCCTCCACCTCGCCAAGGGCTTGCAGGGCCCGATTGACGACGACTCGGCGGCGAGCCGCTCGCGGCTCCCGCCGCACCAAGGTTCCCGCACCACTGCCAGGTGCGGAGGCCTCGATCCTTGTCGAGGCGCCCGAGGCCTCCTGCCTTGGGCTCACCGCCGCTTCTGGAGCGGCCAGGGGGCTTGTGGGGGCGCCTCCCCTGTCGCCCGCTTCAAGGGCTCTCTGGGGGCTGGGCGTTCTCTCGCCCCCAGTTCCGGCGCTTGTGGGCTCCGGAGGCCCCTCTGCCTCCTGCTCCTCAGGGGCGCCGCCTGCCCCTTCCGCGGCGGCCGCGTCCGCCGCGGCCTCGGTCGCGCCGGCCCCTCTCGAGGGAGCCTCCTCCTCCTCCTCTGGAGGCCGCTCCAGGACGATCTCCTCGTCCACCCTCTCCTCCTCCGTCTCCTGCTGGACGGGAGGAGTGGCCGCCCTGGTTGGTGGCGGCGGCGCCGCTTCTTCAACCTCCTCAACCACGTGGTGCGCCACCACGGGAAGAGTCACCGCCCGAGACGACGATGGCGCCGTCTCCTCAGCCACCTCCTCTGTGCGCTCCTCCGCCACGGGAGGAGCTGTTGCCCGACCTGACGGCGGCGCTGCCTCCTCCATCACCACCTCCGCGCGGCGCTCGCTCGCGGGAGGAACAGATGCTTGCTGCGGCTCGCCCGCCGCAGGCGTCTCCACAGAGGCGCTGGTGGTCTCTCCAACCTTGTGGAGCCTCCGCCTCTTTGGCGCCGCAGGTTCCCTGAAAGAAAGACAAGTCTGAGATCCTTCAAGGAGATCTTCGAGAAGTGAAGCAGCAAAGAAAAAGAAGAATCGAGACTTACTCGCCGGCCATCACCCACACCCTCTTCTTCACCCTGGGTGGCTGGGTGTTGCTTGCCCCGGCCTCCTCTAGAGGCACCCTTGCCTCCTCGCGAGAAGCGCTCCTCGCTGTCGCGGCGCTTCTGTCGTGGACAGCCTTGGAGCGGGGCTCGCTGCGCCCACCCCCGCTGCCGCTCGTCTCCTTCTCCCCCTCAACTCGCTTGGAGCGAGCGACGTAGAAGGCACCCTCCTCATCGCTGGAGGAGAGCACCTGGAGGTCCACGTCGGCGGGAATGCTCCTCGAGGAGCTGACGGAGCCTCTCGAGGGGTTGGCGCCCCTCGCCGCCTCGTCCTCGCCAACAGGGTTGGCACCTGTCGACGCCTCGTCTCCGCCCGCGGAGCTGGCGCTTCTCGAGGCCTCGTCTTCTCCGGAGGCGTCCTCGCCTCCCGAGGCCTCTCAGCCCTCCAGCCTCTTCAGCCTCCTTCCTGCTCCGGGGGCACATCCACGTTCTCCGGTTCCGCCGCCAACGGGTTGGGGCGGGGCCCGCGGTGGCCCGCGGGCACTATTCCCCACTCGTCGAACACCGGCATGCCCCGGCGATGCTCCGAGATGCTCTCCTCGGCAAAGGCGATGAGCGGCCGTGCGTCGTCGTTGGCAGGCAGCGGGATTGTTGTCTTGGAGACGAAGAGGACCCCCAGGACTTGGCTCAGCACCTCAGGCTGGAGGCTGTCTCGGCTCAGCCTCATCGCGTCCATCTTGTCCTTGTAGCTCCACATCGGCTCAGAGTGCCATTGGAGGGGGGCAATCCGGCGCCTCAAGAAGTCTCTGGCCACCATCTGGCCGGTGACCCCTGCCTCGCGGACGCGCTGGATGTATGTGTACACCGCGTCGAGGTTTCGGCCGGTGAACTCTGCGCTCCCCCAGCGCGCCCACTTCGCCGGGGGCCCCTCAGGCACCTCTAGGAGAGGGTTCCTCATCTTGGCGTCGACGAAGAGCCACCGCTCGCGGAAGCCGTCCACCTTCTTCGTCACCATGGTGATGGCGTTCTCACCTTGCCAAGCGATGGGGATGTAGTTCTCGCTTCTGGCGGCGGCAATGCGGAAGGAGACGCAGCCGAGGTGCTCGCCGGCGGCGCTGCTCCGGAGGGAGTAGAAGCTGCGGAAGAGCTCCACCGAAGGGCGAATGCCGATGTAGGCCTCGCAAAAGTAGGCGAAGATGGAGAGAATGAGAATGGAGTTGGGGTGAAGATGGAGCAAGTGGATCTGGTACGTCTCCAGAATCGCCAGAAGAAAATCGGAGAATGGCGGCACGAGGCCAGCGTAGAGAGTGTGGAGGAAGACGGGGTAGAACTCGTCGGCGAGCCTGCTGCCGCTTGGCCTCATCTCGGTGGCCCCATGCTCGTTGGAGCCCGCCGCCACCATGTGACGCACCTTGGCTATCGCCGCCGCGGAGACGCGGGTCGGCGGCATCGCCGCCGTAAGGGCCGCACCGCGCAACGCTGCCGCCGACGCGCCGGCCGACGAGCCGGCCTGCACCGTGGCCTTGCCCTTCGCGTCGGCGCCTGCTTTCTTGGGTGCCATCGCTCGCCGGAGAGGAAGAAGACGACCGTGGAGAAGGAGCGCTCTGGGAAGAAGGAGTCGTTTGGAAGAAGTGGGCGGCGGAGCAATGGGAGAAGTGACGGGCGCAGTCTGCGCGCCCAGACTTTATTGACCGGGCGCTCGGTCGTGGCGGGTCCCACCACGACGCCCGTTGAAGCCGAGGAGATCGTGGCCGCGAGCGCAACCGTCGCGCTCCACGTGTCGCGGCCCTGGCAGGCTCTGTTGGGCCCTCGACGCTTCGCCTTCGTCGGCAACTCCGGCGTGCCCATCGTGGGCCCGGGGGCTACTGTCGGCACAGTGGAAACCAGGGTACCACGGGCCGGCCCGCCAGGGCCCAAGGAACTCTTCAGCCTGATTTTCGCTAAGGACCAGGCTTCGGCCTGTAGAGGCTCTCCAAGCCTGTCGAGTCTCGACAGGAGATTTCTCTACAAGAAGGCGCCCCAAGGCGCCACCAGGAATTCGACTAAGGACTAAGTCGCGAAGCTTGCCGAGGCTTTTCGCCGCGGCAAGGCTTCCTTCCTCCCGAAGCCAGCTCTGCCTCCGCGGCAGAGCGCACATGGGCTCTGCGCTTCCCGCAGAGTCATTGGCGCGCCAAAGCGTGATGACGCCAGCGCCCCAGTTGCCATTCTGATGAATAAAGGGGTCAACAAAGCAGCGCCAAGCAAAGCGGACAACGAGACTTGCCGCTTTGGTGATAAGGAGACCGCCTGCAGCTACGCTCCAACGGCGACGTCACCGCGGGACCCGTTCCACGCCAGCTGCGCCAGCCCACCGTCCTGGCTGGACGGTGCCTCTTTTCAGCTTTGGTGACGCTGCTCCCCTGCCGTGGACCGCGTCCATGGGCTCTACCTTTATGGTGGACTTCACCTTTATGGTGCACCGTGTCTCCTCCTTCGTCGGGATGTGGCAACCCTTCCCGCCCAAATGTTTGGGCGGAAGAGGACCAAGACGACTATAAAAGGAGGGAGGGCACTCCCGTGCCAAGGGTTCGATTCCTGGTCGACCCAAGTTCACCAGTTAGGGTTTGTAGCCATTGTAGCCACCTTGAGCTCCACAAGCTCTCCCTGTACTGAAAAACCTCCACAAGCAATACAGCCAAGCAGGACGTAGGGGTTTTACCTCCACAAGAGGGCCCTGAACCTGGGTAACACCGCGCGTTCCTCTCTGCAGTGTTCTCCTCCATCGAGCCCGACGAGCACCGTCGCCGTGGAACGTTGGAGGTTGTTTGACTCCGTGTTCAGCCCCTTGCTCGATTCTTACCCCGTGAGATACGCCTAGTTCCTGGGCCTATTCTCCGACAAAGGCCAAGTTCACCGAAAATGGATTTCGTATGCATCTTCTCTTGCGTTTTCGGTTTGGGTGATTTTGTCAGTCCATCTGTGCGGAAGGTTTCACTCTTCCATTTATTAGCAAAATCTCCATTGCTTGGTTTCATTATTTCTGCTTTTTTTTGGGTAGCCCTTGTCGTCCTCTTTCCAACAAAATTGGATTTACCTCGATCGGAGTTTCCTAGCAAAAGTTATTCAGTTTCAGGGTTTTGCTGTTTTTCTCTGTGCAACGGTAGTACTGCCGCCTCTAGCGGCAGTACCGCCGGTGGTACCGCTAGCAGTGCTGCCAGCACCACCGCCAGGGAGGTGCTCTGTTAGCCCTCAGCGGCAGTACCGCCTCCTCTGGCGGTAGTACCGCTCCTGAGGACTTTGAGCCCTCTCCTGGGCTGTGTAGCACCGCCAGCAGTGCCGCCAGCACTACCGCCAGGGAGGTGCTCTGTTAGCCCTCAGCGGCAGTACCACTGCCTCTGGCGGTAGTACCGTTGCTGGGGCCTTTGAGCCCTCTTCTTGGCTGTGCAGCACTGCCAGCAGTGCCGCCAGCACTGCCACCGTTGATGTCCTCTGTTTCACCCCAGCGGTAGTACCGCTACTGCAGGTTCTTTTGAGAGCCGTTGGTAGGCTGAAACGCGTGGGGTGGTCCTCTGGCGGTAGTACCACCCCTGCGCGAATCTGCCCCAAACGGTTGGATTTCGGGGCAACCTATTTAAGGGGCCTTCTTCCCCAATGGTTGCCCAACTCTTGCACTCTCTCTCTCCTCCATTGTTGACCTCTTTGAGAGCTTGCTTCCTCTCCATCCCTCCATGATTCTTGCCTCCTTTTAGAGGGAAAAGAGAGAGGAGATCTAGATCTACATTTCCACCAAACCATATCTCCTCTAAGTGAGGGGAACCCTTTAGATCTAGATCTTGGAGTTGCTTTGTATTCCTCCTTTGTTCTTCCTCTCAAATCCCTCCCTAACATTAGTTGCTTTGGTTGGATTTCGGAGAGAGGGACTTGACCACTTAGTGTGTTCTTGCCATTGCATTTGGTGCATCGGTTTGAGTTCCCCACGGTGATACGTGGGATTGAAGTTCGAGAAGCTTGTTACTCTTGGATGCATAGGGCTCCCAAGAGCTTGTGCCTCTTGGGTGCATTGTGCACCCTAGACGGTTGTGTGTGCTACGGGAGCCTCCTATTGTGTGGAGGTAGGCTCGGGCAAATTGTACGGGTTTGGTCAACGCCCTCAAGAAGACCTCATTGTACGGGTTTGGTCAACGCCCTCAAGACGACCTCATAGTGGATGAGCAAATCCCCCATCGGGTATTCCCCACGGGAGGAGCTCACGGAGAATAGGGTGAGCACGAACGTGCTTGTAGGAGGTCCAAGGAGCCTCCACACCTATCCAACGTAGACGTACTTCCATTGGGAAGGAACTACGGGAAACAAACCTCCATCTCCACTTGTGTCGGTTATCTCTATAACCAAACCCCTTTACTTATGCATTTACCTTGTGATAGCCATCGAGCTTGAAGTACTATATATCTTTCTATCCTCGTTGTTTAACTTGCCTAGCTTAAGTTGTTGGTGCACATAGGTGAACCTAGTATATTAGGTTTTGTGCTTGATAAATTAAACGTTAGTTTTATTCCGCATGTATTCAAGCCCTAAGCGTAAAAGTTTTAAATCGCCTATTCACCCCCCCTCTAGGCGACATCTCGTTCTTTCAAGGTTGTTGGCTTGTTAATTTAAACACCTAGTTTTATTCCGCAATTGTCAAGCCTTAAACTGGAAAAGTTTTAATCGCCTATTCACCCTGCCTCTAGGCGACATCGTTTGTTCTTTCAATTGGTATCTGAGCCTCGTCTCTCTTTTTGGGCTTTACCGCCTAGATAGTAAAGATGTCGTTTAGAGAATTAGTGCATGATCCCACTTTTATATTCGATGGCACAAAATATGATGTTTGGAAAATTCGCATGCTTAATCTTTTTAGGGACATGGGTCCAAATTATATAAAGAGTATTGTAGATGTGGATTTTCCACCTCCAAAGGATTCCCAAGAATTATCTTTAGAGGATGAGGAAAACTCTCATCTCGATACTCTAGTATCTAATGGTCTTATGTGTGTTTTGAGCAATGTAGTTCTTGCATCAATCATGCCGTTTCGGAATGCACATGAGCTTTGAACCAAGCTTCAAGATAAATATGAAGTGTCCAACTTTATTGAGGATGATTGTTCTCCCTCCACCTCCGGCCGTGATGAGTTCTCAACTTCGTCTACTTCACCAAAATGTGGTAAGCCACAAACTAGTGTGATGGTGAGTAGTGATAGGCTTTGCAATTTTGATGTTGATGATCCTTCATGTCTATCTCATTGCATTACTCTATCTTTGGACTTAAACTTATCTATCACTCAAAATATTTTACATTGTAGTGTTGATAGTCCTTGCATATCATGTAATATTTGCTTAAATAAATCTCATGATGATATGCTTGCTTTATCTTGTTGCCATGATAAAATTGCTTGTGTTCCCTCTAATTCTTGTATTATTAATAATGAAGAGGAAACCCAATTTTCTATGGAACAAGAAGTGAACTTGCGTAGTTCTAAAATTAATTGTTCATCTTCATCAACCAACTTTTGCCTTATGGCTAAATCTTCAAATTATGATAATAATAATGATAATGAAGAAATTGATGATGATGATTTCTTTCATAAGAAAGGTCTATTGGTCATTCAAGCTCTTTCTAAAAATAAAAATGCTTGTGATAACCTCCATGAAATCATGAGCACCCTTATGGAGCGTGGGCTTACTATTAATGCTTTAGAAACAAGCCTTGAAGAAAAGAGTAGGATTGAAAGAGATGATGCTATGGAAAAAGCATCTTTAGAAAATGCCCTTGAGGAAGAGCATGAGACTCGGGTTTCTCTTGAAGAGCAACTTGAGAATATTGAGGAGTCACACAATGCTATTATTGCTAAACTTATTAAAGAACGTGACCATGCCATTGCTAAATATAAAGTGCTTAAAAGGAAAAGGTTGAATTTGGTGTTGCCAATGCTAGACTAATTGAGGATATAGATAGACGTGACAAAGCTTACAAGGCTTTGGAATGTGAACACTCTCTCCTTATCTTGTCTCATGATCAACTCCAAACTCAACTATCTAAAAATGATGAGCTTGTTAAGTCTTCTTCCATTACTAATGTTAATGATGCTTGTGCTACTAACTCCATTTCTTGTGAAGCATCTATTTTGAAGGAGAATGTTGAGCTAAGGGCTCAACTTGAGTTGCTAACTAGCATGTATGGGAAATTGGAAGAAAATCATGAAAATCTCTCTAGCTCTAATAATTATCTTTTAGCATCCCATGCTAGTCTAAAGTTAGCTCATGAGGCCATCACTACCAAGTTAACATCTAGTGAGCCTCACGTGGACAATGGCACAATTTCTAGTAAAATTGCTATATTGCCTTGTGCTAGTCCTAGTAGTTCATCCACTCACAATGTTGGTACATCTTGTGATGAATTATTTTTTTTGCCTTGTTGCTCTAACAATGATGCATCTACCTCCTCTAGCTCTTGTGTTGTCACTAACCATGTAGAGAAAAGAGGTGAGCTCAAGGCCCAAGCCACTTCGTTGAAGAAAGGCTTGGAAAGGCGTCATGAAGGGAAGACCACACTTGACAACATGCTGAGTGTGCAACAATCCCCCAATGACAAGAGTGGACTTGGATTCAACTCCAATAACAAGAACAAGTCCAAGAGTGACAAGAAGAAGGGCCAAGAACAAGTCAATCATTCGGCCAAGATTGTTTGCTTCAAGTGCAAAGTTGAAGGGCACCATGTTAGAGATTTCCCAATGAAAAGGAATCATCTTAGTGAGAAGCAACTAGGGAAGCGGCCTCTTGTTCAATCTCATGCTCAACCACGAGTTGAACAAAGGCCCCTCCTATGAAGACTCAATCCAATGCTCATCATGTTGAGGAGCCCATTAAGAAGAAAGAAAAGAGTCGATGTTGCTACCTTTGCCATGAGAAGGGCCATTTTGCTTCTTCATGCACTAACGGTACCCTATCCAACCCCATCTTAATTGATGATGCTTATTCACTTAGTAAGGATAGAGTAGGCAATGTGTTTGCGAAATATGTTGGAACTCAAAGTGGTGCCAAGAAAAGTACCATTTGGGTTGCCAAGCCTATTGTGACTAACCTCTTAGGACCCAACTTGGTTGGGGACCAACAAGCTCAAACTTGATCAATAGGTTGTGGTGGAGGACATTGGAGACTTGGCTATCTTTGAAGAATTAAGGGATCTTCATGATTATTATTTCATCAAGCCAAGTCAATTGGATTATATTGCCATATCCCATATCCTATGTTCCTCCTTGCGGTAACTTGTATTTAAATTATATATACATTGAAAGTTGCTTGCTCCCTTGCATGTGTTAGTTTTTGTTCCTATCATGTGCTTGTATATGTTTTGCTTATTACTTACCTTGAGCAATCAAGTTTGTGTATGTTAATTTGCGCATCATATATGTGTAAACTTTGTGTTGAGTCTTTATTGGATCTTGTGTTGATTTCAGTTGACTCTTTTGAGAGATTAATGGACTATCCCATTTTGGGAGAGTGATATGCTTTGTGCACTTCACAATCCTTAAAATGTGTGTACATGAGGCACACCACCTAGTATTGATATTTCAATATTATCTAGTCACTATGTGTATGTCATATACATGAGAAAATCAAATTCTATAATGTCCATTAATTTCTCTAGTTCGTGCTTATTTACCTCTTGTTAAGAAGAAATGAATTATCACATTATGGGGGAGTAATAAGCTATGTGCATATTAAAATCCCATAAAATGTGAACATTTGAGGTTTTGCCACTTAGATATGATATTGTAAATTATCTTATTCCTATGTGGCATGTTAGCTCGAACAAGTTCCAATTTTCTTTTTGGTTATCTTTTGGCTCTTGTTTGTGTGAGTTTGCTTGGTGTGGTTTTTCTCTAATATGCATTTCCATATATTATTTGAGAAACCATTTGTTCCATATTATTCTAACCATGGCCTTGCCGGTTGGTTTGAATAGTTGAAACTACCAACAAACTTTATTAAAATATGGTGTTTTATTTTTTTATCTCTTACCATATGATTTATCTTGTGAGGATATTCTTGGATACCTCTATCACCGGGAAAATAATTCCAAATGGTCATTGTCCTTGGACAATCCATATTCATGTTTGTGGTAGAATATTTTTGATTACCCTCACATTGGCATTGGCTTTTATTTGCCCCATCTCTTGCCAAAATATTTATTTTGACTCCCGTTGTCTTTCTTGCCTCTTGTGTGGATCCTTTGATATTTGATCCTTTCAATTGGCATTTATTTTCTTATCTTATGTATTTATGGAAGACAAACATTTTTCCTTGATGCTTTGTGCCATCATAAAAGTGTAGAGAGTGCTTGGTTTATTTGTCGTAACCTTGCTCTCTCTTGGGATTTTGCTTTCTCACTTCTTGATTTGTGTTGTATCTTCTTGAATGAGAAATGCCATTTGGGCATGCATCCTATATTTATCTTCTTTGCCTTTTTTGGCTTTGCTTTGGTACCATCAATTGGTATCACTTGGAATTTGATATCTCCTCCATAGATATTTGTTTCAATTGATACTTATTGTGTGAGTTTTGATACCTTATTTCTTTATTTTACTTTACTTGATTTCGGTCAAGTATTATCCTCTTCTTGGTATCTTTTCTCCTAGTTGGTATCTTTTTTTTCAATTGGTGTCTTATCGATCATGTGTCGTTTTGATTCGATTCCTATTGATATCATACTTCATGTGTTGATGTGTTTTGGAATCAATCATATGTTGATTTGATTTATTCTCGATCATGTGTTGATTTGGATTTTGATATAATTTGGACAACCTTTTTGTGTCACACTTTAGTGTGCCCTCTTCTTGGTTTACTTGGTGTTTTTGTCCAAATTGTATCTTGTTTGGTTCTTGAAAGTCTTTGCATGCACGGTTACTAATTTATTTTATTATAGCATGCTTATCTTTCTTGATCTAATATATAGGGTATACTCCACCGAATCCTAACTCGGCTAAGATGTGGAAATTCAATTTCATATCTATATGCACATATTTATGTGGAGTATGTCCTATGTATTGTAGTTCATCTAACTACTATGGGACCCAATGAGTTTGGGAACCATGTTGTACTTGAATTTTGTTATAGGTACAATGGAGATGCATTGGATGCTTGCCTAATTCATAAGGAAGGTGTTCTCACCGTGTGATTATTGGAGTCAAGCTTTTATGATAAACAAACTCTCATCTTCTTCATCGTCAATGCATCTCGGTAACAAGTATCTATCCCATGCATACTTTTCTAGTCTCAACCTTGTGTAGGTTGCTTCTTGGCATGAAAGCTTTTATGTGCAATTGTTGTGGTTTTGGCTTATTTCCCTCACTTGGTATATCTTTGTGATATTTGTGATGAAATTGCAAAAACCTTTTCTTCAATTGGTATTTATTTCTTTGTGATACTTGTTGCCTATCTCAAAGCATCTTCACTATCTCTTGTTCCCTTAGTGATATGTGTGATGTCTTTGATATTTTTTAAGTTCATTTATATTCAATGAGATAAATTTGAGCTATGTGCTATGCTTTGAAACAATAATCTTGTTTTGTAGCGGACCTGCACTTAAAATTTGGCAAGATCCATGTGTATAGTGCTAGTCCCTGGATCGAATCGCTAGCACACACAGTTTACGATGAATACCATAACATTGTATCAATTTATTACACGAATGATCCAAATTTACAAATATCCAGTACAACTTGCATAGCTCAAGGCTAGCATTTTACAAAGATCAGCACAGCGGAAATAAAATTAGCAATGAGCCTCCATCATCTTCATGTGCCACAGGCAAACATGTTGGTTGCAGACTCGAAACCCTTAATCGAAACCTCACTCAGCGTCAGAGCATCCTGGAACAATAAGAATGTTGCAACAAGGTGGGTCAGAACCATATAAAATGGAACTGGCAAGTGACACTTTGTGGACTCATAGTGGAAAAACTCTAATAACCTATATGCATATTTGGCTTGTGGAGTTTGAAGGCTGATTTGCATAAAGCCAATTTTTCCTATCTCTTTTCAAAACACTTTTTCATCTAAACGAGACAAGTATGGTATGACAACCATTGTCTCAACTACCCTGGTTCACCCTCCATCTTTTACTTAGAGAAATTAGAGTGATGAGATCTTCCGTTGACATCCTTGTCCAGCTTGCTCAGATTCGTCCGTAACCGGGGACACGGCTAAGTACTTAGATTTGACACTCTGCAGAGGTTGTGCACGTTCACCACAAGACTCCATCAGCCCATTCTGACCTTGACCTTCTTGAAGTGAAAAGGAAAGGAGAAGATGGAGCCGGGATCTTTCAGAGGAGCTTTCCCATACCGATGGCCGAACAATACCTCCTACCACCCCTACATCTGCTTGTTCGACCGGTCAGGTCTACTCAACATACTCAATCCAGACAGAGCCCATATGACTTGTGGCTGCACGGTAAGCTAACTAAGACTTGGAGTAACTTCGATCTCTTTGTCCCTGGGTGGCCATCCGCAAGTGAGCCAATCTCGGGTGAAAAACACCATAGACATGGCCCCGAGTAGCCACTCAACAATAAACCACCAAAGCAATGCCATTCCACCCAGGAGGTTCTTTAACTTAGTAGAAAATTTACTTTTCACCAAAGAACATTTAGCATAGCATTTCCATAATTCTACTAAGTTATAATAGGATTCTAGACCAACTAGTATAGGGTACTACTCTAAACAGTTTAGCATAGCAATACTATAACACCTATCATGCTTTTGTGAAATAAAACTACTAACATGCATATAGTCAAAATAGTAGGAAATTCATGAATGTGCCACTTGCCTTGGCAGTAGGAGGAGTAGGAGCAACAGTTGATAAAATTCCCGGGTCTCTCCGAAAGGTCTAACAAATAAAACAAGCCACACATAAACCTAAAAACAAAATAACAATACAATAAAATATGCTATGCATGAAATGCAATTAAAATCACAAGAAAAATATTACACTAAATTTTCTGGTTTATGAAAACATGCATGAAGGCAAAATGCAATTAAAATAATTTTTATTATAACAACAATACAAAAAAATTCCCAAAAAGGGAATAAACACAAATTAAAAACTACTGTTAAACAAAATAATTACAGAAAATATGAGGTTGGTCCTACTGGGCAGAGGGCTACAACACTAAACTAACCCAAATGGATTTACTCAAAAAGCTATTTTTAAACTAAAGTTATGACAAATTTACTCAAATTTCACATTTGAAATTCAAATAAATTTAAACTTGTCAAAACAGAAAACTAAAACGCCAGAAAGATTCTACTGGTTCTAAGGATTTCAAATATATAAAAATATTTGAATTTGGCCCAAAGGATAAAAAGATATGATAAATCTAAGGTGCAGGGGTTTTTCTGCAAAATAGACAGATTAAAATAAAACAGGAAAATCCTTCTCCACGCTGGCGCTGACTGGATCTGACATGGCAGCTTCTGATTGGCCGGGGGTGCTGACTGGGCTGCCACGGGTGCGTACCGGTTCGTTTAAATAAAATTAAAACATGACCGTCAGATCTAGATCTGACGGTCCAGATCTATTTGACCATCACCTAGCGGCGCTAGGTCACCGGAGCGGCCGGCCGACGGCGGCGATGGCTCGGCATGCCGCGTTCCGGCGAAAACAGAGGGAGAGGGAGGGGGCTTTTGTTACCGTGGTCTGCAGGACGTCGGGGCGAGCTCGTTGGCGAGAGGGGCGTCGTTGATGTGCACGGGTACGGCCGGAATTCCTCACCGGAGTTGCTCCCGCGGACGGTGGCTTCGGGTCACGGACGGACGCGTCGTCCTGAGGGCCAAACAAGTACCAAAACTTGTCAAAAAGATGTGCGTGGTAACCATAGGAATAAAGGGAGTGAAGAAGTGGCGTGGTGTCGCTGGACTTCACCGGAATCAAGGGGGCACATCGGCGGCCGAGGCGGACGGCGGCGGTGGATTACGAGCAGCCTAGTGGCGAAGAGCTAGGGTTTTGGGGGGGCAAATGGAGGAGGAGAAAGAGGGCTACTTATAGCCGGGCTCGGTGAGGTCTTAAATGGCCTTGATGGCGCGGAATCGCGGCGAGAAGATCACGGCCGGCGGGGGCGCGTGATTAGGGGGAGGAAGACGATGGCGTGGACGCGGTCGTCGTCCTGACAGGGCGGGACCGGGCCGTCAGCGAGGGAAGAGAGGGAGGCGGGCTGGGCTGCTGCTGGGCGCGCGCGCGCGGACGTTGCTGGGCCGCGGCTGGGCTGGCTGGCTCGGGCTGGCCCCTTCTATTTTTTTTGACTTAACTCTTTTTTTTTATTTCTGTTTTCAGAAATACAAATAACCTTTGAGATACAAGTTCAAATTGGTTCAAACCAATTTGAATATTTTTTTTTTAAATCAAACTAATCTCTTTAAATACTTTGGAACTTTTTCCATAATATTTTATTTTTAAATAAAAATCAATTATGGAATGTTTGCATAATTGACACCTTTATGTCAAAATAACAAATAGGCTTTTATAAGATCTTTTTGAACTCAATTAAAATCCGGAAAAATAATATGAGTAGTATCATGTAGTATAAACTATGATAAACTCATTATTATTATTTTTACCAAAAATAAATTACCCCAAACACCTTTGGAATTTTAAAAGGTAATTGGTGATATTTTTCCAAAGTCAAAATAAAATCAAATCTTTTTCTTAATAATTTGATAAAATACTTTTTAGAAAGATTATTCTACACATAGCATTTTGGCACTATCAAATAAAATCATAGAAACCAAAATTATTATATAGAGCCTAACATGCCCTATATGACATTTTCTCAAATAGGGTTTAAAGTGGAAATAGAATTCCATCTTTTGGAAAACTTAAATGCAATCAAGCAAGAGAATGATGCATGCATGCATGATTTTGGATTTCCAAAACAAAATTTTTATAATTTTCAAAAAGTTTTTGATTTTTCTGATTTTTCAAAAATTTGAAAATCTTGGGATGTTACATGTTTGTATATTTATGACTTCCTTTTGGATACCTTGTTCTCTTCTTCTCTAACCATTTTGTATGTACATGTTTCTTTGTGGATGAAAATCATCAACGATTTGTCTACTTAGAAACCTATACATATGAGAGAGGTCCCTTTTATTTGGTATCCTATTTCTCTCGAGCCACCTTGTTTTTTTTATCTATAATTCTTTGGTGGCTCCAAATTTGTCTCGTGAGTGCTTGTCTTATTTCTATTTGCATCTTTGCGCACTCACATTTTATTGAAGATCCTTGTCTTCATGCTTATCACGGTGAGCATGTTGATTTTTATTGGCTAAATGTTCTCACTAGCTTTTGGCTTTTTCAATTGGTTTAGTTTCGAATTGGTATCCTTGCGCTTGTGAACATTTTTTTAGGATCTTCTTGGTACCTCAGTTGGGCCCATCTTATGTTGATTTTTAAAATTGATATCTTCTATGGCTCAACAATATATTTGGTGCAAGTGCTATGATTTTATTTAGTTTTATGCACTCTTGCACTTGTTGTATGTTCTAGATGATTTTGGTGGAGTAAGGATCCATATTCGTGCACTACTTCAAATGGTGCATGAACATTGGGGAGCTTCTCCATTTTTATTTAGAACACTCGTTTGCTCAAATCATAAAACTTTGTGTTTTATTTGGTTTGTTGGATCTTATCGATTGCTTATCTCCTTTTGGGGAGAAGTTTAGAGATATATCTTCTATTTGCAATCTTTGATCCTCAATATAGTTTGATTCCCTTCAAATACTCTTCATTGGATATGTGCATTTGTTTACACTCATATCTTGAGAAATGCACACTTTTTGGAGGAATTCATATTATATTGGCCTTCTACATTTTTCTTCCCATTTCGGCAATCGATGCCAATGGGGGAGAAGTTTAGAGGGTTTAAGGGAATTTGGGTTTTATGCTTTTGTTGCATTTGCCTTAATGCACTTGCATCCTTGCTTGTTTGTCTTGCAAGGATGCTTTATTCTTTATATAAACCCTCTTAAAAAGGGATTGTCATCAATTACCAAAATGGGGGAGATTGAAAGTGCATGGTTGCCCCCATGTGTGGTTTTGGTAATTAATGACAATCTCTATGGACTAATGTTTGTATTGAGCTACTTGTAGGTGTGTCCATATGCATTGCTTGATCTCCATTTGTTGGAATCAAGGCTAAGGGAAGAAGAGTATTTGTTGATCAAGGCTAAGTGCGAGTTGATCAACACTCAAGGTCATGTGATGATATGCCGAAGAATGCCTCTCCTATATTGGTGTATGGGGGAGCAATATGCGAGTCTTCACCGTGCGAAGCGCACATGCATTATGTGCAAGGCAAAGATTTGTTCTTGATAGGTTTTCTATTTTACCGTTCTCATGGTGTTAGTTGAGAGGCCGGATTTTAGGATAGATAACCATACTATCCAGAGGGGCTCTCGAGCGAGTATCTTGATTATATCTTTGTAGAGATCTCAAACCTTTGAATCCTCTGCATCATCCTTATTGGTTTCTTTTTAGCTCTTATCGTGGTGCGGTCTTGGTTCTTGTCGTGCTTGTCATGACAAGGCCAAGTTCACCGAAAATGGTTTTCATATGCGTCTCCTATTGCGATCGGTATTGGAGATTTTGTCGGTTCATCCTTGTGGATGGTCTCACTCTTCCAATTATTTGCAAAATCTCCTTTACTTGTTTTCAATATTTCCAAGGATATCTCTTGTCGTCCTCTTTCCAAAAAAATTGGTTTTACTTCATTCGGACTTCATTTGCAAAAGATATAGTGTTTCCGGTTCTTTATACAAAGGTTTTACCTTTCCACATTTGGTTTTATTCTCCCTTGTTGGACTATGATGTTCTCTGTATATTCTTGTAGAGCTTTTCGTTGCGATTCCAACGAGCCCAAGAACATCGAATACGGAGTTCGGATGATCAAAATATGTTCGTTTTCGTGTTAATTTAAACACCTAGCTTTATTCCGCAATTGTCAAGCCTTAAACTAGAAAAGTTTTAATCACCTATTCACCCCCCTCTAGGCGACATCGTTTGTCCTTTCACCAGGGTGGAACCCATGGGGCGGCCACTACTGAGTCCCAACTTAGGCCAAAAGCCTAAGCTTGGGGAGTACGTATTCTCACCGACATTTCACTCATTTATATATTCTAGTCAGTCTATATGTTTCTGCTTTGTATATCCATATTGTTTCTTCTTGATTAGTCCTTGATGTAGTTTTTGTCTTTTGAAGTTCAAAAAACCCAAAAACATTTCCTCTTTTCTTCTCCGTTTAGTTTTCGGTTTGCCTTTGTTTACTCTCTTTTCTTTTCCTTTTTCGGTTTCTATTTTTGTTCTTTTCTTGCTAAATTGAAAATCCAAAAAGATTTTCTTTAGTTATTTGTTTGTTTCCCTTTGTTCGTAAAATTTGAAAAGCCAAAAATATTTTCTCTTTTCTCTTCCTTTTTGTTTAGTGGATGCAGGGTTTGACCAGTTCTCACAGCATTGCCTGGACTCGATTTTTACTCTCATATCATTCAGTCATGCAAGTGAAAAAGCAATAATGACGATATTTGGTGAAGTGGACATGGTAAATGAGCTGGCATGAACTCTATTTGTCTTCTCTTTTGTACATATACTTGTCTGGATGATCATGCTTTGGCTCGTCCTGATAATTAGTTGTACTGGTAATGTGCACTTGGTAGTTCATATTTTCCTATGATTAGTTTCATCATCTAGGAGTGAATAATTTGCCATGCAGAAATTAACATGTATTGCTTCATTCATAATTTAGTATGGTATTGTGGTATCCTCCTCTGAATAAGTCATGTTGGATTGACTTGGCACATGTTTACACATGATTGACTAAAAGAAAGTCTTTTGCCTCGTTGAACTTTTTGCCCCAAAGTATTGATATCACTTTTATGTCTTGTTTAATATTGTTTTGTTGCAAAGCATGATTATGACAAGTATTGCTCTCCTAGTTGTCGCTTCCCAGTCTTTTGCTAGCCTCCACTTGTACTGAGCGGGAACGCTGCTCGTGCATCTAAAATCCTGAAAATCAGTCTTTCCAAAGTGTCCACCATAACTCCCTATATGTGGTATTTCCCTGCCATTCCAAGTAAATTTGTCATGTGTTACCTTTAAAATATTCAAAATGCCCTTTTTTGTGCCTCTGTTTTTAGCTCATGAGGAAGCAGTAGGAAGCTAGATATAACCTGTGACAAGCAAGGTCATTTCCCTCTTTTTTTCACCCGGTGTTGATGGTTTACGTCCTCACTTGAATCAACCCGAGAGCTGCTTAAGCAAAATATAAATATAACTCATCATTCTCCTCCGCACAATGAAGCCTGAGAAATCAGTTTAAACATTGGTTAGTGGTGAAACAAAGGAGAAAGAGGAATGTACTCGTTCCTCTAAAACCAGCCGCTCTCAAAAGTCAAAAGGCCTTGATTGAAATGGGGGACTAGCTAGTTTCTTTATTGTGGAGTCGTTGACGAAAGCACGCATATCTCAAAATTGTTTCACTTCTATTTCATAAAAAATAAAAAGCTCTAGCACATGACTAATCCCTGCTTCCCTCTACGAAGGGCCTTTCTTTTATTTTCATGTTGAGTCACCATAACCTTCTTTAAGCACTTCTTCGAGAGCATAGTTGTCATCCTTAGTATAATGTGCTTTGCTGCAAAATACTATTAACTAAGTTATAGTTGTGATGTTTATATCTTTGATATCTTTGTTCTAGTCCCCACTTGAATTTCAGAGGTGCTCTGCATTTATGTTTTGCGGTACCAGAAAGGGCTAGCGAGATACCATCATGCCATACCTTATTATGAGAATTGCAATCTTGTTGGTAACTGTATGCCTCATTATTAATTCTTAGTATGTTGGAATCTTTTCATGAGTCTATATGGTTGCTAAGTTGCATTTCTATAATGACTTTTATCATGCACTTGTTAAGGTATTGATCATAAGCACAAGTATGTTTACATCATGAGAAGCAAATGTGTTTGTAAAAGCTTCTTTTATCGCGTTCAGTTTATCAAATGAATTGCTTGAGGACAAGAAATATGCTAAGCTTGGGGGAGTTTGATACGTCTAAAACGTATCTACTTTTCCAAACACTTTTGCTGTTGTTTTTCCTCTAATTTGCATGATTTGGATGGAACTAACACGGACTGACGCTGTTTTCAGCAGAATTGCATTGGTGTCTTATTTTTGTGATGAAATCGAAGTTCTCGGAAAAATCTGGAAAAATTCCAGAAATTATATTTTTGCAGAAGACCCACGGAGCCAGATGGGGGGCTGCGGGGGCCAGCCACAGCCCCCAGACGGCACCTGGCCGCGGCCCAGGGCAGGCCGCGCCTGGGTCCCACCTGGCTAGGTGGTGGCTCGGCTGGCGACGCCCCTTTCGCCTATTTATGCCCTTCGACCTAAAAACGCCAGAAGCCCCGATCGTTTTTCCAAAAAAGATACAGAGCGCCGCCGCCACCTCGAAACCTAATTCGGGGACCAGAAGTTCCTGTTCCGGCACCCTGCCGGGAAGGGGATTGAAGGGAAGATCGTCGCCATCGCCATCACCACCGCCTCTACATCAACCATCCATGTTTCCCCCATCCATGTGTGAGTAATTCCCCGTTGTAGCTTGAGGGGATGTTAAGGATTGGATGAGGTTGTTCATGTAATAAGATGCCGGATTGTTAGGGCATGATGTCTAGTATTTGTGGGAGTGCTTATTTATCATTGTTGCAACTTGGTGTGCTTAATGCTTGACACTTAGGGCCCGAGTGCCATTTTTTCAGATCTGAGCATATTATGATAAATGTTTTTTTGGATCATATTTACAAGTTGTTTGCACCTATTATTGTCCGGAACCCGAGGCCCCAAAGTGACAGCTTATGGGATAACCAGAGGGGATGGTTTTGACTTGAGGATTACATGTGTTCATTGAATGTTAATGCTTTGCTCCGGTACTTTGTAAAAGGAGTGCCTTAATTACCTTTCGGTTCCTCATAAAGGCCCCGCTGACACGGGATGGTTGGACAAAAGATGTCGTGCAAGTTCTCATTGCGAGCACGTACGACTACCTACGTAACACATGCCTATGTTTATTTAGCACTTCGATACTGTCTATGTCGTTATTTGCTTATTGCCCTTGGTAATTATTTCATGAACTATCTCATCCATGTAGCGCCCGTATTTACATCCCTACGCCTACGGTGTTTTAATCCTGCTATCATTACAATTGCTACTATTGCTGTTTTATAAATATTCTTTGGCTCCCCTTGTGTCGAATCAATAAATTTGTGTTTTACTTCCCTCGAAGACTGTTGCGATCCCCTATACTTGTGGGTCATCAGGGGCCGTGGCCAGGTGACGTCTGGAGCCCCTGGGGCTACCCTCCGGGCGTCCTTCGGGTTCCGTCTTTGTTTCACATTGGAAATAATTGCTGTAAATTATCAGCGCAATCCGAGAAACTTCGCAGAACAACTTTTCTAAAACAAAAAGGCAGCAGAAAACAGGAACTGGCACTGGGCATCTTGTTAATATGTTAGTTCCATAAATCATGCCAAAATGATATAAAAACATTATAAAAACATGTGGCACTGATATATAATCAAGCATGGAACATAAAAATTTATAGATATGTTGGAGACGTATCAGCATCCCCAAGCTTAACTCCTGCTCGTCCTCGAGTAGGTAAGTGATAACAGAATAATTTTTGAAGTGACATGCTACCAACACAATCTTGATCATGTAATCATGTAAATCATATGAACTGAATGCATCGATCCAAAACAAAGGTTCATTGAATGAAACAAACAATGATTAACCAGGTGTAACATATAAGCAAGAATTTACTAGAAAAGAATACCTTGGAGATTTAAAAGTATAACACTTGACAATGATTGATATCTCACAAAGAAATATTAGTTCAACAAAGGAGTTTGGCCAACACAAAGGAAGATTTAAGTTTTCAGCATAAAGCTTCAACTTGCAACTTGTTTATCTCAAGATAAAGTCAATACAAAGTTTTCACAGTTAGGCACAAAGATAACATGAACCAAAGTTGATACCAAGTGATTGCTTGAGGGGGTTAAGAAGGAAGAGGAAGACTGACTCAACATAAAAGTAAATGAAAGGCCCTTCGCAGAGGAAAGCAGGGATTAGTCATGTGCTAGAGCTTTTTATTATTTTTTTGATTTTTTTGACAGAAGTAAAACAATTTTGAGATATGCATGCTTTCGTCAATGACTTCACGGTAGAGAAGCTAGCTAGTCCCCCACTTCAAGCAAGGCTTTTAGACTTTTGAGAGCGGCTGGTTTTAGAGGAACGAGTACATTCCTCTTTATCCTTTGTTTCAACACTAACTAATGTTTTAACTGATTTCTCAGGCTTCATTGTGCGGAGGAGAATGGTGAGTTATATTTATATTTTGCTTATGCCGCTCTCAGGTTGATTCAAGTGAGGACGTAAACCATCAACACCGGGTGAAAGGGGGAAATGACCTTGCTTGTCACATGTTATATCTAGCTTCCCACTACTTCCTCATGAGCTTAAAAATAGGGGCACAAAAAGGAGAATTTTGAAAGTTTAAAGATAGCACATGAAAAATTTATTTGGAGTGGCAGGGAAATACCACATGTAGGTAGGTATGGTGGACACAGATGGCAAAGATATTTGGCTCAGGGAGTTGGATGCACGAGAAGTATTCCCTCTCAGTACAGAATTTTGGGCTTAGCAGGATATCAAGAAAACACATAACATCAACTTGGTTCAATGAATGACTACAGATATACATCATGCATAACCACTGGACTTCACACCGTCTACCTTGTTAGCCAAACCAACTCTCCGCAAAAAGAATATCTAGACTTTGAGAGCTACCAAGCATGACAAGCACCACAATTTTAAAGCTTTACATTAGTTCTTTACTAATCCATTCTTACTAGATGATCCACAAGTTTAAGCATTAATCTACTTCATATCTCTAAACAATTGACAAGTATCAAAGATTCAAGACAATGATCTACAAGATTAAGCATCACTTTTTACACTTCCTACATGATAATTTCCACTTACCCAAACACCAATCAACTTATTTGAAACAAAACTAAAAGGGTGAAGCAACAAGAGCAATACTTCCTAACTACAAAAGCTAACAATTCTGAACAAGAGATGCTTGAAAACAAGAGTTGAAGCAAAATAACAAAGGCTAAACACTCAACACATATAAGTGAAGCACATGAGTGTATAATGAAAAAGCGGAGGGTGTCTCTCTCCCAAATAAGCATGTAAGGATCCAAATTGTTGCAAAGACCATAGAACTAAACACAAACAAACTGAAAGTAAAAACAAACTGACGCTCCAAAAACAGCACATAATGTGTAAAGGAATAAAAATATAGTTACATGAGAGAAACCGATGATTGTTGATGAAGAAGGGGATGTCTTGGGCATCCCCAAGCTTAGACGCTTGTGACTTTTAGAATATTTCAGAGGAGGGTCCATGGGGATCCTCCCCGAGCTTAGTGTTTTATCCCTTCTTGATCTTCCTTCATCACCTCGCACTTGGATACTTGAAAACTTCCTTCACGCAAAACTTATAGCAACTTCATTAGAGGGGTTAGTCCACAAAAACAATATCTTCCTTAAGTTCCAAAGCACATATCATGAACTTATTTTTTTAAAACATTAGCTACTGTCAGAAAGGTCTAAGTAAAGCTCCAGATTTGTAAAAGAACTTCACTTTGCCCGTGAAAGAAGCAATGCAAAACTAAGGACATAATCTGTCAAAAACAGAACAGACTGTAAAGATGAATTTTTTGGGACACTTATGGACCTCAAATCAGAAAACTTAAAACTAGAGAAAGGTATACAAAACACTGATGCTTTCTGTAAAAAAATATCAGCCACAGATAACATTATTTGATTTTTTGGATTTTTGAACAGTGAAGAACAGAAATATGTTTCTGGACAGCAAACTCACCGGTTAGTTATCCTCTCTTTAGAGACTATTCTTGGCACCAAAACCAAAAAAAGGATACAAGGGAGTTGTTACAGAGTTAACATCACCCAAACTCAAAGAAAACAGTAGGTAAAAATAAAATAAAATGGGTTGCCTCCCATAAGCGCTTTTCTTTTATGCCTTTTAGCTAGGCTGGATAATTTTAATGATGCTTTCATAAGAATAAGAGTTGAAACACAAAGAGAGCATCAATATGAAACACATTTAATTCTAACCCTCTTCCTACGCATAGTAATCTTGTAAACAAATAAATCCATGAAGAACATAGTGATAATCATAGTAAGATAAAACGAGAGCAATTTCAAAAATTTCAACGTAAAGAGAGGTGATTTAGTGACATGAAAATTTCTACAACCATATTTCCCTCTCTCATAATAATTTACAGTAGCATCATGAACAAACTCAACAATATAGCTATCACATAAAACATGCTTTTCATGATCTACAAACACATAATTTTTGTTAAGCTCCAAAATAGTATGATCAAAATAAACAGAAGTCATGACCTTTCCAATCCCATTATTAAACATGTTTCTTTTTTGTTTCTTTGAGTTTGGGTGATGTTTAATAGGGGAATCATGGTCATAAGTGTAGCAAGCATCAATTTCCTCCAAAAGGGATATTTGAAGAGAATCCATAGGAACATAACATTCATCCTCCTTTGGTAAGCATGGAGGGCAATCAAATAATGTAAGGGTTAAAGAGTTACTATCATTAGAAGGTAGGCATGGGTAACCAGTCCATTTTTCCTCCTTTTGTTTGTCACTCTCTTCCTCTTTTTCATCCAATGAGCTTCCAGTTTTAGCAATTTCTTCTTCCACGATTTCCTACAAGGCATTAGTCTCTTCTTTTGGAGGATAAGTTCTCTCAAGAAATTCAGTAATATAAGGATTATCATTGTAGTACTCAAGGCAATATCCAAGTATAACAAAATTTTCAGATTTGTAAGAAGCATCATCAATATCTTTAAGCACCGAAGTAATTTCATAGGCACCCATAAAACAACAAATTCTTCAATTTGATCAAGATTATCAAAATCATAGTTTCCTTTAGCATAGGAAGCCAATATTTCATTATCATTATAATCACATTGGAAAGGGAGGTGTTTATGCCTCCTACAGCAACAAGATTCATTAAGGCACCAGGATTCATCATATGTAGAGCAAAAGTTTTCAGCAAGACTATTCAATTTATTTATTTGTGCCGATAAGTGTTTCCCTTTTTCACACAAGCGGTATTCCTTATAATATTTTTGTTGCTCCTCCGTGAACCCACCTTGCCAATAAGATCTAGTCTCAAACAAAGTAACTATTGATAGCAAGTAAAGAACAAGACATAATAACAGGACAAAACCGAAATAAACTAGGTGCTGGAATTTTAATTTTTTTGTGTTTTTCAGTTTTAGAGCAAACGAAAGGAAAAACAAGACTAACAAAAAAATACTAAGAAAGACAATAACAAAGTAAAGTGAAAGCATGTGTGAAACTCCCCTAGCTGAAGCTTCCAAGTCCCCGGCAACGGTGCAAGAAAAATAGCTTGATGACGTGGATCACACGTTCGGTAGGAGACCCCAAGAGGAAGGTATGATGCAGCAAAGCAGCAGTTTCCCTTGATTACAAAACCAAGGTTATCGAACCAGTAGGAGTTGGAGAAGGCTTAGCAGGTGTCAATCTACTATGGCGCTTGTAGATTAACGCGGACCTGCACACAATCACAATCAAGTACTTTGCCCCAACGAAACAGAGAGGTTGTCAATCTCTCCGGCTTGCTGAACACAAAGGATTAAATGTGTGGATGTAAAATATGATGAGAGTGAAATAGGACCAGCAAGCAAATGATGATGAAAAGCTATTAAAATGGTTGTAAGCAATGTAGGTAAATAGGACCGGGATCCACAGTTCACTAGAGGTGTCTCTCCAAAAGATATACATGATGGGTAAACAAATTACATCATGGCAATTGACAGAATTGTGGGCGCACAACAAGGCTATCATAAAACAATATAGTTCACCATTTCATCTAATATGGGCATTACGTCAAAATACATAGGCCGTCTTCCAACTGCATCTACGACTAATAATCCACCTTGGGATCACTATCTAGCATGTCACCCAAAAGAATTAAGTTGCAAGCAACAGATCATTGCAATAAACAAAGTGCATAATGTAAGCAATGTAAATAACACAAGGAAATCACACCGCTATTTTCTCCCTAGTGGCAATAACACATCTCTCGTCTTAATCGTTTTTGTCAGCCCGAGCTCAGACAAGAGAGGCATGAACCCACTATCTAGCATAAATACTCCCTCATACAACACTAATAATTACTTGGCTGAAGCATCCACTAGCATCGGAGAGCATGCAAGATCATAGATAAAACACAACATATAGATGAACAAAAGCAATGACTTCCACAATTCATCGGATCCATGCAAACACAATCATGTAGCAGTTACAGATAATATGATCTTGATCATGATAGGCAGCTCACAAGATCTAAACAATGGAGTAAAAGGAGGAGAGACAACCATCTAGCTACTGCTATGGATCTGTAGTCCCGTGGTAGACTACTCACACATCACTCCGGAGGCAGGCATGGTGGTGTAGATGCCTCCGGTGTCGATTCCCCTCTCCGGCAGGGTGCCAGGAAGAGCTGCAGAACCCTCCCGAACTAGGGTTGGAGATGGTGGCGGCCTCGGACGTCTTCTCAGAAATATGATCGGGTCCTTAGGGTTTTTGCATCGAGGGAGAATTTATAGGCGAAGAGGTGATGTGAGGAGGTGAGCCACCTGTCCAGGTGGCACCCCGGCGCGGCCTGGAGGGGCCGCGGCCAGGTGACGTCTGGAGCCCCTGGGGCTCCCCTCCGGGGTGTCCTTCGGGTTCCGTCTTTGTTTCATATTGGAAATAATTCTTGTAAATTATCAGCGCAATCCGAGAAACATCCCAGACCAACTTTTCTGAAACAAAAAGACAACAGAAAACAGGAACTAGCACTAGGCATCTTGTTAATAGTTTAGTTCCATAAATCATGCCAAAATGATATAAAAACATTATAAAAACATGTGGCACTGATATATAATCAAGCATGGAATATCAAAAATTATAGATACGTCTGGGATGTATCAGGTTAATAGGTTAGTTCCAAAAAATGTTGCAAAATTATATAAAATCATGGCATAAACATGTAACAATGATATGAAAGTAGCAATGAACAATAAAAATTATAGATATGTTAGGGACGTATCAACATCCGTAAGCTTAATTCATGCTCATCCTCAAGTAGGTAAATGATAAGTAGGATCAACAAGCTACAGACTTTTCATGAATAATTTTTTGAGGTAAATGCTACCTAACATGAACTTGATCAAGCGATGTAAAGCATGTAATCTGAGAACAAGATGATACAAGGACAAATGTCTAATATTGATATCAAGCAAACAATAGTGAATAGTAGGATCAACAAGCTACATACTTTTCATGAATAAGTGTGTTGGGGCATGAACCCGTACATAAGGTCAAGAAAGAAGAAGGGAAAATTATGTCTCAAATATGGAGCATCAATCCTTCTACATGAAGGGTCGCAGCATAGAAAACAAAAAAAATTCCTACGCAAAGAAGGCGGAATAAACCCAACACAAGATCTGATCTACGAGAGGTTGGTAGCAAGAAGGAGATCGAATCTCACCCTCGAAGAAAACCGTAAGCGTTTTGTCGAGGCAGGGGTTGGCTAGTCGATCCCCGCAACTAGACTCGTCTAGTCGCGAGGAGATGTATTATCCAAGCGTTGCAACGGGCAGCGCCTCCGAGAGATCCACACGTACGGCTCGATGAAGACTCCACGTTCTTGATCCCGCAAGAGGTGGTGGAGAGGCTCGCGAGATCAGCAGCACGACGACGGTGGCGTGGTGTGTATGGTGGAGATCTGACAGGGCTTCGCCAAGCGGTGTCGGAGAGAGAGGAGGAGGAGGGGGGCGGCGGCTAGGGCACCTTGGGGGGGTGCACACGTGGTGCGGCAGCCTCCCCTGCCCCCTCCTTATATAGGAGGCCAGGGGGCTGCGCCCCTCCCCTCTTAGGGCCGGCGGCTAGGGGGTACCTTGCCCCCCAAGCCAGCCCCCTTTAGGGTTAGGGTTGGCCGGCCCCCCTTTGGGCTTGACCTAGCCCGCATGGGCCCCATAGGGGCATGGTGCGGCTGGCCCATGTGGCCAGTCCACCACCCCTTAATACCATGTGGGCCCCATACTCCTATGGGCCCCACTTCTAGACCCCTCTAGAACCTTCTAGAATATTCCGGTACTTTACCGATAAATTCTCGAACCATTTCGAAACCTCCGGAAACCACTTTCCTTATATGAATCTTATTCTCCGGACCACTCCGGAACTCCTCGTGATGTCCGGGATCCTATCCGGGACTCCGAATCAATATTATTTCTCACCATCATTTATCTCGAGCCCTAACTACATCGAACGTTAAGTGTGTGACTCTGCGGGTTCGCGAATATGTCATATTAATAGCGGGACCGGGATGCCCATATTAATTCCTACATATTCGACGAAGTACTTTACTAGTCGAACCACAATGTCTGGGATTCAATTAATCCATATACGATTCCTTTTGTTTCACGATATATTACTTGTTCGAGATTCAATCCACCGATATCTCCATATCTGATTAATCTCGTTCCCGACAAGTTCTCTTTACTCGTTCCCATGGAATAGGATCCCTTATGACTAGCTACTTAGTCATATGCTTGCAAGAGTTTGGATGCTATACTACCGAGAGGGCCCAGAGATATCTATCCAACTATTGGACGAACAAATCACAGTCTTGAAACATGCAACCCAACAACCTAACATCGGAATACCTGAAAGCCACCTTTATAATCACCCAGTTACGAAGTGACGTTTGATGTCCACAAAGCACTCCTCCGATAAGCGGGAGTAACATAATCTCATGGTCTAAGGAAACTATATTTGACATCTATTTAATTTGAGTCATGTCCATCATATCATTTCCCATGATACAAACTTTGTTTATCAAGTGATTCATAAATCCATGGCTAGGAAACGTCTAACCATCACTTGATCAAACGAACTAGTCATAAGAGGAAAGACTAGGGACACATTACCGTTTATATTCCACACATGTATTTGTTTCCGATTAATACAATTCTAGCGTGGATATAAACCTTTATCACGAACGGGAAATATGATAATTAATAATCCTTATTATTGCCTCTTGGGCATATTCCCAACAGTCTCCCACTTGCACTAGAGTCAATAATCTAGTTTACATTTGTAGCAATCTAACACCCATGGCCTCTCGGTGGTGATCATGTTTTGCTCGTGGAAGAGGTTTAGTCAACGGGTCTGCCACATTCAGATCCGTATGCACCTTGCAAATCTCTATGTCACCATCCTTGACATTCTCACGCAAATTGTGATAGCGGCACTTAATATGCTTGGTATTCTTGTGTGAAGTTGGGTCCTTGGCAAGAGCTATTGCACCTGTATTGTCACAGTACAGGGCCAGAGGTCTTGACGCACTTGGAACCACACTTAGCTCTGAGAGGAACTCCTTCATCCAGACTGCTTCACTTGCTGCCGACGAGGCTGCCACTTATTCCGCTTCTGTTGAAGATTTCACCACCACGCTCTGCTTGGAACTCCACCAACTCACAGCGCCACCATTTAGAATAAACACGTATCCAGACTGGGACTTAGAATCATCCGGATCTGTGTCCCAACTCGCATCGACGTAACTCCTTACGACAAGCTCGTGGTCACCTCCATATACGAGAAACATTTCCTTAGTTCTATTCAGATACTTAAGGATATTTTTGACTGCTGACCAGTGTTCCACTCCTGGATCACTTTGGTACCTGCTAGTCAAACTTACAGCATGGCACACATCCGGTCTAGTACATAGCATGGCATACATGATAGAGCCTATCGCAGAGGCATAAGGAACATTGTTCATTATCTCTCTATCTTCTGTCGTGACTGGACTTTGAGTCTTACTCAAAACCTTTCCTTGCAACATTGGTAAGAACCCCTTCTTTGAATTTTCCATTCTGAACTTCTTCAGAACCTTGTCAAGGTATGTACTCTGTGAAAGCCCTATTAGGCATTTTGATCTATCCCTGTAGATCTTAATGCCTAAAATATACGCTGCTTCGCCAAGGTCCTTCATTGAAAAACTCTTATTCAAATAAGCCTTTTACACTTTCTAGTAGCGTAATATCATTTCCAATCAGTAATATGTCATCCACATATAATATTAGAAATGCAACTGAACTCCCACTCACTTTCTTGTAAATGCAGGCTTCTCCATAAGTTTGGACAAATCCAAACCCTTTGATCACTTCATCAAACCGGAGATTCCAACTGCGCGATGCTTGCTTCAGTCCATAGATGGATCTCTGAAGTTTGCATACCTTGTCAGCATCCTTTGGATCAACAAAACCTTCGGGCTGTACCATGTACAACTCTTCCTTAATATGACCATTAAGGAACGCGGTCTTCACACCCATTTGCCAAATTTCATAATCATAAAATGCGACAACTGCTAACATAATCCGAACAGATTTCAGCATCGCTACAGGTGAGAATGTCTCATCGTAGTCAACTCCTTGAATTTGTCGGAAACCCTTTGCGACAAGTCGAGCTTTATACACGGTGACATTTCCGTCAGCGTCTGTCTTTCTTTTGAATATCTATTTGTTCTCAATAGCCTTACGGTCGTTAGGTAAATCCACCAAAGTCCATACTTGGTTTTCATACATGGATTCAATTTCGGATTTCATGGCTCCTAGCCATTTATTGGAGTCTGGGCTCATCATTGCTTCATCATAGTTCGTAGGTTCATCATTGTCTAACAACATGACACTCATGACGGGGTTGTACCAATCAGGAGCGGTACGTTCCCTCGTTGATCTGCGAGGTTCAATAGTAGCTTTGACTGGAGTAGCATGATCAACATCATTTGCTCCTTCTTCAGGTGGCGACGGCTATTTTGGAACAACTTCCAGTTCTGCGCTACTCGGCATCTCAAGAACAGGTTCAATAACCTCGTCAAGCTCTATTTTCCTCCCACTCTCTTCTTTCGAGAGAAACTCCTTCTCTAGAAAGGAACCATTCTTGGCAACGAAAATCTTGCCTTCGGTTCTGTGGTAGAAGGTATACCCAATAGTTTCCTTGGGGTATCCTATGAAGACGCATTTTTCCGACTTGGGTTCGAGCTTATCAGGTTGAAGCTTTTTCACATAAGCATCGCAACCCCAAACTTTAAGAAACGATAACTTTGGCTTCTTGCCAAACCATAACTCATATGGAGTCGTCTCAACGGATTTTGATGGTGCCCTATTTAAAGTGAATGCGGCTGTCTCTAATGCATAGCTCCAAAATGATAGTGGTAGATCTGTATGAGACATCATAGATCGCACCATATCCAATAAAGTACGATTACGACGCTCAGACACACCATTGCGCTGTGGTGTTCCGGGTGGCGTGAGTTGTGAAACAATTCCACATTCCTTTAAATGCATGCCAAATTTGTAACTCAAATATTCTCCTCCACGATCAGATCGGAGAAACTTTATTTTCTTGTTACGATGATTCTCAACTTCACTCTGAAATTGTTTGAACTTTTTGAAAGTTTCAGACTTGTGCTTCATTAAGTAAATATACCCATGTCTACTTAAATCATCGTTGAAGGTCAAGAAGTAACGATATCCACCGCGTGCTGCAACACTCATTGGACCGCACACATCGGTATGTATGATTTCTAACAAGTCTGTTGCTCTCTCCATTGTGCCGGAGAAGGGTGTTCGAGTCATTTTGCCCATAAGACATGGTTCGCAAGTTTCAAATGATTCAAAATCAAGTGAATCCAAAATCCCATCAGAATGGAGTTTCTTCATGCGCTTTACACCAATGTGACCCAAACGGCAGTGCCACAAATATGTGGTATTATCATCATTCAGTTTACATCTTTTGGCATCAATGTTATGAACATGTGTATCACTACTATCGAGATTCAATAGAAATAAACCATTCCTCTCAGGTGCATGACCATAAAAGATATTATTCATATAAATCGAAACACCAAAGTTTTCAGACTTAAACGAATAACCGTCTCGCATTAAACAAGATCCAGATACAATGTTCATGCTTAACGCATGCACCAAATAATAATTATTTAGGTTTAAAACTAATCCCGAAGGTAGACGTAGAGGGAGTGTGTCGACATCAATGACTTCAACTCTTGATCCATTTCCGACGTGCATTGTCACCTCATCCCTCGCCAAGCGTCGTCTATTCCGCAGCTCCTGTTTTGAGTTACATATATTAGCAACCGAACCAGCATCAAATACCCAGGTGCTACTACGAGCACTTGTTAAATACACATCAATAACATGTATATCACATATACCTTGTTTGACGGTGCTAGCCTTCTTGTCTGCCAGATACTTGGGGCAGTTCCGCTTCCAGTGTCCAGTTCCCTTGTAGTAGAAGCACTCAGTGTCAGGCTTAGGGCCCTTCCTTGACTTCTTCGCAGGCGCTACAGCTCGCTTGCCGCCCTTCTTGAAGTTGTCTCCCTTGCCCTTTTTCTTGAAACTGGTGGTCTTGTTGACCATCAACACTTGATGCTCCTTCTTGATTTCCACTTCCGCGGTTTTCAACATCGCGGAGAGCTCAGGAAGAGTTTTCTCCATCCCTTGCATGTTATAGTTCATCACGAAGCTTTTGTAGCTAGGTGGAAGTGACCGGAGAACGCGGTGTGAGATCCTGGCTCAGGGCTCAATAGGATTAATAGAATACTCATATCAACAAGTTGCAACTTCTTTTCTGGAAGCTCATTCAAAAAGAACTCTGAGGTTAAGCGTGCTTGGCCCGGAGCAATTTGAGGATGGGTGACCGACCGGTAAGTCCTTCCCAGGTGCGCACGAGTGATGACAAAGTGCGCAGAAAAGACTAGTGTTGGTCTGTGGGGCCAGTCTAGAGATGCTAGAGAGCTGCCAGACGTAACAGGCGTCGGTCCGGGAGTGGCCGGGGTGTTACAATTGGTATCAGAGCCGACCCTTGCGGTAACTCGGGTGTGTGTGGGTCAGAGGCGCGGACATGTGGAGCATGTGCCGGCACTGGACGCACAGATGGGTGCCAAAGGGGGAAGTTCCTGGACTGGGGTTGACCGACGAGGGCGTCGGTCTTCTAAGGGGGGAAGGATGTGAGATCCTGGCTCAGGGCTCAATAGGATTAATAGGATACTCATATCAACAAGTTGCAACTTCTTTTCCGGAAGCTCATTCGAAAAGAACTCCGAGGTTAAGCGTGCAACTAGTGTTGGTCTGTGGGGCCATTCTAGAGATCCTAGAGAGCTGCCAGGCGTAACAGGCGCCGGTCCGGGAGTGGTCGGGGTGTTACACGCGGTCAATCCCCAACTCATTGGGAATCACAACACCCAGCTGCGCCAGACGATCACCGTACCCAGTCATTTTGAGCATGTGTTCACTAACGGAGTTGTTCTCCTCCATCATACAACTAAAGAACTTGGATGAGGCCTCATACCTCTCCACCTTGGCCTGAGTCTGAAACATTGTCTTCAAATCAGTTATCATCTGATGAACGCCATGGTGCTCAAAACATTTTTGGAGCTTTGGTCCTAATCCATACAACAGACCGCACTTAACTATCTCGTGGTCCTCAGAGCGGGCTGCCCAGACGTTCCTAACATCTTCAGCCGCTCCCTCTGCTAGAGCAACACCTAGCGGTGCATCTATGACATACAGTTTCTTGGCAGCAGTGAGGATAATCTTCAGATTCATAAACCAATCTGAGAAATTGCTTCCATAGTCTTTCAGCTTGTCTTTCTCTAGGAACGCGTTAAAATTCATGGTGGTGGTGGGACGGGCCATTGATCTACAACATATTTGCAAGGTGTTTAGACTATGTTCATGATAGTTTGTTCGAATTAATCTAATTACAAAATGAACTCCCACTAAACTCAACATCTCTTTGGTTGTTTTAGTGACACACGATCCAAATCCACTACACCACGACCGATCATCACGTGAGGTGGTGCAGCTTCAAAGGTGAACATCGCCATGTTGATCATATCATCTATATGACTCGTGTTTAGCCTTTCGGCTCTTGTGTTCCGAGGCCATGTCTGTACATGCTAGGCTCGTCAAGAAAACCGTAGTATTTCCGCATGTATAAACTGGCTTACACCCGTTGTATGTGAACGTAGAATCTATCACACCCGGTCATCACGTGGTGCTTCGAAACGAAGAACTTTCGCAACGGTGCATACTAGGGGAGAACACTTCTTGATATTAACGGGAGAGATCACCTTATCATGCTACCGTCGAGATCGAATCTAAGCAAAACCATAAGGTGCATAAAAGGATTAACATCACATGCAATTCAATAATTTTGTGACATGGTATAGCCTTTTCTTGTGCCTTTGATCTCCATCTCCAAAGCACCGGCATGATCTCCATCATCACCAGCTCGTGGCGCCATCACCATGATTGTCTCCACCAACTATTGCAACTACTACTATGGCTACCCTTAGCAATAAAGTAAAGCAATTACATGGCGTTTAAAGTGACTCGTAGGTCATACAATAAATATGAGACAATCATAAGGGCTCCTGCCGGTTGCCGTACTCATCGACATGCAAGTCGTGAAAATTACAAAACATGATCATTACATACATCACATAATCACATCTTGGACCATACCACATCACAAACCCTGCAAAAACAAGTTAGACGCCTCTACTTTGTTTAAGCAATTTTTACGTGGCTTCTATGGGTCATGAGATAGAACCGTTCTAATCTACGCAAAGCCACAACGGTGATAAAATAGTTGCTTATTTACTCATCCTTTTGAAAGGCCTTCCATTGAAAATTGCAACTTCACTAGAGCAAGAGAAACAGACACCCGCCAGCCACTTATGCAATACAAGTTGCATGTCAGTTGTGGAACCGGTCTCTCGTGCGTGGACGAGTAAGGTTGGTCCGGGCCGCTTCATCTCACAATACCGCAAAGATGCAAAGTGCACGCTAGAAGGTAGCAACATAAAATATCAACGCCCACAACACTTGTGTCTAATCGCACCAACATCTACGAATAGATCTAGGCTCTGATACCACTGAAGGGTCGCAGCATAGAAAACAAAAAAAATTCCTACGCAAAGAAGGCGGAATAAACCCAACACAAGATCTGATCTACGAGAGGTTGGTAGCAAGAAGGAGATCGAATCTCACCCTCGAAGAAAACCGTACGAGTTTTGTCGAGGCAGGGGTTGGCTAGTCGATCCCCGCAACTAGACTCGTCTAGTCGCGAGGAGATGTATTATCCAAGCGTTGCAACGGGCAGCGCCTTCGAGAGATCCACACGTACAGATCGATGAAGACTCCATGTTCTTGATCCCGCAAGAGGTGGTGGAGAGGCCCGCGAGATCAGCAGCACGACGACGGTGGCGTGGTGTGTATGGTGGAGATCTGACAGGGCTTCACCAAGCGGTGTCGGAGAGAGAGGAGGAGGGGCGGCTAGGGGAGGGGCGGCGGCTAGGGCACCTTGGGGGGTGCACACGTGGTGCGGCAGCCTCCCCTACCCCCTCCTTATATAGGAGGCCAGGGGGATGCGCCCCTCCCCTCTTAGGGCCGGCGGCTAGGGGGTACCTTGCCCCCCAAGCCAGCCCCCTTTAGGGTTAGGGTTGGCCGGCCCCCCTTTGGGCTTGACCTAGCCCGCATGGGCGCAATAGGGGCATGGTGCGGCTGGCCCATGTGGCCAGTCCACCACCCCTTAATACCATGTGGGCCCCATACTCCTATGGGCCCCACTTCTAGACCCCTCTAGAACCTTCTAGAATATTCCGGTACTTTACCGATAAATTCTCGAACCATTTCGAAACCTCCGAAAACCACTTTCCTTATATGAATCTTATTCTCTGGACCACTCCGGAACTCCTCGTGATGTCTGGGATCCTATACGGGACTCCGAATCAATATTCTTTCTCACCATCATTTATCTCGAACCCTAACTACATCGAACGTTAAGTGTGTGACTCTGCGGGTTCGCGAATATGTCATATTAATAGCGGGACCGGGATGCCCATATTAATTCCTACATATTCGACGAAGTACTTTACTAGTCGAACCACAATGTCTGGGATTCAATTAATCCATATACGATTCGTTTTGTTTCACGATATATTACTTGTCCGAGATTCAATCCATCGATATCTCCATATCTGATTAATCTCGTTCCCGACAAGTTCTCTTTACTCGTTCCCATAGAATAGGATCCCTTATGACTAGCTACTTAGTCATATGCTTGCAAGCGTTTGGATGCTATACTACCGAGAGGGCCCAGAGATATCTATCCAACTATTGGATGAACAAATCCCAGTCTTGAAACATGCAACCCAACAACCTAACATCGGAATACCTGAAAGCCACCTTTATAATCACCCAGTTACGAAGTGACATTTGATGTCCACAAAGCACTCCTCCGATAAGCGGGAGTAACATAATCTCATGGTCTAAGGAAACTATATTTGACATCTATTTAATTTGAGTCATGTCCATCATATCATCTCCCATGATACAAACTTCGTTTATCAAGTGATTCATAAATCCATGGCTAGGAAACGTCTAACCATCACTTGATCAAACGAACTAGTCATAAGAGGAAAGACTAGGGACACATTACCGTTTATATTCCACACATGTATTTGTTTCTGCTTAATACAATTCTAGCATGGATATAAACCTTTATCACGAACAGGAAATATGATAATTAATAATCCTTATTATTGCCTCTTGGGGATATTCCCAACACTACAAAGCATCAAGCAATTATTCATGACAAGGCCTATATCTAGTCAGGCGATCTAAGATACTTCGTTCCCGCATCAACTGTTTTGAAGTCTACTCAACTAATGTGTGTGAGACTTGGTTTTACATCATGAGGTCATGGCAAAGAAAATAATGATGGGGGTTGGAAGGTAAAAAAAGGAAGGCTCAAACAGTAGAGAGGGTGATCATCAGACTAGAGGAAGTCTAATAGTCGATATTGTGAGAGGAGTAGTGATTGCCATACGACGAATGCACATAGAGCTATAAAAATGAAAGCAATGGAACTAGTGAGGGTGAATTGAACTTGCTTTCTCATGAAGACCAAGAACATTTGAGGAACCCATCCTTGGAATATGTAAGCCAAAGTTATAAAAGGTAAAGTCCCCACATAGTATAAAACATAAAGCATATGAAAGCTCAACAAATGAAGCTTAGGTGCTAATCAAGCACAAATATGGAATAAAATACAATAGTGTTGCTCCTCCTCTCTTTTTTATTTATTTTATTTTATTTGGCCTCCATGACTCTTATAGACTTTTTCTCATTTTTGTTTTAATTTTTACCTCCATTGCTCTTTTCCTTTATTTATTATTTATTCCTCACTGGTAGAAGCAACACTCTAATGAAGATCATCACACTTTTTAGTACTCATAACTCAACTAAAAAATAAATATATTGTGGATGCCACTACCAGTGTAGTAAGACTTTGCAATGACCGAGTGTGGCATGGAACGTCATGACAGTTGAATGATCACGCAATAACAATAAGAACAACATCATCAAAATAAAGTGAAAATGGAGTTGCATGGCAATATATCTCGGAACAGCTATGAAAATGTCGTGATATGTATGTATGGTGGCTGTTTTGAGGAAGATGTTGGGCTTATGTGTGGGAGAACATGAGAGAGACTGTAACATCCCAAATTTTCAAAAATTCAAAAACATGCATTCATGCATCATCATCTTGTTGCATTGCATTTCAAATTATTTGATTTGAGTTTTAAACTCAATTTTTGGTGTTAAAATAATTATTTTGACATAATAGGGTATTAAATAACCCTTGTCAGAAAAATCAATTATTTTATTTTCTTTTGTGGCAAATTATGTGCCAAAGTGTTCTATATTCAACAAGCTTTTTAAAAATTATTTTATCAAATTTTTTCTGAAAAGTTTTGAAATGTTTTTGAAATTATTTTGAAAAACATAAATTGAAAAAAGTTTTGTTTAAAAAAAAGAAGGTCCAGCCGAGCCAGCCCAACTGGGCCAGCCCAGCAAGCCGCGGCCCAGCAAGCCAACCAGCCCGCTCCCCTCTCTCCTCTCCCCTCTCACTGACGCGTGGGACCCACTTGTCAGCATCGTCACCGTCCGCGGGAGCTCGCCCGACGCCCGTCGATCTCCTCCTCTTCAATTCGCACTCCCGCGAGTGCGAACTGCCGCACCATCGCGCGCCTCTTAAGCCCCGACCCCTCCTCTCTCTTTTGCCCCTAACCCCACTACCTCGGAGCCCCTAGGCTGCCCAAAAACCACCGCCTCTGTCCGCCACTGCCGCCGGCGAACTCCGATGAGTTCGGTGAAGTACGACGCCCCCACGCCATCGCTCCCCTCCCCCTTCGCTTCTTGTTTTCTTGCACACTTTTTTGTCATAGTCTTGTCCTCTCCCATGCCCTAGATCGATGGGAGCGTGATCGACCGAGCCCGGCCGCCGTCTTTGCCAACTCCGGCGAGGAATCCCCACCACACCGGAGCTCCTCGTTGTCGTCTTCCTCGCCACCGAGCCCGCCTCGTCCTCCTCTCTGCAAAGGTACAGGAAGCCACCTCCCTAGCCCTCTCGATTAGCGGGAACACGCCGTGCCGACTCGTCGCTGCCGCGCGCGCGTGCTCTAGTTAGGTTTCCGGTGAGCCGCGCCACTCGGTTTTGGTCAAACTATTTAGGGCCGTTAGATCTAGATCCGACGGCCGATGTTTTTTCTTTCTTTTCCGAATCGGTACCGGCAAATAACAGGCGGCCACATCATCGTCCAGTCAGCTCGTAGTTAGCGCCCCATCAGCAGAGCCAGCCAATCGGAGGACGCCACATGGAAAAGCATTTTTCTGCGATTTCCCGAATTAGATTTATTTAGCAGTTTTACAGAAAAATCCCTGTAACTTAGATCTGTCATAACTTTTTATTGGTTTGGCCAAATTCAAATATTTTTATATATTTGGAATCCTTAGAACCAGTAGAATCTTTCTGGCAGTTTAGTTTTCTGTTTTTAGAATTTTAAATTTATTCAAATTTCAAATGTGATATTTGAGTAAAATTTTCATATCTTTAGTTTAAAAATAGTTTTTTGAGTGAATCCAATTGGTATAGCTTAGTTTTGAAGCCCTTTGTCTAGAGAGACCACTCCCATATTTTATGTAATTTTTTTAACAGTAGTTTTAAATTTGTGTTTATGCCCTTTTTGGGAATTGCTTTATATTGTTGTTATAGTAAAAATTGTTTTAATTGCATTTTGACTTCATGCATGTTTCTAAAAACCAGGGGAAAAAATAGTTAGTATTTTACCTGTGATTTTTAATGCATTTCATGCATAGCATATTTTGTTGTATTGTTATTATTGTTTTGTGTGCTTATGTGTGGCTTGATTTATTCTTGTTAGACTATTCGGAGAGACCCGGGAATTCTAGCAATTGTTGCTCCTGCTCAACCTGTTTCCAAGGCAAGTGATGCTCACTGCATAAATTTCCCTAAGTATTTTGTCTATGCATGAGTAGTTATTTTTATTTGGAGTAGTATGCATGATAGGTGTACTACTACTATGCTATGCTATGAAATCCCAGAATAGTGTAGCCACCCCTTTTATACCATGTTGATGTAGTAACCTTTAACTTAGTAGAATTGCTTAGCCTTGCCAAGATAAAAGGTTTTTGTAAAGGAATGGAAAATAACTAAGTTAAAGAACTACCTGGGTGTGTGGTTGGTTTTAAGCATTTCCGCATGTTTTGGGAGTATAAAGTTGCTAGAAGAGGTTGATTTTCCAGTTTTGGAGTATGGATCACACTGCTGACAACCACTCAGGATCAAAGAGATTTGAAGTTGCTCCAATTTTAGATTGCTTCCCGTGCAACCACTTGATATATGGCCCCTATCTTGACTAAGTAGGGACTATTCCCAAAAGGTCTCGTCTCAATCTCCTCCTTTCCTTTTCACTACATGAGGGTCAAGGACAGAATGGGTTGATTGAGTCTCGTGGTGAAAGTGCACAACCTCTCGAGAGTGTCAAACTATGATCATAGTCGTGTCCCCGGTTACGGACAATTCTGAGCAGCTGGACAAGGAAGACAATGGAAGAATCTCATCATGCCAACTTCTTAAATAAAACTTGTTAGTGAACAACAAATGGGACTCACCGGAGTTTACCGTATGTAGTCACCTGACACACTTTAGTTTACCAAGTGTTGTCACGGTTATGCTGGAGTTTCCCAGTGTTGCCACTTAATGAGTCAAAATGTTTTTATAGGATAAAACTTGCTTTACGCAAAGAGCCTTCAAAACTCCACCAGCCAGATATGCATATAGTTGATAGAAGTTTTCCTCTATGAGTCCACAAGTATCACTTTCCAGATCCATTCATATGGTTCTGACCAATTTTTGGCTGCAACGCTTTTACTGTTGCAGGTTGTCTTGACGATGAGTAAGGAACGAATAAGGGTTTCGAGTCTTCAACCAACATGCTCGCCTGTGGCTGCATCAAGATGATGAGGACTCCATGCTTTATGTTATTTATTCCGCTGCAACTCTTTCAAAGCTAGCTTCGAGCTATGCACCTTGTAATGAATATTTATAACTTCTGGATCATTCATGTAATAAATTGATACAATGTTATGGTATTCATCGTAAACTGTGTGTGCTAGCGATTCGATCTAGGGATAAGTACTATACACAGGGATATTGTCTATTTTTAAGTGTAGGTCCGCTACAGAGACGACCCACAAGACTAAGGTGTGGCATAGCCGACTCACGATCGCCCCCTCCATGAGTTACATATTACGAGCTGGGCCGACTCAAGGTCCAGCACGACTCAAGACGAAGTCATTGGATGTCACGACAGATCTAATTGGGGTACGAGATGAATATACTTAACATACTCGGAGTAGGACACTGACCTTGTAACCCTGAGCCGACTGCATATATAAATCCAGCCAGGAGCACCCTCAAGGGATAAGTAATCCATAGATCATACAATTGCGACTCGACTATTTGAGACGCCAGAACTGACCTTCTAATCGATATAGAAATCAATAGAACAAAACAAGAGCAAGTCTTTATGTTCACCATGAAGGGCCGAACCTGGGTACATCGTATGTACCAATCTCGTCCTGGAATCACTAAGTCGCTTGGCTCCACATCTATAATGAGTCATCCCAAGATGACTACTAACATGTCAAACCCACTACAGAGCCTACAATAAATCCAACAATACATGTTTAGCAATGCAAGAGATGAGTAGCAATAATCAACAAAGAAAACTGGCTTAGAGATGCAAGTACACACATTTAATTGATCTAATGCGACTGGAACAAAAAAAGCACAAACAACGTGATTGTCCATTGCTTCTGGTCCAATCACTCAGAGATACAAGCACACACATTTCATGAGCCAATGATTCAAATGTATCACATTTCAACCATTGTCCCATGAAAAACAGGGACACAAAGAATGAACATCAATAAAAAAAGTGACTCGCACACAATGCAAAAAGATGATTCTACCGTACCAAGAAACATGCACAAGCATTATGCTTGTACTACGATAGGACCACCCTTACACTACACACAACAATCACACAACACCCAATAGATGATCCCTCGGTACCGCTCTGAGAGCATCTTTAGCAGATCCCCTAAAAGTGTCCATAACCAAAGGTTTTGGTCGAAAAAAGTGCGCCGAATAGATTCCGCAAAACAACTAGAAACGTATATCTTTTTAGGTAAACTGAAAAACGAGCCTTCCCAACTCTATATTTTCAGCTTTGGAGACAATATTTCAGTACACTAGAAACACTTCCGACACTTGACGGGAGGGAAACTTTAGGTTTAACCATCGTCAAACTGACGGCATCTCGCCAAAATCCACCGCCTCGACTCGATTTCTACCAAAATTTTGACGGATCGGCCCAATTCCGACCGATTTTGGCAGCTAAAGCTAATGGGTATTTTTACGGTATCAGTCCGGTCGCGGTTCACATCGTATCTTAAAAACGTTTTCCACCTTACCTGAAAACACTTTTGAGATACGAGATTTTAGAGGATTTGCTAGGATGCTCTAATACCACTATTGAGGATCGAGCTATGCAAAACAAAACATTTCCTGTCTGCAAGTTCATACAAGATCTCTATCCTATGGAATTGACATCCGTTGATTGGTTCATGGTCATGGGAATTGAGGTGGGTAGGGTCAGGGTAGTTCAGAGGCCAAACTCCATCGTATCTCTGGCCACGGAGGCCAGGGTAATTTGGTGGAGGGTTTGGGAATTGGATGAAGCCACGACACCGATCGTTAGTGAAACTGCCTAATCCCGCGAACCAAACATGGGATGAGACAATTTTTCATCAGATATGCTAACAATTCTTTTTTGCGAATGATTTGCTAACAATTCCGATCCCACACCAAACAAAGGGCGCATGTGTTGACTTCGATTTCAACTTTCAAGACTCAACCCCGACTCAGTCTTTAGGAGACGTTCATAAGGATAGGATGTACATGCATGTTTTATAGAGGTGGGTGCAAGTGCGTGTATGTAAATGTAGTGTGTTTGTAAAAAAAATTAACACTAATAATCAACACGCAGTGAGAGTTTACCGGATTGGCTGGAGTTGTTTTTGCTCTGGTTCCCATTCTTTTTTCTGCACGGTGACCCGCATGTCAGTAACAGATAGTGTGGAGTGGTCTGGCTACTTCCTCGCAAGTCGCAACCCCCCCTTCCTGGGCCGCCTGAGATTCCTCTGCAGCTCACCGCGCCCCCTCCGTCGCCAGAGCCCCCCAATTTCCCAATCTCTGCCACCGGACCCTCCGCGTCCTCTCCGCTGTTAGCCGTCCCGGATCTCCGCGTCCAGATCCCGCTGGGCGGCCCCCAAATTCCTGGAGCAGCTGGCATCCTCACCGCCGGAGCCAACCTCTGCGGCCTACCCCCTCCAATCTCTTCACCGCCGGAACCCCCTCCGTTGCGTACTACCTCCCCGACTCTCACTCTCCGAGTAAGGTTAGCATGTCTACATGTGCGTATTTGCCATCGCTTGGGGGCCGGTTAGTGGATCCGAAACTTCGTGCGTACGTTGAACCGTAGATTTTTCTCTGTTTTGCTTTGTCTATGCGCTACTACTATGATGGAAGAACAAGGGCAGTAATTAAAAATTACATGTAACTGATGGGCCAGGCCACATTTCAGTTTGTTTATTAAATGTCGCTTCACCTTTAGTTTGCTGGTTAGGATAGGTTCTATATTCTGGGAGTAGTATTTTTTGTCTATTGTTCTTCTTTTGGGATTCTGCTGCCAATAGCAGATTCATGCATGTACACTTGTGCTATCATTCGTTTTACTTTCCTCTACAGAGGTGGTGCAGATAATGTTGAAAATGTAACGTTATGATGCCAATAAACAGCCATACCACATACTCACTGCTTTTCTCAACGCTGATTGCTTATACCAATGCCATGCACAATACACTGCCGTGTTTCTATTTTTTCTAGACAGATCATTTGGGAAATGACAATTCCTAATTGTGGGAGCAGCCAACCCCGCTGCTGTAATGTGGGCACATGTCATCTTTATCTTAGAAGGGCTACATGGGAAGAACAAGGGCAATCATTAAAATTATATATCTGGACAAGTAGTTAGCTGAAAATCATGGTTAAGCCTGGTAGACGACAGAACCTCTGAGCAAACATAACAGGAGATGCCAGGGGTAAGCGTTCATTCAGCAACATCAAAGTGACATTCACGAGATCAAACCATGTCATGCTGGTCTGGTTTGTGATGGGCGCCAAAGATATTCCTCCCTCATGGTCTTGCTCGACTCAGAAGCGGGTCAGGCAAGGTGAGCTCTGTGCTTGGAAAATGCCTATAGGAAGTTTGGACTGTCCCATACTTCAGAAGTTAAAATTAACTCAAAGGTGCCAAGAGATTATTCTTAATTACCTAATGTCGACATCTACTTCTAGTTTCAACTCAACTTGATTTATATATTAAAAAAGACACAGATCCTACCTTCCCTTAAGCCGGCAAAACACTGATAGCATTTCCCTCAGGGTTATTCCAGACATCTTGGACTTTAATTAGCTCATGAGGAACACAACAAAAAGCCAGCTCAGCCGCTTCCCTGGGTAGCCAGCAAGAAGCCTGCCAACATGACTGTCGTATCTTTTAAAAACATGGTATACAAGTTTGTTCTCCATGGGCTTTGTGATATTTACTGCCTCGAGTTTGCAGTAGACTGTTATGTATTTATACTAAGATTTTCAAAATTTTGGCCTGCTATGGCCAAGACTTGGGAGGAAAGCAAGGTATGATTAGGCTTCACATGGTTCTTGCTTAGAAGACAATCAACATCATCTTCATCAGTGTAGGATGTTATGGTGATGCTTTTTAATATGAGTCAGCGAGCTGTAAAGAGGCTGGGAGTTGATAGGCTATAAGGTGTGGTGAGATTGTGATTGGTATCTAATGATGCCATCGGTTTTCCCCATCTATGCTACCTAAATTGCAGTTTCTTGTACTTGTAGTTCCATGGACTGTGTGACTTGAGATGAATCTTGTCTTGATTCCCTAAAGGTAGGCATCTTCTATATGGTGCACAAATCTCCCAAGTTAAATGTGGTTCATTCCATTTATCTTGGGAGGTCAACTGATCATTGGATTATTGGTAGCCGTCTCGCTTGAACACTCAATACATTTTCTGATCTCTTACCTTTTGGGTTGGTGGCATGGAGGTCATGTTACGAAACATCTGTTGTTCAAGTTTGAGAATCTGGGGGTCTGGTTATGTGATATCTGTTCTAGAGCAACCCAAAGCATGCTGTAGTTTACTTTGCGTGAATCTCTTTCTCTTTCTTATTCTAGGATGTGAAATACTTGCAAAGAAGGTCACTTTTGAGCCATTCCTAATCTGGCCACTTATGCAGTTCGTATTGTATCCTGTAAACTTATGACCTAATGACCTAAACACAGTAGTTGCTTTTGCAGGTGGATGTCCACTTGTATGTTGATTGGAGACAACTAACTTGGTTGATCCTGAGGACAAGAAGTTATGATCCGACCTGGTTCCAAGGAGTCACAAAATTACGACAACAATAGCCAGAAAGTTTATCCTCAGCCAATTGATGAAAATATGATTCAGAACATGGACTCGATGGACAGTATGATTGGCAGGATATTCAACAACATATCCTCTTTAAAGGCTGCATACATTCAGCTGCAGGAGGCTCACACCCCATATGACCCAGACAAGATTCAAACTGCTGATAAGCTTGTCATAGATGAGCTCACTAGGCTATCAGAACTCAAGCATAATTACAGAGAGAAAAATCCTAAACCTATAGCAGCATCACCTCAAGATTCACGCTTACTTTCTGAAATACAAGAGCAGCAGAACTTGTTAAAGACATATGAGGTCATGGTAAAGAAGTTCCAGTCCCAGATCCAGAATAGAGATACCGAGATTAGCCATTTACAGCAGCAAATTGATGAGGCCAAACATCGAAAATCAAAGCTGGAGAAGAAATTGAAACAAAGGGGCTTACTTAACAAGGAATCCGAGGAGTCGGATGAAGAAGAGAACTACTTCTCCATTGAGCTGACACCAAGTTTATTTACATCTGCTGCTGATAATTCATACCAATCAATACATGATTTCTCAAAGCCCTTGATCAACATGATGAAAGCTGCTGGGTGGGATCTCGATGCTGCTGCTAACGCAATTGAACCTGATGTAGTTTACACAAGGAGAGCTCACAAGAAGTACGCATTTGAGTCCTATATTTGCCAAAGAATGTTCAGTGGTTTCCACGAAGAGAGCTTTTCCGTCAAGGATGCTACTGCTACTGTTTCCAACGAGGCATTCTTCCACCAATTCCTTGCAGTACGGGCCATGGATCCTCTGGATGTATTGAGCCAAAACCCAGATTCAGTTTTCGGAAAGTTCTGCAGAAGCAAATACCTGTTGCTTGTGCACCCAAAAATGGAAGGTTCTTTCTTCGGTAACATGGATCAGAGAAACTATGTCATGAGCGGTGGCCATCCAAGGACAGCTTTCTATCAGGCATTTCTCAAGTTGGCGAAGTCCATATGGTTATTGCATAGGCTGGCATACTCTTTCGAACCAAAGGTCAGGGTATTCCAAGTGAAAAAGGGAAGCGAGTTCTCGGAGATTCACATGGAAAGTGCTGTCAAGAACATCGTCTTGGATGAAAGTGCTGAGAGGCCTAAAGTTGGTTTGATGGTGATGCCTGGTTTCTTGATTGGGACTAGTGTCATACAAGCTCGAGTGTACCTTTCAGATGTCAAATATGCTGACTGAAAATGTTGCAGTTGCTTGAGAAGGTTCAGGGCGTTTTACATCCTTCGAGGTTATTTAATTGCATCTGATAAGGTGGGGGACTTTGTATGTCTGTCTTGTATGTGATGCTACCTCAAAAAATTGTTATTCATATGAAATGTGGTAGCAACAGCTTTGTGAAAAAAAAACTCAATATGCTTAGAAGACTACAATGTTGATTTTCTTCTGTTAGGAACGTAGGATTGATAATAGCAAGGTGCCAAGATCTCACAATTACTAATAGATAATAACAAAGAGCAGCATATTAATTAATTTTAACATACATGGCACCAGTTTAATTGGTTCATCGGTGCTTAAATCTAATTCTAAATAATAACAAGATGACCATATATATATGTCTTCTCCGCCAACACTTTTGCCACCAACATGTTTGGTTGGGTGGAATTGGGGGTAGTGAATATAAGTTTTGAGTCGTAGATATTTGTTTGTTGAGGTGGAATGGAATTATATATGGAAGTGGAAGGGAAATTCATACGAGATTGTTTGATACTAGTGTTTTTTTTTTTTTTTGGATCGGTGGGGATTATCCCATTCGAACCACAAATCCCTACATATTAACAAAAACATGTTTAGTTATAGTGTATTTGACCAGTTTTATCCTCACTTTTTTTCTAAACTCTAGTTCATCTTGCTCAATACCCAATATACTACCCCTCCCTAATGGATGGGAAATAAATGAGGATTTGCTGGTATTGGACGAAGGTGATAATTTCAACCAATCTCCATGAGGATTATCGCTACCAATCCCTATAAAAACCAGTACCGAATAAGGCCAACCTGGGGTAGGGATGATAATTGAGATGGGGAAAGGGAACTAGAGTTAAGCTCCCGTTCCGGAAGATTGCCAAACAAGCTGCACATTTCCTCTCAGAATTGTATACTTTTTATTTAAGGAAAGATGTCCGAAAACATCTTATAGCTTATATTGATCAAGGAAAACAACTGGTACATAAGAATTACAACTCGACGCAACACGGTCAGCATAAAATAAAAATACAATGAAACTCAAACTGACCGTCTTCTTCCGCATCGATCGCCGGCTAACGGAGCTTAACAAATATACTGAAGAAGCAACAAAGAATTGGGCCACCTATAAATACCCTCACCAAACAAGACTTTGAAGACCGCAATAGCCACCCGCCGCGTACGACGAGATTGAATAAACGCAGATGGAACATCGGTTGGGGACACACCAAGTAGCAACGCAGGCTTACAATCCTCCACCACCAATTCAGAGGGTTGGAGAAATCGAACCTTACGGCTAAACAAACGAAGAGATCGAATATCCCACAATAGACCAGCGAACAACTTTTCTTGAACGACACACCAACTGTCAAGATCCATAGGAAATCAACAGATCTGACAACACCTACTCTCACTGCCTCTTTGTCGACGCCAGAAACGTTGACGAGGTAGAGAGAGGCCGACGAGACCTTATTCCAAGACGCCATCGCCGCCACCACCACACCGATGCCTCTATGAAGATCAAAACCAAAACTAAAACCTACCATTAGGGACCTTGTAACAGCACCGAACACAGATTCAAAATCCCCACCCCCTCCCACCGCCAGAGCGGCAGTAAAAGGAGGCGGCGACCGTCGAAATCTGCCAGAGAAACAGAAACCCAATCATCCGCGCCAAGCTCTTCATCGCCACGGAATTCATGGAATCATCCGGGTACAACTATAAAAAGGGTTCCCTTTTCAAAGGGAACTTTACTAGCTCTTAAGCGCACCACGTGGCAGCAGGAGGGACTTTTTGTGGAATTTTTGTTTCTCACGTGTATTTATTTTTTAGATTCGTTTTTTAAAAACGAAATATCTTTAGATCCGCTTATTCAAATTATGAATGGCTTTCATATTTGAGATCCTCTCGTCAAGATGTTCAAAACTAGATCTCATGTTGATATGTTTCGAAAAACGTTTTTTTCGTACTTCCAAAACTAGTATGGTTGTACTTCCGTACATTCAAAACTAGTTTGGTTCTCTGTACAGAGTACACAGAACATGAAAGTACATAGTATACATAACAGAAAGTACAGAATATAGGAACCAGGGTGTATAGTGAACAGAATGTACAGAGTACAGAAACAGGGTGTACAGAATACACAGAACAAGAAGTACAACGTAGACAAAAGATGGTGTACAGAGTACACAGAACAGAGAGTACATAATAAATAGACATACGAAGTACAAGTACACAAAAAACGGAGTACAAAATACGTTGACAGCCGAAATACAAGTACGTTCAAACTCGAAGTACGAGTACGTTCAAACTGGATGTACAGGTAATCAACTTTTAGATGTACAGAAAAAAAGTTCGTCGAAACATATCAATATGGGAACTAGTTTTGAATATCTCGACGCGAGGAGTTGAAAAGTGAAAACGGTTCGCCATTTGAATGGACGGTTCTCAAGATATTTTGTTTTTAAAGTTCGATTTTAAAAAATAAAAGGAAAAAATGCAATCCTCCCACCTCCCGTATGCCTTTCTCTATCATCCTTCTCACTTTCAATATCGTTACGACACTTGGGAGACATGTAAACAACCACGGAGACAAAGCGAGGAGAAACCAACACTTATCACGACGAGAGTGAGCGCGTGAGGTTCTCTTTGCAAAGGAACCCTTTTTCTACTGATTATGGAATCATCCTCAAACTTGTTGGGCCTACCCCAACCTTTTCAGAGTACGTCTAATTGGGTTAGGCCTTGTAACTTGCTAGGCCTTAAAGCCTCACGTGATGGGCCGCATGGTGACGAAGATACAGCCCACGTCCAGAGTGCGGGCTTCTACTTACATCATCTCCCGTTCGTTTTGGTCAATCTCATTCTCGCCGGCCTTGTTCTTCTGCCAGAGGAGAGGGGAGAGGGCGAGAGGCTCTTGCTAGGTTTTAGCACGGGTGAGGCGGCGGCGGGGTCCTGCCGTTGAGTGTTAGGTCGGCCGGAGCGAAGCGGGATGCCCAAGGGCGATGACGCGCTGGCGCGGAAGCGCGGGAAGGTGCGCCGGAAGAAGATGCGCAGCAGCGAGAACGCCGTCTCCACGCGCGTCGCCGCCATCATCGCCTCCAAGCGCCGCCGCAAGGCCGGCAAGCGTCGCGGCTGCGAGGGCATGTGCTACTCCCTCCCTTGCCCCGAGGACCCCTTCAACGACCGCCACGGCAGGAAGAAGCGCAGGACCGACGACGACGACGACGATGCCGACGGCGACCATAAGAAGAAGAGCAAGGATTCCAAGAAGCAGCCGCCGAAGCGGGCCATGTCCGGGCCCAATGCCATACCCGTGCGGGCGAAGAAGACGGAGGAGGACCGTCTGGAGTATGACCGGCCGTCCAAGTTCCTGGTCGTCTGCCTCAACGCGATCCGGGACGCAGCGGGGTCGTCCGAGGACGACGGCGGCAGCATCCACGACACCGCCTCCTGGGGCATGGAGCTCTGGAAGTCCTGCGCGGTGTCGCCGCCACTGGACGTGCTCGACACCAGCTACGCGTACGCCACCCGGGAGCAGACGTCTTGGCTCGTCTCCACCGCCTGCGACATCGTCGCTAGGAAGGAGAAGCTCGGGGTGGTCGTCGCTTGCCCCTTCCTGCTCTATCTCGTCCCCTCCAAGGAAAAGGCTGTGCAAGTGAGTATGAACATCTTGTTCTTGATGCTGGTCATTTCAAGTATTACAAAACGGCAAAGGATGAACAAAAAATGTCATCTTCATCTAGTATTTAATTTGATATCTCTGCATTCCTTGCACAGGTGCGTTCGATATGCAAACCTCTAAAGTCTCTTGGAATCCATTCAGTGAGCTTGCATCCTGGAGCTTCCATTGAACACCAGATTTCTGGGTATGCTGTCCTCAATCATTAGTATCATCTTCCCCGCAAAAATTAAATTAAATTATCAGTACCATCTACCATATAATGATGTAAATATCTTCTTTGTGAGCGTAGTGCCCGTGTATATCGATTTGCATTTGATATGTGCAATGTTAATTCGTTGTCCTGTCTTCTCTATCAGACTAAAGAGTTGTGAGCCCGAGTTTCTTATATCTACCCCTGAGAGGCTTCTTGAATTGGTTTCGATAAAGGCAATTGACATATCGAATGTATCGATGCTGGTGAGTAAATTTGCTATTTTGGTGTCATATTGATGATAAATCACATCAGTTCACTTGTAACTAAGACTTAACCCAATGTGAATGGTCTGACAAATTCTACTGCAATATCCCAGTATGGCCAGTCATTTGTTTGTGCTGACATCAAGAATAATTTCAGGTTATTGATGGGCTAAGGGATTTCGAGGGCCTTAATTTGAGCCCCGTAATTAATTCTATTCGACATACCATATCAAGTGATGCTCAGGTTGCTATCTTTGGTGGCCAATGTGACCAGAGTGCAGCAACTGTGGCTAGAAATCTACTACGTGGAAGAATTACAAAGCTTACTATGAATGATTCAGTTGCTTCTCGAAGTGAATTTATAGCACAACATGTACACTGTTGTACTCCAGAGGAGAAGACATCAAAGGTACCTGGAGTGTGCTGAGCGAGATATCTCATTCTTTCCTACTTCAGGGGAGAGTACTATATTATCTTTCTTTCTTTGGTTGCACTTCAAGTATTCTAGTTCCTCTCACTGGAGATTATGTTGCTTAGGTTGGTCAAACAGTAGATGTACTCTAGCAATATGATCTGAATAGGCATCTGGATCCTGCGCCCTGGTAGTTTGCTACTTACATGCATGTGGTGAATTCATGGTTCATATTTTTTTTCTGCTGCAGCTGTTTAAATTCCAATATTCAGGACAGTGACAAGGTCCTTTTTTTTTTCAGGTTAAGGAAATTCTTGAGCATGTTTTAGTAAAAGATGATAGCAAGTCAGCAAAGGTTTTGCTAGTAGCTGCGAATGATCATGAAGCGCAGAAGCTCTCTTCATCCCTTAAACTGGAAATGTGCACAGTGACTGATGACTCCCATGGCAGCACGTTTACCATATGCAGCAGGTGCGGTGAACCATTCCAAACATCTTTTTATGACATTTCCTATCTCAGAAGACAAACTGAACATGTGAAACATAGCCAATACTTTTCCCCCAAACTTTTTACTTTGAAGTCATACCACCGTTTCGTTGGGTTTTCTCTTTTCAAATATTTTTACCTGCACCATTTTTTGATTTGAGACAAATTGTGTTGTAGCACTATAACATTGGCAACTTATTGTTTGTATGTACTTGCAGCATGGGGCTTATCAATGTCCTTGTGAAAGGCTGGGAGAGCTTGGCAACATCAGGTGTTGAGGAATTTGAGATTGTGCTTGTTGCGGGCTTGCCTCCTTCATTTGACGATTATGTTGACATCCTGACCAGGACAGCTCGTCATGTGGTTGCAGGGGAGGTGCATGTTATGTTCTCTAACACTGATGCTGCTCTTGCAAAGCCCTTGTCTGATGTTCTTGCAAGCTGCGGGCAGAAGATTCCTAAGTTGCTAACCAAGATTGCTAGCTAAATTGACCAGAATTATTCCTGATAGCGACATTCCATGGTGGCTCGGACAGTCCATCAAATTATTTGCCATCCACAACTCTTCCTGTCCACCAAGCAATTTTGTCAGCCTCAGTGTTTTCCGATCTTTATTTCCGTGTAATTCTCATGTGTAAGAACCAATATGCATTTTATATTGTCTGAAAGAAACAGTTGTGATGAGTTTACAAGACGAAATGTAAGTTTTTTGCTGGAAAAATGTATTTGCCGTTTCTGATGTACACCTTCTGAGAGGAAAGGAAAGGCGTAATAATATGTAAAATCTGCGTCCTAAGTTTTTTTTTTTCCTTCGGGAACATCTTCGCGCAAAACCCAACCCAAACCACACATCCTTGCGGCTGACGTCCAAAACAGAGGGACTGGAGAAATCCTGCCGTTCTCCGCCTATGCTTCTCCTTGCTCCCGCCCCGCCGCCGTTGGCGGCCAGCACTCCTCGAACGCGCGGCGGCAGCGCTGCCTTACGCGTTCGCTGCTCGAGCGTGCGCGAGCTTGATGCGTCACCGAGCCGCGGGGCGCTGCCGCCGCTGCAGGAGGCCAAACGGGTGGTGCTGGTGCGGCACGGGCAGAGCACCTGGAACGCGGAGGGGCGCATCCAGGGGAGCTCCGACTTCTCCGTGCTCACGCCCAAGGGGGAGTCTCAGGCCGAGACCTCCCGCCTCATGCTCCTCTCCGACTCCTTCGATGTCTGCTTCGCCAGCCCGCTCGCCCGGTCCCGCCGCACCGCCGAGATCATCTGGGACACCCGCGACAAGGACCTCATCCCTGACTCCGAGCTCCGGGAGATCGACCTCTACTCCTTCCAGGTTGGCTAACTGCTCGCTGGGTGTTTGTCCAGATGCTTGGCAGCCGGCAGGTGCTTGTTGAAATGCTGTACTGACGAGCTGGCGATTCTGGTCTGCAGGGACTCTTGAAGCATGAAGGGAAGGAGAAGTACGGGGCTCTGTTCCAGCAGTGGCAGAAGAATGCACCAAGCTGCAGTATCGATGGGCACTACCCTGTGAGGGAGCTCTGGGACCGTGCACAGAGCTGCTGGGAGAGGATCTTGGCGCACGAGGGCAAGTCGGTGCTTGTGGTTGCGCACAATGCAGTTAACCAAGCGCTTGTCGCCACCTCGTTGGGTAGGTGCTACCAGATTTTTATGTGGGTGCTGTAATGCCAACTGCATGTTTGCAATTGAGGTGTGGATCCTGGTGTTTGTGTTTAGGACTTGGCACTGAGTACTTTCGGACTCTGCTCCAAAGCAATTGTGGTGCTAGTGTGCTGGATTTCACCCCACAGGCTGGTGGACGCCCGCCAAGTGTATGCCTCAACCGCTTAAATCAGGTGAATGTAACTTTGTTTGCATCAGTGAATTTTGTTTTACTTTGCATTAACACGAGATACTGCTACTTTATACCAAGTTCGAGTTTCAAGAAACTGTTTGAGTGGGCTGTTTCATCTGCTACAATCATCCTTGGTATGGAAAAAATTCATTGACCGTCTATTTCTAGATAGTTGCACCAACACAAGTAATAGTTATTGAAATTAGATAACTTCACCATGCTTACCTTTATTCAGTGACATGTTTTAACCACTGAGCATTACTTATCTGTGCTCCATGATCTACTCCAACATAATATTGTAGTTTGCAATGTTGGATTGTTGTGAGGTGTCCTCTTTATTTCCAGGTTTATTGCTAATTAGTGGAAGACTTGTTAGTGTTTATTTCACATGACAATTTCTAGCAACTTGAGCGCATGAGTGACTTAATTCAGTATTGTTTTAATAAGATAATACATATGTTTGAAGATACAAGACATAAGCGAAGTAATCAAATGATGATAACATGTGCTTTAATGTTTGGCCCATGTTTGTATTTCGTGCAGACCCCGGACTCTCCTGTTTCTGCTGAAAGTTCTGCAGGTAGAAAGTCGAGTAGGAGGATCATTCTGGTTTGCCAAGGGGCTACACAGAACAGTTCCGAGGTATGGATTTTTCCTCCTGTGCATGTGTGTTTTAACAGAATTGCACTTCCTCTCACCTTCTGGATCAAGTCAGGGAGGCAGATCAACTACTATTCTATCTTATTTTCTAAATTAACTATGTGACTGGAGTTTTATTTTAAATTGAGAATGTAGATAACTGCACAATGCACCATTTGTAGTCTTTTGAGTTATGTCCAGCGGAAAAGAAGAAGTCTTGAGTTTTGTATGTTGTTTTTTTGAACTCCAGGGTAGTTTAGGGGGAGTAGGTTATGCACCGCTGAACATGCTTGGGGTTATACAGGTAATTCACTTTTTTTTGTTTGGCTTAAATGAATGATTTATTTCCCATACAAACAACTGTACTCATTTTTGGACAAATGCTTATAGTCTCAGAAGACTGCGGAACTGCTTCTAGATCTGAATGTGAACAGTATTATCTGTAGCCCACAAGTTGCAGCTGTGGATACTGCAACTGCCATATGCGAGGTGAATACAATCTGAACTGACTGCAAGATTCAGTTAATTGCGTTCTATCTTATTTCCACCAACTTTTCACCTGCGTGTTCTTATCTGGTGGAGTTATTTGTAGGTCCAAGAGGCTGCAGATTGCTTAGGTGCTGACTGTGTGCCTCGTTACGTTGAAATGAAGAATTTGCTCGGACTCGAAGTCGATGATGCCTTTCAAACGATGCAAAAGGTTTGGTTATCTCCAGTTTCTTTGGTTCATGCTAAGCGTCATACTAGCTTCACCATGTGTCCTGAAAATCCACGTTGGCATGATGGCGATGATTTTTTTTTTTTTTTTGAATGGTGATGGAGATGATTTTGTTGTGAAGTTAAGACACCATGAATTACAACATCCAGAGTTTGAAAACTACAACCCACGTTCAACACTCACCATGCACTTCTTGTTAAATCTTTCTCATGTGCATATTAGCTGGTTATACTTGGAAGTTATTTCGCATTTTCGAGATGAAAAATAACAATTCCCCCTTCCTCTCAGCAGAGCCTTGGACAAATTGTTCAGTCTGGTTGGATGGGCGGCATGGAAGGCATAAAACTACATGCATTATGGGCTCAATCAGAGGAAGCATGGCAAGCTTTGGTGAACGAATTGCCAGACGATGATGCCGCGGAGTCAGACCGAGTCGTCGTCGCCGTCGGCCATCCCGCCATCCACCTGGCACTGATCTGCAGGTGCCTGAATCTAACAAAGGAGTACATGGCGTCTTTCCATCTTGACGACGGCAGCATCAGCGTGATCGATTTCCCGGACGGCCCAAAAGGAGGAGGTATCCTCAGATGCACGAATTACACGGCCCATCTGGGAAGATGGTCGATACCGATCACGAAATCAACAGAAAACAGTGACGAGTTCTGATTTGCTTTCCTCTACTACAGTACAAGGTAATTAACATCGTCAGTTTCTTGAGGAAAATGAAATGAGCCTGTAGATATCATATACACTGACTGATGTACATAGCATCGTCCACCTGTCTTATATGTGAAGATCATTTTCATTGTATTGTACATTAATATGTACCCAGCACAAGTTTCCAAAGAAAAATGTTATTATATATATCCAGCATTTATGATATTCCCTTCGATTCATAAAAAGTGTCACTCATTTTGTATAAAGTTAGTATAAATTTAGTGTCGCTTATTTTGTACTCCCTCCGTTCCATAATATAAGATGTTTTAGCATTTTTTTTCCATCCGTATCTAGACATGTTTTAGTGTAAGATTTATTTGAATCTTACACTAAAACATGTCTAAATACGAATGAAAAAAGAAATACTAAAACATCTTATATTTAGAAACGGAGGAAGTATTAAATTAGTGCAAACTTTATACTAAGTGGGTGATACTTTTTATGGATTGGAGGGAGTATATATTGTCACGAGCGTTCCAGTACCATTTGTACATGGTCGCATGGATAACTTTGCTGTTGTGATGTGCCCCGAACTCCGAAGTGGTTATCGCTGGAGCAAAAGTGGGCATTGGATGGTTGCAAAAGCGGTTGTCCTGATCGATCTGCATGCGAGACGTGTCTCCCTCCTGCCACGCGTACCTCGTCATCCTCGAGCAGCTCGGCATGGCTGCTGCAAATCCGCGAACCTTCGCCTAGCTTGCTCTGTTCGACTGTTCCCCTGCGTACGGTGCTGGTGGTGTACACTGTGTACCTCATCCCCAATGGATCCAGGGCCCCACCACCCGTCCACGTACGACGACTACCACTTCCTGCCGGCCGCCGGAGAGAGCACCGACGGCAGCGACACCCTCCTCTTCCTCGCCGTCCCGGCAGGCTGGCTCATCCGGCTGGTCGCCTTTCTCGGCGAGCGCGTCATCTCCGCGGTCCTCACCCTCGTGGTCCTCCCAGTCGCGGCGCTCGTCGGCGAGCTGCGCGCCGTCCCAGCGGCCGCGGCCTCCCTCGCCCGCCGCGCCGCCGTCGGCGTGCTCGCCGCCGCGTTCACCTTCGCGGCCCTGGCCGCCGCCTTCGTCGCGTCCCTGCTGCTCGGCTTCGTCCTTGTCCGGCACTGGGTCGAGGACCCGGTCACCGTGCGCCAGCCGCTCTACTTCGACTACACGGAGCCACAGCCGACCGCCGCGGTAGCCCTTGGCGGCGCGTGGGGCCTCGCGGCGCCACTGCTGCCGGAGGGGCACTCCGTCAGGGTGTCCCTGGCGTTGCTCCTGCCTGACTCAGACCACAACCGTCAGATCGGCGTCTTCCAGGTATATCTATCACATCATCAGTCCAACTCCAAATTTGTCAGAAATTTTCCATGTTCCTTTGCAATTCCATCAACTTGATCATCTGAATTCGTCCATTTCGCAAACTCACAATTAGATGACCTTTTCTTTCCCTTTGCTTGTCACGTCTCATCATTCACACTCCGAATTCCCCTGAAATTAACTAACATGTTCCTTTGCAATTCCCTTGAAATTCGATCAGCTTGATTATTTTAAATTTACTAAATCTTCCATCTCACAAACTCACATTTAGATCAAAGCAGAGGCGATCGCTCCAAGCGGAACCACCATCTCCTCGACCACCCAGCCATACATGCTGAGGTACAAGAGCACTCCCGTGCGGCTAGCGCAATCGGCGCTAACGATCGTGCCGCTCGTCATGGGCGTGCGCAGCGAGAGCCAGTCTGCCACGCTCAAGATTCTGTACTACAGGGAAGGCCACGGCCGCCACAAGAGAACAGGGCTCATCAGAGTTTCTCTGCAGCCAAGAGCCTTGACTGTGCATCTGCCCCAGGTGTACAAAGCAGAGATCACCGTGCAGACGGCACTCCCATGGTTGAAGGCCGTGGCGCGCAGCATGAAATGGACAATGTGTGTGTGGCTGTCTTTCTGCATCTACGTCATCCTCTCCTTGCTCGCCGTTTGCTGGGTCCGGCAAATTGCACTATCGGCCAGGAGGTTATCTGATCATCAAGTGAATGTGAAGACAATTGCTAATCTGGGTGGAAGAGATATCGGTCAGAGTTCTCATGAGGAATTATCAAGAGGTGGGGTTGTGAAGTGGAGGGATAGGAGAGGCAAGAGGAAAGCGCAACAAACAATCCATGGCAGAATGGTTGAGCTCAAGCTCGATGAGGGCTCAGCTTCTAATGCTGCAGTGGTTGAGGCTGATGAAGTCATCGACAACGGTCAGGGGGAGCCTCTTACTTCTCGATCGTCGGTGCCCGAGTCCCGTTAGTTCAGTCAAAGCAGTTTGCTGTGAAGTTTATGTTGACTGTTTATCACACGTAGGAGATCTGAAGGGCTTCCATACGGAAATATGTATAATGCAAATAATGGCAAACATATGTATGTATTAATTGATAAGCCGAGTCACATAAACTGTGCTCCTTATTCATGTTGCTCCCATGTTTTTAGTGTTTGGTTGACATATGTTTGCAGGAACCGTGTATTGTCTCCTTCATGGTTACAGATGTTGGACTGATGAGCATGTTCCTATCTCAGGTCAGTCTCAGCAATTATGTGTCTTTGCATACTTTCCAGGACAGAGATTATAGCCACTTTCTTTCGTGTGATCATGTATTTTACCTTAATTGTAATTTTGCGCTTTCTTCTACGTAGGCTCTACTCCTAGTTGAATCACTTCAAAACACACAAGCATTTATGTAAATTATTTTGCAATTGTCTGGCTTAAGGCACGAAAAAGGGGAATATAATGGTGTAACTCAGATAATGTGCAGTCAAATCCTAGAAAATCCAATCCAATTCCATTTTTGTAGCTACTTGAATTTTGCCAATTCATTTGGTTTGTTGGATCGTGTAATTTTATTTGAGATTGAAACTGGCCATCTTGTAGACTGGCTGTATGTCTGGTCATCTGGTTCCTTAAAATATTTTGAAAAATTTCTTCAGAGATAAGTTGTATAATGACGGCAAGGACAATTCCAAAACAGCGTGCTGTATCATTTTTGTGGTATATGGATAAACATTTTATACCTTTTGAAATCAATTTTGTTGGTTGTCGGGAGACTGGAAATTAAATATTGCGCAGAGAACTTTCTATCCTCATCATTTATAGTACTGGATCATGTAACACATGCTGTCCTAAAACTCATAAAATATACGTACTGTGTCCTTTTCGTTGCCAGTTATTGTCTCCTTTGTAGCCAAATATCCAAATCTCACCTTTATGCGCCAAGAGCACTCTATGTCCATCAGAGGCAGATTGAACAGGGAATGCTTATGTGCACCACATAGTTTCTTTTAGGTTATATAATTAAGTATCATCGCTTACCAATGCATGGTTAAGTGCTGATTTTGCATGACGAGGAAATTGTGCTTTATATGGAACGAACCAGATTTAAGTGGTCCGTTTCAACTAATCGGTAATGTTTTACTATGCACAGTGCTCAAGCATACGATGATCTTGGCATCATGTTTTCTTAGTGATCTGGGGTAGTCGCTGCTTAAGTAAATTTGTTCCTTTGCACTGTGCATTTGTGGTCCAATTGTTTTTGAGAAAATGCAAAAAGCTCTGCTTCTGGATGCATTGATAGAAAGAACTCCTGAATATGGTGTTGCCTTACCATTAGGAAACTGATTTGAGGTCCTTATAAATCTGCGAATTTCATAGGAGGATATGTAATGATCAAATCCTTAGCATGAGCAGCACAAATTGTTTGTCGGGAAGTGTTGAGCTCCAGACAGTGACATGTCTATACTCCAGCAGTGAGATTGATTGAGTCACTGGGACAGTGACATGTCTAAACAAAAGTCAAGTAGGCTGATGGTGGAACAGACGTTCTGATATTGATACAAATTATATGGTTTTGAGCAAGTAGCTTCTGGGACTGCTCCAACATCCAACCACATCATGGTAGGAAGAAGCCAAGTTCATCTCCAACAGGAGCAACCACATCATGTATGCGTACTTCCTTCAACTGCCTCGCTTCTGTCGGTTAGTGTAATATATATCCACTTACCCAATTGCATAATATTATCTTGCCAGTTAGTTCTATAGTGGGTCTGACACAGAAAGGCCTCTTTTGTCAACTTGTGTTTGCTGCGTTAACAAAACCCTCGTTGCCAACTTGATCTAGCGTAATGTTCCACTAATCAAAATACTTGGGCCATATATTCATCTTCGTGTCATCTGGATGGAAATATGGCGACTCCTGTTGTGAAGACCCACGTTATGTGATCTACGACAGCTGATATGCAGTACAAACATTTTCCAGTGCTTCTAAGATCAAGTGGCGGTAGTGCGGTTATCCGCGACCATCATGGGAGATTCATTTCAGGTGCTTCCCATTTTTTCCCTGCATTAACGGATCCAGAGCGTTGTGAAATGTTGGCCTGCTGACTGGGTATCAAACTAGCTCTAGAAAATGGGATTCGGAAACTGGTGTTGGAATCTGATTGTTTGAGTGCGGTGGTGAAGATAAAGAATAGGGAGTTGGACAGATCAGTATATGGTCCTGCTGTTGAAGACATCAAAGCGTTGCTTGAAGGGACTGTGATTCGGCATGTACGGCGAGAGGCTAATGAAGTGGCGCATCGCCTAGCTAAGGATGGCTGCGAGAATAATTTGTGTAAAACTTGGGTTGTTCCTCCCGTGTATGTAGAGAACCTGGTGACATCTGAGTGTGTCCTTGATTAATAGTAAATTGCAGCCTTGATCTAAAATAAATAAATCAAGTGCTATGTTTTGACCATGAGTTTAATGTGTAATGTAATTGATGGACTATGGGCTAGTGAAGAGTTTGCAGTCGTGCTCCAGTGCGACGCATCCTGTGCAATGTGTTCGTTGGAGAGACACTGGTCAGGTGACAAGATAGAAAAAGTCTTTTGTTCTTCTATCTCACCTTCTAGGATATTATATTTCCACTAGTTAAATCTAAATGATTGAGAGGTTGAAACTTTGTTTTCTGCAATACACATGTTGTCATGGGACCATGGAAGAGTGATGCATGCATCCATTGGTCCCTCTCCCTCTCAACATTTTGTTGTCTGAGACATGGATCTGATCGGCCTGGCCTGACATTTGTTTCACCCTGCTATCACTTTCAGTTATTTTTTTCTGACCAATGTTTGTTACTCAAAGTATGGTCACCTGATTACATGCCATATATATGTGATTTTCTTTTGTGATCACGTAGGACATGGAGAGCTGCATGTACATAATATACCCACGATATGTGCTTTTGCAATGACTGGTTATTTCCCATTAAACCGTTTGACATCTTGGGATTTCAGGTTTTTTTTAATCCGAGATAAATTCTAGTGAAATAAAGATAACGGGTTTGTATATGGTGGGCACTTGGGTTTGGTATTTTTACATCTTTAAAACTTCTAAACAGTTTCTCTTAATTTGACCATGTTATAAGAAGTACATGAAACTTTCAATCATAGGTTTACATGATTTTATTTTCCATACCCACATTTTCCAATATGAACCATATTTATGAATCTTTGAGGAATTCTAGCACCCCACCACGGCAAGGATTAGGGATGATGTTCTATAAACCTGGTGAAATTTGAAGTTCAAACTCATTATCATTCGAGAGACGAGAAGAAAAAAACTATGCGTGAATAGCGATGTTGTACTCTGTGTCACTATTTATTGTTGAATTTAGTCTTTTCATACATTCCAAATGAATTTGACTATGAAGGAAATTTCACATGCTTGTAGAACATCATCTCTCCAACATATCGGGGCAAATCAAGGGTTTTCCTTGGGTGCCATGGCACCCCATCCAAAATAGCAAACTGATATACACCATATACTTAGCACTAGTTGTTGACGGTCTAGAGTCTATGTTGGAACTATTTGTTGGAATTATGATGATATTTGGAACAAATTATACTATTTCCAGTGTGTTTCACACAAATTTTGAACCGATATGTTCAAATTATGTTACCCATACATTTCACATATGAACTGCGGTCTGCGGCACCCCTAGAGCTAAGATGCTACGTCTGCCGCTGGCGACATACAAATTTTAGAACTTTAAAATATGTAGTATTTCACTATGTTTTCACAGGTTTCTACTCTAACTTGGTTTCGAGCGGATATTTTTTCGTTGTTGTGATAGGCAACAGCCCATCTTTATGTCTACCCAATGTTTTAGCCGGTTAGATTAGTCCATTGATGATCGATCGTGTAGTTCTGTAGGGTTCACGCCGCCGTCTGCTCTCGGCTTTGAATCAGATCAAAAGATCCACTCATCAAATACCGCTGCCAACATGTTTATGGATCCTGGCGAAACAAGCAGCAGCGGACGGCGGCGGCCGCCGCTGATAATCGATCGTCGCCCGCTTGCCGGACGTACGTACAACTAGATTATTTATCAAGGTACACTATACAGTAGATGTACTACCTATTCCGATCTAGAGAGAAATCTATACCTAATAATAAAAGCAATAAGCCTTCTTTGATCGGTCATTGGTCGGTCCGTCATAGTTTCGTTGGTACGTCGGCCCTGTGGATGGATTCGTTTACTACGTCGCCTGAGGTTCAATGGGTTCGTGTTCGTTTCGTACATACTCCGCGTAGGTGTTTTTCTGTTCGCGAGAGTGTTTATGGTACGTCAATTGACACCTGTTCCCTCATCGAGTTAGAGTCAGAGTCCTGCACGAGTAATCATACGACTCCCGTCGATCCGTTCTCCGCCGCGCGCCATCAAATTGTTTCCTTCGCACGTTGTCAGTCAAACAAAAATCGAAGCTTGCCAGGAGGTCCCGAGTCCCGACGAAAATCCAGCCAAAACCAGCGGACCGGGAGTAAGCGGGATGCGATGACGCCGACGACAGTGTGCTCCGCGCCGTCGAGATCGGCCCTTGCGCTTCCCGCCGCCATTGCAGAAGCCCATGCCGTGACGCCGCCGGAGAAGCCTGCACCTCCGGGTGTTCCTCTACCTCTACTGACCGGACAACGCCCCACACGTTCTGCGGATCAACCGGCCATGCCGGCCGAGCTCCTCGCAGCTCCTATACAGCTCCGCCACAAGCTTCGAGAGGCAGAGCACTGCCATAGTGCCATGGATACACCGCGGCCCCCTGCCGGCTTGTCGTGGCCTTTCCGCCGTGCCCCGATGCAGATGCCACTATGCCACCATCGCTCCTGCCATCAGCGAAATTCTCTTCCCTGCGTCATCCGTGGGCGATTCTCTGCCTCCCGCGCCACGCCATCCTTATCCCATCTCCCTTCCGAGGGTTCCGAAGCTGCACAGCTCACAGCACGTCACCACCGCCAGGTCTCCTCCTCTTCTCTTCTCATGTTAATTTGTGGTTAAGTGATTAAGGTTTATGCACGAAAACATGGATACATAACACATTGGATTCGGAGATGGATGCATGTATACATGCAATTTTCACACATATTAACAAGTGAGCTTGCTATGGCAAAAGAGAAACTACAGAGTAAAGACTATCAGACTTATTAGTTGGACGTAAACTGGATGCACATTTGATTGAGTAGACATCCCATCTCTGAACATAAACTCCCTGCATTTCAGTAAATTCCTTTTGGGGTTATAATATAGATTCAGGATGGCTGGTTTAAAGTTGGAACGTTCGGAGGAACTATGAATCCGTAGGAAGAGATTATAGTACGGTAACGCTCAGAGATGATTAGTCTCCTCATCACTCAAAAGTCAAATCTATGTGGCTTTGGCCGTTGATGCAGTTTCAGTCTTCATATTTTTGCAGCCCATACGAATTTATATATAGTTCAACTACCGCTTGCTGAAATATTGTCCTAGCTAATGCATACATGAATCCTCAACTTTATCTGATTATGAAGTGTTTCCATAATTAACCATTACATGTATGTATACCTGAATCCTTCTTCTGATTTCTTCTGCAGCTAGGTTCAGCAGTTCTGTTAGTGTAATAATATGAGGTTTTTCTATATGCTAAATTTATATTGATCACAAGCAAGTAGCAATTTACTTCTTTTCATCTCATTGTGAATTTTCATGTGTCCATTTGTGATTGCAGACTGTCAGTCCGCAGATACATGCAACTCTTTCAGTATTTCTTCGTAATAGTTTCTTGACCAAAACAATCTTTTATTTTGAAAAGCCATGGCACTGACTAGGTGCTAACATTTTCCAATATTTACAGGTCAAAACATCTTAATAAATCATTTGACCCCTTTATGCGAATTCACGACAGGGAATTTTTCTCCCCGTTGCAACGCACGGACATGTTTGCTAGTAATGTATCATATAAATTGCTTGCCTAAGCCTACCGCTTCTATCTGGAATCTGGATTTGTATGAAAATTGAGATCTGATAAAGTGGTTCCAGCATCTTTTTCCCCTTTTTTTTATCACGGGTTGTTAATTATATACATATGTTAATTATATCCATCTATGTTAATATTTGGATAAATTTATATTCAAGTGATATTATTGCTAAACATACTCTCGATTTTCTAGATGATCTTTTGAAGGAGAGAGCCGGCGAGGTTGGTAACAAATATGGCATCTTGTTGCAAAACCTTTGAGGACTCGTCCAAAGGATCAATCCACAAACTCACAAGAAAACAAACAATCTACAACGGGCAAAAATCTTCATCCAAAATGTTCCCTATCTGCTCTAGAATCTGCTTCGAAAAGACAACAAGGAGTAAGGTTTGATGATTGGATGAGAACAACACACCACACCGTTGTCACCCCCATGATCCAGCATCGCTGGGCAAGGACTTCGTCGCGTGATCGGACGGTTCACGTGTCCCCATTCACGATCCGACGGCGTAGCGCGCTTCGCCAGCACACTTAAATTAAGTAGGATCGAACGCGCCTCTCGCCACCGCTCCGGCAGTTGGCAGCTCGGAGTTGACCCTCGCCGACGGGTCGCCATTATGAGCTGAGAAAGTGAGAATCACAGGCCACCACCGCCCCCGCAGATCTCGTTACAATGGTGAGCGCGGCCAGTCTTCTGCTGCTGCCTTCGTCCGTGCGGGACCTCGCCTCCTGCGTCGTCGCCGACGTCGCCGCCTGCACCACCCCCGCCTCCACCCTCACCTCCTCCGCCGGCTCCACCTCCTCGCTCTCCGTCACGGTCACCTACCGCGCCAGCACGCTACTCCCAGGACTGAGCTCTCCCCTGCATCTGCGCCTCACCTGGACCCGCTCAGCGCTCGGCCCCACCCTCTCCTTCTCCCCGTCCGCCTCCGCCCCCGCCGTGCCCCTCCGCCGGCGCAGAGGCACACGCTCCGTCTCCCTGGACGACTTCGGCGCTGGCTCCGGTCAGGGGTGCTGTGGACAGGTCGTCGTGTTCTGGGACCTCACGGCCGCGCGGTACGAAGCCTCCCCGGAGCCACACTCCGGGTACTACTTCGTCGCCGTCGCCGGCGCTGCCGAGGTCGTGCTGTCCGTGGGCGACCTGGCCGCGCATTTCGTCGAGGAGAGATTCGAGGGCCGGGTCCCAGAGGCCTTGTCGCTCCCGGTCGCGCGCAGGGAGCGCGTCGTGGCGCCGGACCCGGCGGCGATGCACACCGCGCGGCGCGTCCGGTTCGCCGAGAGCGGGCCGGAGCACGAGGTCAGCGTGGGGTGCTCCGGCGGCGTCGGCGGTGGCGGGGCCGAGGAGGAGCTGTGGGTGAGCATCGACGGGAAGCGCGCCGTGCAGGCGCGGCGGCCGCGGCTGAACTTCAGGGGCAACCAGACCGTGTTCGTCGACGGCGCGCCGGTGGACGTCATGTGGGACCTGCACGGCTGGTGGTTCCGGAAGCCGCCGGCCGGCTGCGCCGTGGTCATGCTCCGGGCGCGCAGCGCGCTGGAGAGCCGGCTATGGCTGGAGGAGGAGGAGGAGGCTGCCACCGCGCCGGGGTTCTCACTCGTTGTCCAGGCCTTCAAGTCCCGCCTTGATGAGCTATCATCTGCCCATCGATGATCAGCGACTACTCAACCACTGCAAAGAGAAGATGGTGAATTTGGGGAATTTAGCAAACTGAGATGAGATCTTTTTTCTTTCCATTGAAGGGATCCATAAGTTTACAGGCAACAAGATCATGGACATAACAGGTGATATACATTGCTGTTTGTGTGCGTGTTGGATCCTTCTCCTAAATGTAAGTACAGTCAACAAAGAACAGCAAAATTGTTTACTGTGTAAATGTGTATAAGATCCTTATTTGTTGAATGACGAAATCTTTCTTTAAATCCTTCTTTTGTTGAATGATTAGGTGGTGTAGAGCCATAGTTTCTATTTGCTGTCATGGAATGCAGCAGTAACCTTGATACAGTGATACAGTTACAGGTATTTATCAGCCTAGTGTTTGATGGCCATGTCCTTCTCATGGGCATGTTATCATGGTGAGAACAGTCAGTGGCATTTGACAAAATGGACACTGGGACAAAATGCTGCTTCACCAGGAATGTGAGATGTCTGATTAACTGGTTCCAGGTAGTAGACGCGAACAATGGTTGTTCAGGAAGAAGCTATGCATACCTGCCTCAGTATTTGAGTATGATAAACAATGAACTGTCTGAGCGTGATTAACAAATAATGTGGGTACTTCAAGAAGAAACCTGGATGAATTCTCATATTTACATAAGCTCCCTGAAAACTACTATCATATAACAGCCATCTTTGCACACCTCAAAATGTTTCTAGTTTTACAGGGCTGCTCCTATTGCTACGCCAAAAGGAACTCCAAGCAGGTACCTTGCAGCTTGTAGGATCCTTGCTAGCTAGGGTTACATCACGGAATGCCAACGGCACGAGGGCTCCCTATGTTCAGTTTCACCGTATCGTTGTTATTCTCACCAGGAGGGCTAACCTCAGACGGTGTCAGATTATTTCCACGATCCACAGATGGATGGCACACTACCTGAATCTGACTCACCTGTACGGGTTCGTTTATACGAACCCCTGACGATGTCCGTGGCGAATGCCCTCTGTCGGCGAACAGGCAGCGGCATGGATCGGATCCTGACACTTCAGTCGAGTACGGGGTTATTACTATCACTCGGCTTGGTAGATGCGGCACGGCGTGCTTGACTCCAGGGTTGCCGCGGAGCGAAACTCTACATACAGGGCATGTCGTGTGCTGCTTTAGCCAGAGGTCGATGCACGCCACATGGAAATCGTGGCCGCAGTAAGGAAGAACGCGGAGAACGTCATTATCTTCGTATTCTGCGAGACAGACGACACACCTGCGAACGAGGATTGCAAATGGTTCAGGATATAGGTTTTGTGTCGCTAAACAACAACAACACAAGGCAGAAAATGGCAGTTCAGAATGCATCAGCTATTATTCCTCGCTTCCCTCTCATCGAGCACAGACAAGGATTTAACCTACTTGATAACAGTGCCCCTACCTTTCCCCATCTTATTCAGGAACAGTTAAACATTTACGTGATACCCCATTATAGAAAGACAGCGGTACACCTCCCTCTCCGTTGCATAGCACGAAGCAAAACATTTGGAAGAAAGCTGAGAGCTCCTCCAGATCGAGTCGTTGAGTAAGAGTATTGTGCGGTTCTCAGACGCCAAAATGACATTGCCAGATAAGCCCACCTCACCCCAGCTAAACTATAACAACTAGAAGAACTAAGGCAACAGCCTGCACGTCCAATTGGCATGATACCCCACTATGATGCAATTGATCATGTGGCATTAGCTGATTAGCTCGCTGTTCAGTAAGACAACTACATCATGGGGTAGTAGTCAAAATCTAATTAAACACACCGTCCATATTCTGGTAATAAAAGGTGGCAGGGTTTTTCCACTTTGCCTGAGGCATCAACATCCACAAGGGCAACCAGAAAATGTATCTACGTGACGCTGCTTCGTCAGTACTACTCAGTAGTTGCCATCACACTCATCTGTTCCCGCTGTACCGGTGTATCTCCCGCGTGCGGCTTGGCGACGGCCGGCGCGTCGCGTTCTGGCTGGACTCGTGGCTCCCCTCAGGCCCCCTCTCCACGTCAATGCCGGAGCTCCTCTCCCACTGCACCTCTCCGTACGCTACCGTAGCCGATGTGCTGGCGAACGGGCTCGACCGCTTCCTCGTCCCCCGTCTCTCCGCAACTGCTGCCCGTCAAAAAGCCGTGCTGTTGGCCTCCGTCGCGACCGCAGAACTCTCGAGTGAGGCTGACACTCGCTCGCTGCCGCTGTGTGGCAAAGCCGGCAACAAGCTGCGGACCTCTGCACTCTACTCTCTGTGCACGACCGGCGGTGTGCGGTCGCATTTCTTCGACTTCATCTGGAAGAGCCGCGCCCCTTCTAAGGTGCAGTTCTTCGCTTGGCTTTTGGTGCAAGGGCGCATCCAATGCCGATCGAACCTGCTGCGGAAAAACATCCTCACCATTGAGGAAAGCGGGTGCCCCGTCTGCAACGCCCCGCTCGAGACGGCTGAACACATCGTGCTCACCTGCCCCTTCGCCATCAACTTCTGGGCGGCTCTTGGAGCTCGCCGCGATGCCGATGTCACTCTTGCTGAGATTGACCCGTGCCCCGGCGTCCATGCTTCGCCTCCTTTGCCTCTGGCACCTGTGGAAGCACAGGAATGGCGTCGTCTTCAATAGTTCAATGGCCTGACTCCCTCCCTCGCCCTCGCCCGGAAGAACTGCCGCGACGACGCGGTACTCTGGCAAGCTCGCCTCCCCCTTGATCACAGGCAAGATGTGGACCTGTGGCTGACGTACCTCCTCCCCGTTCGACTCTGAGGCTGTCTGTAGTTAGGCGTGCGTGTGTGATCTCTGCGTGCGTGTGTCTGTAACTCCCCCCCTTTTTCCCTGGGGTTTCATCTATTCTGTTCCATGGCATGGCAGGATTCTCTCGAGAGGATGCAAGAGAAAGATGCCACTAGCATCGGCATCCCTAGTTGCAACATTGGATTCCCCAATCAACCGATCTGATCCTACCAAACAATGTGCGCGATCGATCGAGCCCTGCTACAGTCACTTCCGAACTGCGATTAGTTCAGTGATGACGAGTTGACGACGCAAACTAATGGCGCAGGCGATGCGAATCGCGACTGGTAGAAGCGAATCTTGGAACAACGGGAGGCGAATCGCGACTGGTAGAAGCGAATCGATGGGCACTTACATGGCGGAGGCGTCCGCCGCCGCCTCGCCGCGGGGGGAGCCCGCGAAGGAGAAGGCGCGGGTGGGGAAGGCGGCGACGGCGGCGGGGTGGAGCCCTCCCCCTCCAGCGGTGTGCCCCTGGCGGCCGGCCGGTACGTGGGAGGAGTATCCGGCTCTGGTCGCGATGGGCGGGAAGCGGGGGAGCGGAGGGGAGGGGTGTCGGCGGCGGCGGCGGCGCACGCGACGGATGAGGGCGCACACGAGCCGGGAGCACACGAAGATGATGAAGAGCACGCTGGCGCAGAAGCCCAGCAGCGTGAGCACCGTGCTCGCCGACACCATTGGGGCGCCCCCGCCGGCGCGGCTCTCTCTCTCCCCTCTCCCACCTCTTTCTTCTCTAGTGCTGCTCAGTTATTCGGTTGGAGAATCCGGCCGTATCGTTCGCTCACAGTTGGGTTGCGTTTCCGTTCCGTTTATATTGTTCAGAAGAAGATACAAGGCGAACACCACGCATACCACCACATCCACATGTACAAATTCACGAGGTGTCCTGCTGTTTTCGCGTGATCGCTAGGCAAGCATCTCCTCCCCTTCTTCCCTCCTCTCGCCCGCTCTTTTATTTTCCGAATTTAGATCTGCAATTAGGTTATTCTGTCAGATTTAGTGTTAGTCTGAATGTAGTATGTCAAATTTTGTTCTAATTATTGTTTGTGTAGTTAGTAACAACTACAGTTTTCTGTTTTTTCCTGTAGTTTGGATGATGTCGTTGAGAGATCAGGTTCAGTTTATTGGGGAAGACAATTTGGACGGATTTTTAGCAGATCGGACATACCGGTGTTGAATCTGTCTGCACTAATAATCTTTCAGGGTAGTGCATTAAATAATATATACTCCATCCGTTCACTAATACAAGTCGTTTTGGCAAACTTGACAAAACATTTTATATTAATGAACAGAGAAAATATTGTGTTAGGAAAAACGAATGGGAACAAATGGAGATAGCTAGAAGCATGGCTCGGATAGAGAAGCTGCTTAGAAAATTTTAGAATGAGAAGATTTTACATTTGACAGTTATTAAATACAATCAAAAGCCACCCGTAAATTTGGACACGATTATCTTTAAAGCTTAAGTGCAAATTAATCAGCCAACTGTTTTTATCAGTTTGATAAAGATGGCGTCACATACATTTCCGATGAATAGATTGTGGAAGACCTTCATCTAGTTGTAGTTGACTTCTCAGATGTGTTTGATCTTAACACACAACAGAGCTTCAATTTTAATTTGTAGAAGGGAAAACAATGTTTGTGTAGAGGAAAAAAATCTAAGAAGAAGATTTTTATTACGACACTTGTGAATGCATACCAGAAGAGCACAACACAATGCTAGCAGAAGAATTGTAATTAATAGAGAAGATGAAACATTAACAGAAATAAAGAAATGTTCCTGCTGAAGAGGAATTAATGGATTTTTTTAAAGAAACATAAGAACCAAAGGGAGGATCCTATTCAGCAATAATAAAGCTGATGCAACTTTGGAAGAGATTTTTGAAGAAAGATGAGGTTGAAGAAAGATGAGGATGATTTAGAGCCTGCGGAAGTAACTGAAGCTTATAATTTTTAGAGAAATGAAGCCACTTAAACCAGGCCCAACAAGTAGATCACATCATGAGGCATTGTAGATTAAAAGCTTCTTTTCTTTTCCCTAGTCCGACGAGTACAACACTGCTGGTGGTTTGGGTGATATTTTCGACCATGATGAATGTATTGCCATTTTCAACTACTAATTTTGAAAGCTGCCTCGGCTCCGGGAACGCGAAGCATAAACTCGACCCAGCGAAGTAATGTGTCTTCGTGACGTGGGCATACCTTCCGGGCACCCCACTATTGTCGTACCCGATGCGGCCCAGCTGAAGACATATTGGGAGGCCCACCTAGAGGCCCAAACGAAACCCAAGAAGCCACGACTTGGAGTACACGATAACTCATGTAAACCCTACCTGGTTGCATATATAAAACCAGGCAGGGGCACCCTTTGGGGCTACGGGAGACACCACACCCGCCACTGGCGGCAACATAGATGAGATCCAATCTCCACCACCATAGCCTCCGGGCCACCTTGTAATTGTCATCAGCAATACAGATCAGATAAGCAGGACATAGGTCTTTACCTCACAATGAGGGGCCGAATCTGGGTAAATCCTTACTTGTCAGCCGTCCAACACTACTAGCGCGCCAACTTCTCCCTCTATACGAAACCCAAGGATGCTATCCGAGGGATTTGCCATGGTAACCCCACGTCAATTGGCGCCGTCTGTGGGAAGAACGCGCGCTGGAATCACGGTTTCAGCGGCTTCATCGTCTTCGTCAACAATGGCAGCCAGATCGCATCTGGTTCATCTACTTCGACCCGACTCTACATCACCACTGCCCGTGCGCGTAGCTGATCGGATCTACAAGCTTCTGAATTTTTTTGGTGGCGGTGCTAGATACGACGCCTCAGCAGATCCAATCTACTGGGGTTTCCGCCGCGTTCGTTTGGCTCACATCGTGCTTTTCGAGCGGCCATCTTGATGCTTACAACACCAGCATGCCTCGGTTGTTGTGCCGTGGAAACGACGGCCAAATCCAGTTGACTGGCTAATGTGGGTACACCTTTCGGGTGTGTCACCATGAACTACCCTGGTGCAGAAGAGGATGAAGGCCCATCAGTCATAAGGCCCAGGAAGGAGGCCCCGAAGGAAAGACTCGGAAATATTAGGTCGGCAAGCCCAGATGTAAACCTAGTCGGTAAAGGACCCGAGACCCAGTCCCACTATTTAAGGACTGGGAGGGCCGCCGATCTAGGGTACGCTCATACTCACCACCAAAAAACCCTAGCGAGATTGCATCTCACGATCTCGCCATTGTAATCGATCTGTAAGCTCATCATCATCAATACCAGACAAGCAGGACGTAGGGCTTTTACCTTCGGGGGCCTGAATCTGGGTAAATCTCTCTTGTCAGCCGGCGAATCCACCAATACCACCATCTTCTTCTCCTATTCTCTCAACCCGAGGATGTCATCCGAGGGATTTGGCGTGGTAACCCCACGTCAATTGGCGCCGTCTGTGGGAAAGACTGGTGCTGGATCTACGGGTTCAGCGGCTTCATCAGCGACCACCGGCGACTCGCCGGATCTGCAATCGCCGATCTTCTTCGGCTCCCTGGGATTCAGCCCACACTCGCCGGTCACGCGGCCGGCCTTCGCGGATCTACACGCGGGCGTGGACATAAACTTCGGCGAACTACGCTTCTTCGTCAACAAGTGGGGCACTCTCCGCCTCACGGACGCACCGCACCCCACGGCAATAGCACCTGCTACTTCATCGACGGCCGCGGCAGACTCCGCCCCGTCATCGGCCTCGTCGGCCTTCGCCGTGTCCTCCTCCGACGAGTTCTTGGGCAATCCGCTCAAGGAGATCGCGTCGTTCTCGACTGCGACAATGCGATCTTCATCGCCAAACATCGCTTTCGCGCGCACGACTGAGTGGGCAGTCGTGCCCCATACTTCATCGACTCTGTCATCAGGTCCTTCAGACCTTGCCGACGGAAATCAAGAAAATTTCGAGTCCATCTTCGGGGACGACTCGGACCCGGAGGAGGTTCCGCGCATCCTCCCTATGCAAGTGTACATGACGGCACCCGCGGCGCCACCCACAGGACCGGCCGCGGGGACGGCTATCATAACGGCAGCATCACCAAGCGCTCCACCCGAGCCGCGCACATACCCGTTCACAGTAACTCTGCAGAACGGACGAACTCAACTGCACATCACCCAAGCTATGGGTGAAAAGGCGATAAAGGCTGTAGCGGACGGTGCTCCGGCGGAGGATGCCACGGCCGAAGACCTGCAATGCTACCAGTACCTGCTATGGCAGGAAGGTATCAAGCTAAGGGAGCAGGAGAGGGTCCTTCCGGAAAGAAGAAGGCAAGCTAGCTTGTCAAGCGCGCGACGGGCGGAATTATCCGTCCAATCATCGGGACGATCCCATTCTTCCCGTGACTGGCCTTGCTACCTGCGTATGCCGGTGGGGGCAAGAACCACCGTCACCCGAAACTTGGAGGACTCCTTCATGTCCCAGGATGATGCAGGAATACCAATCCCCAAAACAGCTACCGGTGCCCTCATGTCGGTGGCCACTTACCTGCAAGCGACGCAACCACCGGAGAGCGACCCTCGGGCAGCCTTGCACCGTCAGCAAATCAAGTTTGTCAGCATGGCGGGTGCGGAGCTGATTCCAGAAGAACCGCCACAACCAACCGTAGCCGCAGTGACTGCCAACGACGCGCCTCCACGGCGACAACAAAGCCCACGGCGTGAACCGCGGACTCGCCACCTCAACGACCGCGCTGCTCGCGATCAGGAGGATCGCATCGTGTGTGTAAACAACGAGCGTGCCACTCGCGACCGCGAAAACCGCGCCACCCGCGATCGGAGACATCGAGCAACTCGCGGACGAGAAGATCGATATCACCTCGCGGAAGGCGAGGACGCACGCAACGTCATCACACAGAACAAGGTCAACAAGAACCGCACGAGGCGGGCCGCACGCGACACGAGCAGCGACGATCCAGACTCCAAAGAAGACTTCGAACCTTGCGGAGCACTCTGCTTCAGTCGCCATATCCGAGAGGCAAGAATGCCAAAGGGTTTCAGATTAACATTTGAGACCCCAAAGTACGATGGCCTACAAGAACCCTCTGCCTGGCTGGAGGACTACCTCACGGCAGTAACTTGCCAGAGAGGTTCCACGTCTACGGCCATGCAGTACATTCAGCTGATGCTCACAGGGTCTGCCCGAGCTTGGCTTAAAAGCCTGCCGCGGGGAGCATATACCTGCTGGGAAGATTTCGGCGAGGACTTCATCCGCAACTTCGCTGGCACATGCAAATGACCCGCCTCGTTCGAAGAACTTCGAGCTTGCAAGCAGCGTTCGGGCGAGACGCTGCGCGAGTATATCCAGCGATGGACCCTCCTCCGCAACTCGGCGGAGAGGATCTTAGAGGACAACGCGATATACGTGTTCACCCGAGGTGTCTATCGACTCGAGCTAAAGGAGACGCTCGGAAGAATAAAGCCGAAGACCATCGCTCACCTCATGCAAATCGCTAATGAGTGGGCAGACGGAGAAGACTCTATACGCAACGAGTGCAACGATACGCCCGTGGAAAACGGCGACCAAGGCCATTGGAATAATCGCAGCAGCGATCGCCGCCGCAAGCGGAAGTCGCGTGCCTACGAGGACACGGAGGGCATGGAACTCGTGGCGGCAGGTTTTCCTGAAAGCCGCGAGCAAAGAAACCGTGACGACAGTCGCTATGAGCGTGATAGTCGAACAACCGGTTACAAGGGCAACAAAGAAGTCAAGCAGGAGTGGCGACCACGCCAGCTGCGCAACGGGCGAGTGCCACGCCCTCCCCCTACCCTGCAAGGAGCCTGCAGGTTCCACATGTTCAGGGACGAGCATGGCACCTCACGTCCCGCCACCTCTTGAAGGATTGTGAGGTCTTTCAAGAACTGCATGCGGAATACACACGCCTCCTCCAGCAGCAGGCGCAAACCGTACCAGGTGCGCCAGCCATCGGAGTGCCACTTCCCCCAGCTCTGCCCCCACCAGGGCATATGGCGGGAGCTATCCAGCTCCAACCACGCATCGAGGAACCCCAAGCAGGCGAAGATGCTTACCCAAAGCCTGTGGGTCGCATGTTCATGATACAGAAAGGACGTCACTCAAATCGGGACCAAAAGCTCATAACAAGGCAGGTCCACCTTGCCGTCAAATCACCACCCCGCGGTACCGGAGTATCTCAACTGGTCACATGACAGCATAACATTCACCAGGGACGATCATCCACCTCAAATCCCGCGGTCGGGCCACTCGGCCCTCGTTTTGGATGCGCAGATAGGAGGCTTCGCTATGAGCTGCGTGTTCATGGATGGTGGCAGCGGAATCAATATCATGTTCGCTGACACGCTGCGCGGAATGAACATACTGACGACAAGCCTGGCGCCTTCTGTCAACACCTTCCACGGCATAGTACCAGGGAGACCAGTCTATCCCTTAGGAACGATCTCACTCGACGTGATCTTTGGTGAGCCAGCTAACTTCCGGAAGGAGAGGATAGAATTCGAGGTGGTTGACTGGAGGTCGCAGTACCATGTCATCCTGGGACGACCAGCGTTCGCACGGTTCATGGCGGTGCCGTACTATGCATATCTGAAGCTGAAGATGCCGGGGCCTTACAGGACAATCACCGTCAGCGGAAACTTCGAACGATCCGGCGAGTGCGATCGCAAGTTCAACACGATCTCTGAGTCGTTCGGGGCGCAGGAGCAGCTCCAGGAGTTGGCACTCACCAACGACCGCACCCTCTTTCCCGAGGGCAAACAATCAGCGTCAGGCTCTGCCTTCAACGCGACAAACGACACAAGGGAGCATCAGGTGCACCCGACGGACCCTAAGAAGACGGTCCTCGTATCGACGAGCTTGCCTTCCGCATAGGAAGGCACGCTCGTCGAGTTCCTACGTGAGAACTGGGAGATTTTCGCCTGGTGTCCAGCCGACATGCCAGGCATACCCAGGGAATTTGCCGAGCACGCCCTCCAGATCCTACCCAATGCGAGGCCCGTCAAGCAAACGATGCGCCGCTTTGCGGAGCCGAAGCGCCTCGCCATCGGGCAAGAAATCGATAGGCTCCTGGCAGCCAACTTCATCCGAGAGATCAAGAAGTCTGACTGGGTCGCAAACCCAGTCCTGGTGCCAAAGAAGAACACAAACATACTACGCATGTGTGTCGACTTCACTTCATTAAACAAGTGTTGTCCAAAAGATCATTTTCCACTGCCTCAAATCGACCAGATTGTTGACTCGACTACAGGCTACGCACGCCTCTGCTTCCTGGATGCCTATTCAGGCTATAACCAGATCAGGATGAAGAAAGAAGACGAAGAGAAAACAACATTCATCACACCCTTTGGTGTTTACTGCTACACAACGATGCCCTTCGGGCTGAAGAACGCGGGTGCCACATACCAGCGTATGATGCAGAACTGCCTCAAGGAGCAGATCGGACGCAATGTCCAGGTCTACGTTGACGACATCGTCATCAAGACCAAGAAGGAAGACACGCTCCTTGACGACCTCCGCGAAACATTCGCCGCATTGAAGAAATACACCATCAAGCTGAACCCTACTAAGTGCGTGTTCGGCATACCAGCCGGGCAACTACTAGGCTACCTCGTATCTGCGCGAGGCATTGAAGCAAACCCGGAGAAAATACAGGCGCTACTGAAGATACCGGCACCGTCGAAGCTCAGGGATGTGCAGCAGCTCTCTGGAAGGATAGCGGCACTCAGCCGATTCATCAGCAGGCTTGGGGAGAAGGCGGTCCCGTTCTACCAACTGATGAAGAAGACGGACCGCTTCGAGTGGACCGAGGAAGCCCAAGCCGCCTTTGTCGATCTCAAGTGCACCCTGTCAATGCCACCAGTCCTGGTGGCACCACACGAAAATGAGCCGCTGTATCTCTATATAGCGGCCACAAACAGGGTAGTCAGTATGGTGCTGGTAGTCGAGCGGGCTGAAGAAGGAAAAGCTCACGGCGTGCAGGGACCGATATACTACCTCAGCGAGGTGTTGTCTCAGTCGAAGCAGAGATACCCGCACTATCAGAAGCTGGCGTATGGGGTATTCATGACCTCACGCAAAGTGGCACACTACTGCCAAGAGCACCCCATCACGGTAGTGAGCGCGGCTCCACTAAGTGACATACTCAACAACTCCAAAGAGACAGGCAGAGTCGCCAAATGGAGCATCGAATTAGGTCCTCTAGACCTAACATACAAACACCCGACAGCAATCAAGGCACAAGTCCTCCCCGACTTCACTACGGAGTGGATGGAGATGCAGTTGCCATTGGTACCCGATACGTCCAACTCATGGACCATGTACTTCGATGGATCCAAGAGGAATGAAGGCGCAGGAGCAGGTGTTATCCTCATATCACCCAAAGGTGACAAGCTTCGTTATGTGCTGCAGATGGACTTCGAGAAGCCATCCAACAACGAAGCAGAATATGAAGCCCTGATCCATGGGATGAAGATGGCTAAGGAGTGCGGCGCTGGTCGCCTGATGATATATGGGGACTCGAACTTGGTCGTGCAACAGACCATGAAGGAGTGCGATGCAACAACATAGAACATGATAGCATACAAGAACCTGTATAACATCATGGAGGGGAACTTCGATGGCTGCGAGCTCCGCCATGTCGGGCGAGCAAGCAACGAGGAGGCCGACACCCTCGCCAACATCGGGTCCTTGAAACTCAAGTTGCCCCCCGGAGTCTTCCTGGAGAAGATAAACAAAAGATCCATCAAGGTCACGCAGCCTGCGGCCCCCTCTACACCAGCAATCGGGACCGAAGCTGCGAGCGAAGATGCACCTGTAGCAGCAGAACCGTCAGTCGAAGTGTTCCTCATCGAGCCTATCTGGACAAAGCCATTCCTGGCATATATGCTCCGGCAGGAGCTTCTAGAGGACACAGTCGAAGCACGGCTGTAACAGCCCCACTTTTGGACCCAGAAAATATGAGTAAAATTTTCACTTTTTGCATCTCATTTGCATCATGGCATATTTATTCAATTTGCTTCATCTAAAATAATAAGGGAACAACACTTTAGAAACCAAAGGTGATGAAGTGAGTGGTGAACAAATTGCAAAGCAACTACTCATATTTGTCCAGGAAGTTCTAACTAATAACAAATATGTTTGTGGCAAATATTAATGCAATTGCAAATTCAATTATTTAAATGAAGCCACAAATTCAAGAAAACAAATTATGAAATATTGACACATGAAATGTTTTCCAAATAGGCTGAAACTTTTACCACAGGTTCTAAATGATATATGTGGGCTCTGTGAATTTTTGCAGAATTTTTAAAATTATTTAAGAGTCTCAATTAAATGGAATTGGCTGCTGTTCTTTTAAAGAAATAAAAACAGAAAATAGAAAAGGGGAGAAACCTGACAGAAGGGTCCCACATGTCATCCCTTCCCCTGTGGCGACAGTGCGCCATGGCCGCGCCCCACCACGGCCTCCCGCGCGGCCCCCTCACGTCCATGGCCCCCTGGAGGATAAAGAGGCCGCCCTCGACCACCTGCTCCTCCTCCCCCTCCTTTTTCCCCCTGCTGCAGGAACCCTAGCCGCCGCCGCCATGCCCGTATCTTAGCTGGACGCCGCCGCCGCATCGCCGTCGACCGGAGCTCCCCCAGGGCAAGCCGAGCGCGCCATCGTCCTCGCCTCGTCGTCCTCGTCCTCCTGCTGGGAGCAATCGGAGCCGGGAGCACGGGATCGAGGCCGTCGGTCTCGTCTTCTTCGCCGCCGTCCGCCGCACCGCCGCCACGATTCCGGCTCCATCTGAGCTCCCCCGTCTCCACCAAGCGCCCCATCGTGCTCAGGGTGAGCAGGGCTACCTCCTGGACATCTCCGTCCCCTTCTCCTTCCCCTAGGTCCCTAGTTGTGGCTTAGCCGCCGTCGGCCGTCCGCCGTCCGCCGCCACCGTGGTTGCTCCGGTGACCTCTTGGTCACGTCCCGCCGCCACCTAGGTCGCCTCCGTGCGTAGACCGCGTCCGTGCCCTCCGTTAGGTCTAGATCGCCGTGGATCGACGCATCGGTGCGCGACCGTGCCGCCGGTCGCCGTCGCGGACGCGCCGGTCCTGGCATCCCTGCCCAGGTCAAACCTGGCAGTGGGCCGGCCGGTCGACGTGGCTGCCACCGTGGCAGTCGGCCCACCAGTCAGTGGCTCTGGCTAGCCACTGGCCCGGTGCAAATCATTTCGGCCGAATTTCTGGTTTTTGTAAATTTGGCAGAAAATGATGTTGAACTTCAAAATGACATAACTTTTGAACCACTTGTCCAAAAATTGCAAATAATATGTCAAAATGCTCAGCAACAAAATGTCTACCTGTTGGTACCATTGGTTAATTTAATTGATCAAAATAAATTGCCTTTAATTGCAGAAGACTAAAATGGCAGAAATATGGTTGAATTTGTTAATTCCATAACTTTAGTTTTACTTGTCCAAAAATTGTGTTCAATAGCTCAAAATGATCAGTGGACAATGGACTATCACTTTATGCCATTTGAGAGAGTTGGAGAATTAAGTTTAGTGCTGTTTACCAAAAATTACTAAAATGGCAGATTTAAATCAAATATTGGAAATGTCATAACTTGTTGAATAATACTTCAAAAATTGCATATGATATACCAAAATGACCAGCAAAGCAAATGCTATCTACCTATGTTAATATCACAGCAAGCAACTAACTTTTACTTTGATGTCATTTTCGAATTGGTTAAAATGATATCAATTGCTTAACCGTTTCAATCACTATTTCCTCACCGTTAATCGGAAAAATGCAAACAAGGTACCAAAACGATCAGTGGGTTAATATCTATCAAATAATGTTATTTTCATGCATATTTAACTCATATTTCAGTACTGGACATTTTGGATATTCACCTAATTCACTAAGTTAAAGATGGAGTTTTGACCCGTTAATCTCAATAATTATTTTAGGGGTTCCATTTAACTTGTGGGAGATGCCCAATACCTTTCCAATGCATAATATGACCATATCATCATGATTGTGCATTGCACCTTGTATTCTTGTTATTTATTTCCTTTCTTGTGTTGTTTGTGTTTCGGTAGATTCTGGAGTCGAGGTTCCACCACAATACCTTGACAACCAGCGCGACCAGTACTACCAGCAAGGCAAGAGCTAACCTAACCTTCTTGGCATATCTCATATTACCCAAGTATTTTATCCACCATACTATTACCACATTCGATTCTGGTGACAAGTTTTGGTCAGTGTATATAATATCCTATCATTGCATATTCCCTGAACCATTACCTGTTTCCCCACCTATGAACCATAGGTTGAAGTGTTGGCCTGAGATAATTCATATCTGTCGTATGTCATGCTTAGATATGCTTAGCCATGCTTAGTCGAATGCTTAAGTTGTCCGTTGATTATTTCCATACTTGTGAATTGAATGGAATGTTCGGACAGTGGTGGAGACTTGTGTTGATAATTAATTGCTAAGAAGGCTGGGATGAGTTGCCATCGGGAATGGTGTTTTGTCTCGTTCTGGCCCCTAGGTGTGAGTTCTTATCTCTTGAACCAAGACCGAGCGTGCTTCCAAAGGTGGGAGTATGGGCTCCTTACTAACCGAATAATTAGTACGGGCGTATCCAAGGGTCCTCTAGTTTGCGCTTTCCATTTGCGTGTGAGTTGCAGGTGAAGATGATGATGATGTGATGATGGTGGTGTTGATAGGAGTGGCGATGGGGCAGGGTGTTGAAATAGGCGCTGAACTTGTCCTGTCATCACGATGACCCTTGGATAGTCTCATGCTTTGTAAAGGTTTAACCGCGCCTGCCCTGCCGGCTTTCCCCGGAAGAGAGCTAAATGATCAGGCAAGGGGTCGGACGGTACCAATGGTAAAAACAGTACACCCCTGCAGGGTTTAATCTTTTCGAAAAGCCGTGTCCGCGGTTATGGACAGCTTGGGAATAGATTATGAGATCATAGATAACCTGAACCTTTAATCAAATGGCAGCTAGAGGTTGCATAATCAACGTGTGATAAAGGTTCATTTCCTCGAGGGTGATTCGAGGGAGTGCCTTGGTGGAGATAAGTAGTGCTTCTGAATACAGTAGGTTCCCCGTGAACCGAAGAGAAAAGTGTTACCCTCTTACCCCCTTATGAAAACCTTCTGATTAGACGATGCCATGAGTCCTAGTCTTCGGAAGGAAACAAAACCAGCTTTATGCAAAACAACCACTTATATAGCTTTGAAGCCTCCGTCAGCATCGGGCCTATATCGCCCTACTAATTCTTGCGAGTACGTCGTACTCAGCCTTGCTTTGTTGCTTATTATTTGTTTCAGAGGAGGATGCCACCGAACTGGAAGGTGGGTTCTACGTTGACTTCGACGAGTAGTCTGGGGTTCCCAGGTGGCAGCTTGGGACGTCATGGAACAGGCTGGCACGGGATAATTATCTGTAGGCATCTTAGGCCATATTTTGGATCTTGTTGTTTAGACAACTTTAATTTGCTTCCGCTTGTTGTAATGATGGGTCAGTGACCTCTGATGTGTCATTTGCTATCTTTCTCAATTATATGAGTTGAACTATGATATCTTTGTGTCGTAGAGTCTGTGATGTGCCAGTTCGTTCCACAAGTATCGGTCTCTTTACTATACATGGAAGCGATGTCTGAGCTTATGGCATGATTGAGGTGTTGTGTGCCGATGATCCATTCCGAGCACACCTGCCAAGGAGTATTGGCCTGGGATTGGTAAACCCAGTAACCCTCAATTGTGTAGCATGACCGGTTACACAACGTTCCACTGTATAGTTCTGGGGTCGGGGCGCTACAACGGCGTATCACTCGCCGTGCCAAAGCATTCACAATAATCGGCGGAGAGCTGTACAAGCGCAGCATATCAGGCATCCTCCAGAGGTGTATCGCATCAGAGGACGGCAAGGTCATGCTCCTTGAGATCCACGCTGGCACGTGTGGACACCACGCTAGCAGCAGAGCCTTAGTCGCCAAGGCCCTGCGTGCTGGATTCTACTGGCCCACGATGTTGCAGGACGCCGAGGACATCGTCAAGCGGAGTATCGGGTGCCAGAAATTCGCAACACGACCTCATGCACCGGCATCAGAACTGAAGACAATACCTTTGGCCTGGCCTTTTGCCCAGTGGGGACTCGATATGGTCGGGCCACTGCGCAAGTCTTCTCGAGGAGGACACACACATCTACTGGTGGTTGTCGATAAATTCACCAAGTGGATAGAGGCCGTGCCAGTTACCAACTGCGCAGCTACCTCAGCTGTCAACTTCATCAAGTCCATCATGTTCCGCTTTGGGGTGCCTCACAGCATCATCACCGATAACGGAACAAACTTCACCGCCGAAGAGTTCCAAGATTTCTGCAAGGAACAAGGGATCAAACTTAACTACGCCTCGGTCGCTCATCCGTAGTCCAATGGAAAGGTGGAAAAAGCGAACGGCTTCGTCTGCAGCGGAGTCAAGAAGCGCCTCTTCGTGCCACTCAAGCACGCAGCAGGTGCCTGGGTGGAGGAGCTACCATCTGTGCTCTGGAGCCTGCACACCACGCCAAACTGATCAACCCAGTACACCCTATTCTTCATGGTATACGGAGCAGAAGCAGTTCTACCACATGACATACGCTTCGATGCACCTCGCATCGTCGCGTACGACGAAGACGACGCTGAAGCAGCACTCAAAGACGACTTCGACTTGCTGGATGAGGCCCGGGACATCGCACTCTCCCGAATGGCTATCTACCAGCAGAACCTCCGCAACTATCACAGCAAGCGGTTGCGCACAAGAGCGTTCATCGAAGGAGACCTGGTACTCAGGCTCAAACAGAAGAAGGTGCACAAGCTCGCCTCCCCATGGGAGGGACCCTTTATCATCGCCGAGGTCATCGGCGGAGGCGCATACCGCTTGAAGGACCCGAAGACAGGCGAACTCATCCGCAACCCATGGAACGCGGCGCAACTGCGACGCTTTTATGCGTAGCACAACTGACAATAAGGCTATTCAGCCACTGATGTAATCTGTGAGACTATGTCTCTCATAATAAAAGCGCAATGTTCCTCTATCTTCGGAGTCGACATACTGCACGCTAAAGAAAATCGCCTCCACAGCACCTGATACTCGGGGGCTGCGTCGTACGGCCAACCACTAACAAACTCTGGAACAGCACCCGATACTCGGGGGACTGCGCTGTTGAGCCAAACAAAAACAAAGAGAACCGCCTCCGCAGCACCTGATACTCGGGGACTGCGTCGTACGACCAACCAAAAGTAAACTCCGGAACAGCACCCGATACTCGGGGGCTGCGTTGCTTAAGCCAAAACAAAACAAACTCTATATACAAAGCAACTCCAAGCTCTATAGAGCAAGCACGGAAGTTTTCTGCAAGTATACAAAGTGCTTGTACAAATGAAAAATCAGTCTACAGGCTCGTCCTTGGGAACCCGTGGCGCCACATAGTCCGAGTAAATCTCGGTGTCGCGCTCCAGTTTCCTAATCAACTTGACGGCTACATCTTCTACAGCGCGATAGTGAGTTTCCATCGGCGTAGGCTCCCCGTCTTCCCTGTCGGGGACTTCTTCTATCCCCCTCAGGACGAGATACGGGTGCCACCGGTGAACAAAAGCCAAGGCGTACGTCGCACCGCTGACAAGCTGCGTCCGGATAAAATTCTGCGCGGCCTTGCCATTGCGGAATCGCGCCATGAGAGCCCCAAGACTCTGCGGCTGCGGATCCAGAGGGAACAGCGCCTTGTACACAAGCTCTAGGTCAGAGCGGCACGCCCCGGCAAAGGACTTCACCTGGCTTATGCGATCCTGAAGAACGGCCAGCACCCGACCTCGTGAGGGGTCTGACCAAAACGAGGTGGTGTCACGCCCAACTGACTCGGCAACATGGCGAAGTCGACTATCCACCCGACCGGCCACAGCTTGAGGATCTTGTTGCACACCTACACACAAAGGAAAGATGAAACAACAAAGGAAATGAGTGACGCCAAAAGACTCGGGGGCTTGCAGCCACTTACACAGTAAGTCATTGTTGGCCTTTTCCAACTCCTCAAGAAGGAAAGCTTCCCGTTCAGCGGGACGAGGCTGCTTCGACTTCAGTATGGCTAAGGCACCCTGCGCCACCCGCAGGTCTTGCTCAAGTCTAATGCAGCGATCCCGGAGCATCGTGAGCCGGTAATCCTCGGAGTCGCGGTTCCCAGTAGAACAACCAGCAGTCGCGGCCGCATGGACATGTGGCGCGGCATCAGAAGGCGGGACGGCAATCGTTGGATTTACCTGTTAGCAAGCCAAGAAGACAAGTATGATACATCCTTCTTGAAGAAGGCACGGGGGCTGGAAGAAGTCGCAAGGCATCAAGGCAGAGGTAAAATATTATATAAAGTTTGCAACTGGCACAGTCATTACAAAAGGGCGACATGCATCGCAATGGACAAACTACAAAAGATGAAAAATACAAACACAAGTAGCTACTGCGAGCTCGTGGACTTCTTGGCCTTCTCCGCACGCTTGGCAGCCTGCTTCTCCAAGGTTTCAGTCAGCTTTTGTGCCAACCCGCGAGATCGCTCGGCGAAACTGCCAAGAGCCACCAGCTTGCCATCGGGTCCGCGGGGCAGCTCAGACACAACCTTGTCGAGGTCACCCCCGAAGTCGTGCCCCAGCAGCATAAGGAGGGTGGTCTCCGAGCCACGTACCATGTGCTCGCGTCTGAAGTCGTCGATGGCGGAGCTGTAACAGCCCCAACTTGGTAATAAAAAATACGAATAATTTTTCCACCTTTTGCATTCATGTTTGCATCATGGCATATCTTTAAATTGCTAATGTTAAAAAGATTAATAAAATGAAAACAACAAAAATGGGAAGTCAAACCTTCCCCAACCTCTAAACCATGAAATGCACCAAATGGTACCACCCTTAACATGACAGGTGACCATATGGTCCAACATGTACCTAAGTTCACCCTTTTGCCTAAGAACTAAGTGGTTGGGCCTCCCTTCTGTTTCTAGCTTTCAAAATTTCATTTGTGGGTCAAGACATTTCCTATTTTTGAACCCATTTTGGTTGCCCCAAAGATCCAAAGGAAAATATGGGGAGCTTCCTATTCTTGTTGGGAGCATCCCTAAAATTTTCTGTAAATTTTGGGTAGTTGAAATGCCCAAATAAAAACTAGCCTTTTCTGCCAAATTTGGTCATCCGGAATGACCCGGATTTTTCCGGATCCATTCCGGGTCGCCCGGAATTTTCCGGATCTTTCCGGAAAATTCCGAACGGTGCACAGTGGCGACAGGGAGCACTGGCGCCATGCCGCCGCGCCCATGCCGCTGCCGCCGTGGCTTCACCTGCCGCTCGACGCCGTGGCCCCCCCTTTTGAGGTGAAAGACGCATGCCACGACGCCCTCGACCTCACCTGCTCCCTTCCCCCTGCTCTCTCTCTCTCGTCTCCCTCCTAAGCTCCTGTCGGGGATATGAACCCCGGATATCCCAAAGAGGTCCATTTCTTCAAAGTTCCAAGTGCCGCCTGAAGCCAGCCGCCTGAAGCAGGCCGCCTGGATCTACCCGGATGCAGATATCTGGCTGGGCTGGAGCCGGACGTGAACAACCGAGAACTCCATACGAGTGGGCCCGGATCGCGTAACCGCTCCTGGTGAACAGTACTCGCTGTCGGGCATCTCCTGTACCGAATCATGACAACAAGCTCCAGCCGGCTCGAAACCGTAGTGATGTCATAGGGACAAACATGTAACTTCCCTGTAACCCAAAACCCTAGCCCGCTGCCTATATAAAGCGGGCTAGAGCCTCCTGCGCGAGGCAAGGCATGCAAGAAGGGAACCAGAGACACACGGACACCCGTAGCATCATCTTCAACCTCCAGCCGGCTAGGATCTCCAGCCGGCTGCCACCCGAAACAGCTCTAGGAGCACCTTTGTAGCCCGATTCTGTGATCAAGCAATAAGAACAAGAAGAGCAGGACGTAGGGGTGTTACCTCCACAAGAGGGCCCCGAACCTGGGTAACTAGCGTGTGTTTGCGTGCTTGTTGCCCAATCCCGCGCGAGCATCCATCGTCGCCTGCCCCACAATCTTTTCCATCTCTGATGGATATGCCGTGCAACCCACCACGACATTTGGCGCCCACCGTGCGCACCCGCCAAGTCGGCTGCCCAGACCCGGACGCATATCTATATCACCCCAAGTCACGGACTCGGGGGCTTCCAAGCCGTCAGCCGGCATAAAATACCCGGGGGCTGCGCACCCGCCAAGTCGGCTGCCCAGACCCGGACGTAAATCTATATCACCCCGAGTCACGGACTCGGGGGCTGCCAAGCCGCCAGCCGGCATAAAATACCCGGGGGCTGCGCACCCGCCAAGTAGGCTGCTTAGACCCGGACGCATATCTATATCACCCCGAGTCACGGACTCGGGGGCTGCCAAGCCGTCAGCCGGCATAAAATACCCGGGGGCTGCGCACCCGCCAAGTCGGCTGCGCAGACCCGGACGCATATCTATATCACCCCGAGTCACGGACTCGGGGGCTGCCAAGCCGTCAGCCGGCATAAAATACCCGGGGGCTGCGCACCCGCCAAGTCGGCTGCCCAGACCCGGACGCGTATTTATATCACCCCGAGTCACGGACTCGGGGGCTGCCAAGCCGTCAGCCGGCATAAGACACCCGGGGGCTGCGCACCCGCCAAGTCGGCTGCCCAGACCCGGACGCATTATAACTACAACACCACGAGTCGCGGACTCGGGGGCTGCGCGACATAACGACGACGGAAGAAAAACGAAAGACAAACAAAAGACGTGAAATTTCGACCCGGCTAGATGCTCAAGCCGGCCCAAAATTCGGGGGCTAGGCATGGTGATTATCATCACCAAAACGAGCACGAATTCCGGCGCAAAGACCCAGCAATCACAGAGATAGCGGCACTCATAATAACAGTCTACGGCAGGAAACAGAATATCGAATTTTTACAAGGCAATCTTCAAAAGTGCGTGACATAACAAGGTGAATAATGTGGCAGGACAGTTGATAGTACAGAACGACAGTTACACCCGACATTCCAGGGAGACAAGTAAATCAGGCAGTAGCGGCATCAGTGGCACCAGCGGCGTCGCCGACTCCAGTATCTTCAGCTAGCTGTGGCGCCGAAGACGGTTCAGCAGGAACAAGCTTCGTCAAGTCCACCGCCTCGGCAACTCGCCCGGAGGCTATGGCGATTTCTGGACGCAAGCTCGCGAGGGATGTCCCACTGCGGAAGCCATCCAACATCCTGCTCATCTGCACGCCAGGATACCATGACTTCACCACGGCCAGTGCCATGTCGGTGCCTCCGCGCGCCGCCATCTCCACCTGCTCGTTGATGCCAACTGGTGCCCCTTCAAGCCGGGTGGACAGATCATGGAGAGCAGCTGGCAAGGGAGCATCCGGCCACAGGTTCTCAAGCACGCCGCTGGCCGCCTCTTTCAGCCGGTTGAACTCCTGGCCGAATCGAAGAAGACGGGAGACGGCTGTCGAAGTAGACCCAGCAGCAGCATCAGAAGACTCCGGACGGGAATGAGCCCCGGCAGCGTATCTTTGGATTTGCGCGTCTACCTTGGGATAGAGGCCTGCATTTCAAACCAGTAAGGCCGAGTAGAAGACCCCAAGCAAGAAATAAAGGAGTAAGGAGACCTCACTTACCGAGGATCAGTTCGTTCACGCGTTCGACATCCTTAACCAGGCCGCCCACCAGCCGCTCATGCTCGAGCTCACGTGCCTTGGCCGCATGGACGATCTGGTCATTGTTCTCGACGGAATCCTTCAGCAGAATCCTTAGCTCGGTCGCATTCTCACAGAGGGATTCAATCTCGCTCTGTTTCCGACGCTCAGCTTCCCGCAGTGTCGCCGCCTCCTCGCCCAGCCGGACGACCTCGAGGCGGCGCTCCTCCGACGCCTTTTCCGCCGCCTGGAGATCGGCCTTGGCCAAGGACAGGGCGGCGTCCTTCTCCTTCAGCTGCTTCTCCAAGCCGACGCGGGAGGTGGTGTCGCCTGTGGAGATCGGATCATCGTCAAACCAAGACATGCAAGAGAAAAATGCAGAACGACAAGACAGAGTGCGAGCAAGAAAGAAAGCTAGACCTTTAGCCGCCTCAAGCTCTCGCTTGAGCAATGCCGCCTCCTTAGCCGCCTCAGCGAAGCCTTGCTCGACGGAGGAGGAGAGCAACGTTATGTTGGCCAAGTTCTCCCTGGCCGTCTGCTCCGCCAGCGCGGCAAGGGGAATCCTCCCCGACGCGTCGGGCAGAGCCGGCAACGGCCCAGAGTATGGCGGAGAAGACACCAAGATCGACTGGCGAGGGCCAGGGAGCGAAGCCGTCGCCCCCTCAATGGCCTTGTCCTTGGCCGTCTCGGCCACCGACGAGGAAGGAGTGGGGAAGGCGAGATACCCGGCCCCGGCGCCGGGCCGGAGAACTATTTGGAAGGAGTCCACCGACGCCTCAGCAGCACCGGCCGAAACTGGAAGGTTGGAGTCGGCCGCGGGTTGAACGGCGCTTGCCGACACCGGGTCGACCACTTACACTTCCGCCGTCACCGTCGCCGCCTCCGAAGGCGCATGAGCCGCCTGCGCCACAGGGGTCTCGCTGACAAGCACCGAGGCCGATTCAACCACCGCGACAGGTGCCGTCTCCACTATTGGAAGTGGCGCCCTACAAAACGAGGAAAGCGTCACAACCAAGTACAAGTAGCAAGATTTCTACCACAAGACAAAGACTTACCCGTCACATGAGCCCAGAACCCTGGGTGTCCTCCTCTTCAAGCGTTTCGGTGGGGGAGATGGCGCATCGTCGGACGGGCGCTTCACGCCTCCGGAGGGCACCTCGCCGCCCTTCGTTGGAACAGCAGAGTCTTCAACCGGCCGCTCCGCGCTGGCCGGCACTACTTCAGCCCCAGCACCGGCCTCCGCGGTCTTGCGGGCATCCGCGCTCGCTCCCGCCCTCTCCTCAGCCGCCTTGGCAGCCGCTGGCTGCTTTGCGGCCGCCTTGGCGTCCATCTTCGCCCGGATCGAATCCGCCTGCGCCAGCTCCACGTAAACAGCTTTCTCCATATTCTCGATACCCGAGTCATAACCAAGAACAACAGGAGGAGAAAAATTAACCACCTGGGCGCAGGTCCCGTCAGCGGCAGGCTCTGCCCTCTCCACGGCCGCCGCCCTCGTCCTCTCCTCGTCCTCCTTGGAGGCCAGCAGCTGCTCCCCAGTCATACCAGTGTCAGATGTCTCCAAAGCCAAAACCGCCTGCGTCGTTTGAGCATAAAACTCCCTCTCCAAATCACCCGGGGTCAAGTCATAAATAAAATCACCACCAGGAACATGACTAGTCACCTCATTATCGACCCCACCAGTGGGGGCATCCGCCTCCTCCGCCATCCTGGCGTCAACCTCGGCCCTAACTTCGGCCACAATCTCGTCCGCCCGGGCCTCCGCCGTTGTCTTCCCGGCAGGCATCAAGCCGGCCGTGGTAGGCCGGGACAACGAAAGAGCCAACTTCTTGGCGGGCAGCACGCCCCGTTTCTCGAACGCGCCCTTCCGCTTGGGCGGCGCGGCATTCGCATCAATATCGGCGGCCGACTTCGACCGCCTCTCACTCTGGATCCGCTGGGGGAGAACCACTTTCTTCTTCCGCGCCACCGCCTCCAACTGCTTGGTCCTGCGGGAGGACGTCGCCGGCTTGGAGGCTGGCACGGAAGAAGAACCTTCAGAGTCTGGCTCGGAACCGCTAGAAAGATTCACTACAACGCGCATTACATCATCAGTTTGCCCGGCGACGCCGGGCTCGGGAGACTTACCGCGAGGCGGCGAGACGGGAGGAGGGACGTCGCGCTCAAGGTCCTCGCCCCGGTCGGCTACCGGATCGGAGTCGGAACTGGTAGAGGGGACAGGGCTCGTTGCGGTGTGGGCGGCGTCGTCATCATCTCCGCCACCCCCATCAACATCGGCGCCTCCACCGGACGACTCGGTGGTGTCACCGCGCCCATCCGTGCCGGCGCGGGCGCCACCGCCCGATTCATCTTCGGCGGCAGCATGGGCGCCCCCGCCCGATTCATCTTCGTTGGCGGCGTCCGCGTCTCCTTCCGCCTCTACGTCGGCGGACTCCTCCTCCTCTAATAACCTCGTCAGTGCCCTGGTGAAGGGACCACTGACATCGGGCTCGAAGACGACTTCGAAGTCCTCAACCCTCTAAAGCTCGCAAAGCTGCGCGACAGGCCGGCTGAGTCAGGCGGCAGAGATTGCAAGGACTAACCTCGGGGGCACGTTCCTCACGGGTGAACGGCTCGACCCCGAAATCCCATTCCACCTCGACCCGGTCGGTGATGAGGCGGGCAGCCCACTTGCGGAGGCCCTTCTGGCCCGGCAACTCCAAGCAGGTCCGGCTAGGATCTCGGATGCCGGAGTAGAAGCACATCTTGTGCGGGCGTGCTTGTAGCGGATATACCAGCCTCGACAGCCACGTCAGGGTCAGGTCCCTGGACGTTAGGCCGCCCGCCACCAACACCTTCAGCCGGCTAAACAAAACCTTCTCGAGAGCCCCGTCCACAGGCGGCTTCCGGAGCCAGGACCTGGCAGCCGGCAGCGAGTTGGAGAAGGCCGGAAGGCCGATCCGGTCGGCGTCCGTAAGATTCCGGACGTAGAAGTAGGTACCTTGCCACTTCTTGATGGAATCAGGCAGGTTGATCTTGGGAAGCGGCGTATTCTTCGCGCTGATGGAGATGCCACCGCAGTCGCGCTGCTGCCTGGCGGTCGTCTGAGACCGTAGGAAGAAGAACATGCCGAAAATCTCCATACTGGGCCAGATGCCCAAGTATGCCTCGCACAGCACAACGAAGCAGGATAGTTGGGTGATGCAATTCGCCCCCAGATGATGGGGCTGCAGCCCATAGAAGCGCAGGAACTCCGCGAAGAAGGAGCTCACCGGGAGCCCCAATCCCCGCTCCAAATGCGCGGAGAAGATGACGACCTCGTCCTTCTTGGGCGCCGGAGAAACTTCCTCTTCAGGGGGGGCGCGGGCTTCCACCTCGCCCGACGTCCCCAAGAACATCCTCCGACGGAGCTCCCAGATGTAATCATCATCCACGGTGGAGCCCATCCACGCGCCTGAGCTCGCCATAGAGGATCGGTTCCCCGTGTTGAACGAGGCAAGTGCAGGAATGGCACGCGAGAGAGAGAAGATGGGCGAGAGCTAGAGTGCGCAAGAACCGAGGAGGAAGACGAAGCGAGAATGGGGAACGGTAACCCCGGCCGTTCCCCCTCTTTCCACTTTAAAGCCGAAGCCGAGCGGAACCGCCCCGCTCGTCGCGCCGCGTGGCGGGCAACCGTGCCGCACTTTCCGCAGATGATCCCGCAAGCAAGCAGTTGCCACAGAAAATCTGGCCCGGAGAAGCCAAGGCAACGTGCGCCAGGCCTCGGGCAGAACACCAACGGCTCCCCAAGGCGGCAGGTCGTGGCTGACGTAGGCCACGACCCGAGTCTTCGAGCCGGCCAATCCAGACCGCAAAAATCTGCGGATCCTACACCGTGAAGCCAGACTATTCAACGATAACTTCAACGGCACACAACCAAGGACAGGAGCGCCCGATGAGCATTCCTCACAAGCAAGCTTCGGTTCCACCCGGCATCGGTTCCACCCGGCGCCGACTCCAACCTCGACATTTCAACCACAACGATTCAAGACAAAGGGGAGAAGATCGAGAAGTCTTCCCAGCAAGCTAGCAAGGCTCCACGATCTCGGGGGCTAGTGTCGGGGATATGAACCCCGGATATCCCAAAGAGGTCCATTTCTTCAAAGCTCCAAGTGCCGCCTGAAGCCAGCCGCCTGAAGCAGGCCGCCTGGATCTACCCGGATGCAGATATCCGGCTGGGCTGGAGCCGGACGTGAACAATCGACAACCCCCTATGAGTGGGCCCAGATCGCGTAACCGCTCCTGGTGAACAGTACTCGCTGTCGGGCATCTCCTGTACCGAATCATGACAACAAGCTCCAGCCGGCTCGAAACCGTAGTGATGTCATAGGGACAAACATGTAACTTCCCTGTAACCCAAAACCCTAGCCCGCTGGCTATATAAAGCGGGCTAGAGCCTCCTGCGCGAGGCAAGGCATGCAAGAAGGGAACCAGAGACACACGGACACCCGTAGCATCATCTTCAACCTCCAGCCGGCTAGGATCTCCAGCCGGCTGCCACCCGAAACAGCTCTAGGAGCACCTTTGTAGCCCGATTCTGTGATCAAGCAATAAGAACAAGAAGAGCAGGACGTAGGGGTGTTACCTCCACAAGAGGGCCCCGAACCAGGGTAACTAGCGTGTGTTTGCGTGCTTGTTGCCCAATCCCGCGCGAGCATCCATTGTCGCCTGCCCCACAATCTTTTCCATCTCTGATGGATATGCCGTGCAACCCACCACGACAGCTCCCCACGGCCACACTACACGCCGCCGCTAGTGCCTAGCACGCCGCCATCGACTCTGGCCGCCTCAGCCCGTACCGCCGCCGCCTCAGCCCGCACCGCCACCGCCACTAGCTCCGCCTTGCCATGCTGCTCCTCCACCGCCGAAGCACCCTTGCTGGGAGGCCCCGATTCGAGCTAATAGAGCTCGCCTTCCCGAGGTCGGTCCGCCGCTTGCCGTGCCCGTCCTCGACAAAATCCGGCCACCTTGATCGTCCCCGTCCTCTCCGGTCCACGCCAAGGTGCTCCTGGTGAGCACGCACATCTCCTAGAAAAACTCTCGCTCCCCCTCTCCCTCTCTTGCTTTCTCTTCGTGCGCAACCGCCGCAGCCGTCGCACCTTTGCCTAGAAATCGAGTCGTCCGGAATCACCCGGATTATTCCGGATCGATTCCGGGTCGACCGGAATTTTCCGGACGTTTCCGGGAAAATTCCGAAACCCTAACAGAAAGTTTTTGAGGTCACCTCGGATTTGGCTCAGAAGTAGCCCGGATTATTCCGGACCATCCGGAATATGCCGGACCAATCCGGATAGATTCCGAACCAGCTTTAGAAACTTGTGAAAATCATAACTTAACTTCTTTTAATTCAAATCTTGCAAATGACATACCAATTTGATCAGCAATTCAAATGCTATCTAATCATACTAATATCACCTCATGGCAACCACTTTTACTTTGATGTAAATCTTTAATTGGTTAAAAGATATGAATCCAAATAATCTTTTAAATTGCTATTTAATCATCGGTACTTCGAAAATTACAAATAAGGTACCAAAATGATCATAAGAACCAAACCTCTTTAATCATGTCATGTTCATGCATAATGGAGCAAATTCTAAATAATGTGATCATTATGAACAATTGTACATTAAGTTAAATATGGAGTATTTTCCAAATAATTGCCCTAATTATTCGGAACTCCATTTAATTTGTTAAATAAATTAAATGTTATCTTTGCATCAACTTGACATGTCATCATGTGATTGAGCATTGCACCTTGTGTTCTTGTGATTTATTTGGTTCCTTGTATTTTCTTTTGGGTACCGATAGATTCCGGAGTCGAGGGTTCCCCTATCTACTCCGACGAGCCGTACTACACCCCGGCAGCAAGGCAAGAGATAACCTAACCTTCTTGGCATCTAGCATCCTATGATTTTATCCACCATAATATTGCATGCGATTCAAATGTCATTTTTGATCAAGACTTAGAGTATCCTATGAATGCATGTTTTTCCCCGAGCCAATCACATGTATCCCCACCTATGAACCTTAGGGTTGTTGTGTTGGCCGGATACAAAATATAATTGTTGTATTTATATGCTTAGCTATGCTTAGCCATGCTTAGTCAAATGCTAGCAATGTCTGTTGTTTAATTCCAAAATTGTTGATGTTGATGGAATGGTTCGGGCATGGTGGATATGTGGGGTGCTTAATTAAAATGCTAAGACGGCTTGGGTGAGTTGCCATCGGGGATGGTGTTTTGCCTCACTCTTGCCCCTAGGTGCGAGTTCTTTACCTCTTGAACCAAGACGAGCGTGCTGCCATTGGTGGGTGTATGGGCACCTTACTAACTGAATAACTTGTGCGGGCGTATCCAAGGGCCCTCTAATTCGGTTTTCCATTTGCGTGTGAGTGGAAAAGATGATGTTGATGAGGATTTGTGTTTAGGACGTGGCGATGGGGCAGGGGCTGAAATAGGCTGGGGAAACTTGCCCTGTGGCCACAGATGACTCTTGGATAGTCTCACGCGAGGTAAAGGTTTAACCGCGCCCGCTCGCCGGCCTTCCCCGGAAGAGGGTCAATTAGGTGAGCCGGACGGTACCAATGGGTAAAATAGTACACCCCTGCAGGGTTAATCTTTTCGAAAAGCCGTGTTCGCGGTTATGGACAAGTTGGGAATAGATGATAAGACCATAGAGAATCTTAACCTAATTGAGATGGCAGCTAAAGGTTGCATAATCAACATGTGATAAAGGTTTATTTCCTCGAGGGTGATTCGAGGGAGTGCCTTGGTGGAGATGAGTGGGTTTGGCTACAAGTAGGTTCGCCGAGAACCGAAGATGAAATGTTACCCTCTTATCCCCTTTATAAAAACTATTCTGAGTAGACGATTGCCATGTGTCAATTATGTTCCGGTTTATGAAAATTAGCTTTATGCAAAAGAAATACATATATAGCCTTAGAGCCTCCGTCAATCATTGGGTCTATATCGCCCTACTAAACTTGCGAGTACATCGTACTCAGTCTCTCTTGTTGCATTTATATTTGTATTTCAGAGGAGGACGACACCGAGCAGCTAGGTGGGTTCTACGTGGACATCGACTAGTAGTCCGGGGTTCCCAGGTGGCAGCTTGGGACCGTGGAGCAAGCTGGCTGGTTTATTTATGTGTAGACCTCTTAGGCCCTATATTTGCATCTTGTTGTATTAGACAACACTACCTCGCTTCCGCTTGATGAATTGAGGGTCTGTGACCTTTTGTCGTGTAATATTTGTATCTTTCTCATATATGAGTTGCTATATGAGTTTTGTGTCGTAGAGTCTGCAATGTGCCAGTTTGTTCCACAAGTCTCGGTCTCTTTACTATACATGGAAGCGATGTCTGAGCTTATGGCATGATCGAGGTGTTGTGTGCCGATGATCCATTCCGAGCACACCTGCCAATGAGTTTTGGCCTGGGATTGGTAAACCCAGTAACCCTCGGTTGTGTAGCATGACCGGTTACACAACGTTCCACTGTATAGTTCTGGGTTCGGGGCGCCACAAGTTGGTATCAGAGCAGGACTGTCTGTAGGAAACCCTTTCTATTGGTCGATGTCGAGTCTAGTTGGAAACTATTTATAACCTAAAAATGAGTTGTGAAAACCTTCTTAGGATTCTTTTTACTCCTCATCCAACTCGCTCTACTCTGATTTCTTACCTCTATTTGTTTTATGTTTGGTGTCGTTGTTTAGGTTCTCGGGGCTTGGGTTTCTACCGACCAGTTGTGTCTCGAGTCCGTTATATCCATTTGTTATCGCCGCGATGACGCGATGTCACCGTGGTTGCCTAAATCTATTTTAGTGTTGCCATCTTCAATATCTATATCTGGAAGCACCTTAATGATCTAGCCTATCTGTCGAAGGTGGTTACTAACTATGTCATTGTTCCAATTCTTCAGAATGGCTCCTACCCGTCGTGGGGAAACAAGCAATCCTGATCCACCGCCGCCACCCACCATGGCGGAGGTTCTGATGATAATTGAAGAGGGCCGCGTGCGCAACGAGAATCTACTCGCGCAGTTGGTGCAGCAGGGTGCACAGAGGAACACGGACTGCACCACTCTCACCGCGTTCCTGCGGTCCCAACCTCCCACTTTCTCTGAAGCGAAGGAACCGCTTGATGCGGATGATTGGCTTCGGGCTTTAGAGCGCAAGTTTGCCGCTCTTCACGTTCCGGCGGCAGAACATGTCAACTTCGCTACCTACCTGCTGGATGGAGCCGCCGGCTCCTGGTGGGAGAGCCACGTGGCAATGGTTGCCACGGGCCATGTCGTCACTTGGGAGGAGTTCCGCGCCGCTTTCCGTGCGGCGTACATCCCCAAGCCCATCCTGGAGCTCAAGAGGAGGGAGTTCCTGGACTTGACCCAGGGACGCATGGACGTCCAGTCTTACGGACGGGAGTTCAACCACCTCTCCCGTTACGCCCCTCGGGACGTGACAAATGACGAAGACAAGCAATACCTCTTCCGCAAGGGGCTCGCACCTCGTCTCCGATACGAGCTCCTACCCTTCAAGTTCACCTCCTACCAGGAGCTCTACAACCAGGCTCTCACCATGGAGCAGGGTAGGAAGGAGCTGGGGGCTTCCAAGAGGCCAGCTTCCACCGACAACCAGAGCTCCTCTTCTTCTAAGGCAAGAAGTGCCGGGTGTTTGTGCCCTTCAGCGCTGTGCCCAAGGCACCCTTCGCGCCAAAGTCTACAGGGTTCAAGCCACCTCCGCCTCGCCCAGCTACCTCGACCTTGGGTGCGGCTGGAAGTGGCCTCCTCCCTCAGCTGCCTTCACCACATCCGAGGCTCACTTGCTTCGCTTGTGGCCAGCCGGGGCACTACTCCAGGGAGTGTCCCTAGAAGGCACCGGCTCCCGCAGCACCTGCACCAGCACCCTCTACCCCAACCGCCAAGGCTACCACCATCAGCCGTGGCCGCCTGAACCACGTCTCGGCTGAAGGTGTTGAGGAGGACCCCGGAGTTCTCATGGGTACGCTTCGAATCAATGATTACCCTGCTTCAGTCTTATTTGATTCTAGAGCATCGCATTCCTTCATATAAATAGCATTTGCACACAACCATCAAATCCCATTTGTGAACATGGATTCCCCGTTAGTGGTCAAGACCCCAGGCTCTAGTTGGCACACAAAGTGGGTTACTTCTGAGGTTCAAATTACCATAGGCTACTGGTCCTTTCCGTTCTAGCTGATAGCACTGAAGTCAGAGGGGCTAGATGTGATTCTGGGTATGGATTGGCTAGTGAAGTACCAGGCCAACCTGGACTGTGCTTCCAAGTCTGTCACCGTGATCCACCCAACCGTCGGGCTGGTGAGCTATTGGTCACCTTCGTCTGCAACTCCATCCGCTGCCACTCCTCTCTCACCGGAGATCAGCCTATGTTTTCTAGAAGGAACCACACCGCCTGAAATGCATGAAGTAGATGTGGTGTGTGATTTCCCAGATGTTTTTCCTGAGGAATTGCCCGGCATGCCACCTGATCGCAGCGTGGAGTTTGTGATTGAGTTGGTTCCGGGAACCGCCCCAATTTCCAAGAGGCCCTACCGTATGCCAACAGAAGAGCTAACTGAATTAAAGAAGAAACTTGATGAGCTGCTAGAAAAAGAATTCATCCGGCCGAGTAGCTCACCTTGGGGCTGCCCGGTCATCTTTGTCAAGAAGAGGGATACCAATGTTCCTCGTCTGGTTGTTGATTACCGCCCTCTGAATGCGGTGACCATCAAGAACAAGTACCCTATTCCCCGAATGATTGACTTGTTCGATCAGCTCGTTGGTGCAACAATATTCTCCAAGATGGATCTGAGGTCAGGATACCACCAGATAAAGATCCGAAAGGAGGATATCCCGAAGACGGCTTTCACTACCCGCTATGGGTTATATGAGTACAACGTCATGTCCTTCGGCCTCACAAATGCTCCGGCTACATTCATGAGGCTGATGAACTCCATCTTCCACGAGTACCTCGATATGTTTGTCATTATTTACATCGATGACATCCTTGTCTACTCCAAAACCGAAGGCGAACATGCTGAGCATCTTCGACTAGTTCTGACCAAGCTTAGAGATCACCGCCTCTATGCCAAGTTCTCCAAGTGTGAGTTTTGGCTAAAGGAGCTCTTTTTCCTCGGTCATGTGGTGTCAGCTGCCGGAGTAGCTGTGATACCAGACAAGATTCAGGCTATCCTGGATTGGCCAACTCCCAAGTCCGCCAAAGATATCCGAAGCTTCCTTGGATTGGCGGGTTATTACCGCCGATTCATCGAGGGCTTTTCCAAAATAGCCAAGGCATTGACTGACCTCCTCAAGAAGAATAAACAATTTGCGTGGTCAGACAAGGCTGAAGAAAGCTTCCAAACCCTCAAGGTCAAGCTCATCACCACCCCAGTGCTTGTCCTTCCCGACAGAGACAAGGACTTTGTCGTCTATTGTGATGCATCCCTCCAAGGTTTGGGCTGTGTCTTGATGCAAGAGGGCCATGTTGTCGCCTATGCCTCCCGTCAACTCAAACCGCATGAGCAGAATTACCCAACTCATGATTTGGAGCTTGCCGCCGTGGTACATGCTCTGAAGCAATGGAGGCCCTACCTATTGGGCAACCGTTGTGAGATCTACTCCGACCATCAAAGTCTAAAATATCTCTTCACCCAGTCGGATCTGAACTTGAGGCAGAGAAGATGGTTGGAACTAATTAAAGATTATGATGTGACTCTCAACTATCAACCCGGCAAGGCAAATGTCGTGGCCGATGCCTTGAGTCGCAAGGCCTATTGCAACACCGTGATGGTGGAAAAGGCGCAACCAGCTCTCCACGAGGAATTTGCTAGGTTGAATCTGGAGATTGTTCCCTCCGGTTATCTAGCTAACCTCGAGATCAAATCCACTCTTGAGGATGAAATCAAGGCCGCCCAGCAAAATGATGCTGAAATCCTCGAGATCAAAGAGAAGATAGCAAATGGGAAGGCAAATTGTTTCTCGATTGATGACAATGGTGTGGTCTATTTCGGGGACCGTCTAGTGGTGCCCAAGAGTGGAAACCTAAGGGAGTTGATCCTTTTAGAAGCTCATGAGTCGCCCATCTCTATTCACCCGGGTAGCACAAAAATGTACCAAGATCTTCGCCCCCAATTCTGGTGGTCTTGCATGAAGCGCGAGATCGCCGAGTATGTTGCTGAATGCGACGTCTGTCGCCGAGTGAAGGCTGAACATCAAAGGCCAGCTGGTACCCTTCGCCCCATAGCCATTCCCGAGTGGAAATGGGATGAAGTTGGTATGGATTTCATCACCGGCTTTCCAAAGTCACAAAAGGGCAACAATGCTATTTGGGTCATCATTGACCGTCTATCCAAAGTTGCCCACTTCCTTCCGGTCCGTGATGATATTCGAGCAAGCCAACTTGCCGACTTGTATATGGCCCGGATTGTTCCTTTGCACGGGGTTCCCTTGCGGATCATCTCCGACCGTGGAAGCTTGTTTGTGTCCAAGTTTTGGCAAAGTTTCCAAACGGCTCTTGGAACCCGTCTCAACTTAAGCACCGCCTATCATCCTCAAACCGATGGCCAAACTGAGAGAGTGAACCAAGTTCTTGAGGATATGCTCCGGGCTTGTGTTATCTCCTTCGGCAAGGGTTGGGAAAAGTACCTCCCTCTCGCCGAGTTCTCCTACAACAATAGCTATCAAGCCTGTTTGCAAATGGCTCCCTTTGAGGTCCTATATGGGAGAAAATGCCGGACTCCTCTCAATTGGTCTGAAACCAGAGAGAGGTCACTCTTTGGTCCGGATGTGATCAATGAAGCCGAGGAGAAAGTCCGTGTCATTCGGGAAAATCTTAAGGCTGCTCAATCCCGTCAGAAAAGCTATTATGACAAGCACCATCAAGAGGTCCACTATGAAATTGGTGGCAGAGCCTATCTTCAAGTTTCTCCTCTCCGAGGCGTTCATCGCTTCGGGATCAAGGGCAAACTGGCACCTCACTATGTTGGTCCTTTCACCGTCCTAGCCAAGCGAGGAGATCTCTCCTATCAACTTGAGTTGCCCTCTAATTTCCCGGATGTGCATGACGTGTTCCATGTGTCTCAACTCTGTCAATGCTTCAAGGATCCAATCCGTGGCGTTGATCATGAAGTGATGGACATCCAGGAGGATTTGACTTACCGCGAGCATCCTATTCGCATCTTGGATGAAGCGGAAAGGAAAACCCGCAACAAGACCATAAAGTTCCTCAAAATCCAATGGTCTAACCATTCCGAAGAAGAAGCGACTTGGGAGCGTGAAACTAGCCTTCGTTAGGAATACCCCGCCTTCTTCACTAAAGCCTAGAATCTCGGGACGAGATTCCTGTAAGGGGGGTAGAATTGTAACAGCCCCAACTTGGTAATGAAAAATACGAATAATTTTTCCACTTTTTGCATTCATGTTTGCATCATGGCATATCTTTAAATTGCTGATGTTAAAAATATTAACAAAATGAAAACAACAAAAATGGGAAGTCAAACCTTCCCCAACCTCTAAACCATGAAATGCACCAAATGGTATCACCCTTAACATGACAGGTGACCATATGGTCCAACATGTACCTAAGTTCACCCTTTTGCCTAAGAACTAAGTGGTTGGGCCTCCCTTGTGTTTCCAGCTTTCAAAATTTCATTTGTGGGTCAAGACATTTCCTATTTTTGAACCCATTTTGGTTGCCCCAAAAATCCAAAGGAAAATATGGGGAGCTTCCTATTCTTGTTGGGAGCATCCCTAAAATTTTCTGTAAATTTTGGGTAGTTGAAATGCCCAAATAAAAACTAGCCTTTTCTGCCAAATTTGGTCATCCGAAATGACCCGGATTTTTCCGGATCCATTCCGGGTCGGAATTTTCCGGATCTTTTCGGAAAATTCCGAACGGTGCACAGTGGCGACAGGGAGCACTGGCGCCATGCCGCCGCGCCCATGCCGCTGCCGCCGTGGCTTCACCTGCCGCTCGACGCCGTGGCCCCCCTTTTGAGGTCAAAGACGCACGCCACGACGCCCTCGACCTCACCTGCTCCCTTCCCCCCTGCTCTCCTTCTCTCGTCTCCCTCCCGAGCTCCCCACGGCCACACCGCACGCCGCCGCTAGTGCCTAGCACGCCAACGTCGACTCCGACCGCCTCAGCCCGCACCGCCGCCGCCACTTGCTCCGCCTTGCCGTGCTGCTCCTCCACCACCGAAGCACCCTTGCTGGGAGGCCCCGATTCGAGCTAATCGAGCTCGCCTTCCCGAGGTCGGTCCGCCGCTCGCCGTGCCCGTCCTCGACAAAATCCGGCCACCTTGATCGTCCCCGTCCGCTCCGGTCCACGCCAAGGTGCTCCTGGTGAGCACGTACATCTCCTAGACAAACTCCCGCTCCCCTCTCCCTCTCTTGCTTGCTCTTCGTGCGCAACCGCCGCCGCCGTCGCACCTTTGCCCAGAAATCGAGTCGTCCGGAATCACCCGGATTATTCCGGATCGATTCCGGGTCGACCGGAATTTTCCGGACGTTTCCGGGCAAATTCCGAAACACTAACAGAAAGTTTTTGAGGTCACCTCGGATTTGGCTCGGAATGAGCCCGGATTATTCCGGACCATCCGGAATATTCCGGACCAATCCGGATAGATTCCGAACCAGCTTTAGAAACTTGTGAAAATCATAACTTAACTTCTTTTAATTCAAATCTTGCAAATGACATACCAATTTGATCAGCAATTCAAATGCTATCTAATCATACTAATATCACCTCATGGCAACCACTTTTACTTTGATGTAAATCTTTAATTGGTTAAAAGATATGAATCCAAATAATCTTCTAAATTGCTATTTAATCATCGGTACTCCGAAAATTACAAATAAGGTACCAAAATGATCGTGAGAACCGAACCTCTTTAATCATGTCATGTTCATGCATAATGGAGCAAATTCTAAATAATGTGATCATTATGAACAATTGGACATTAAGTTAAATATGGAGTATTTTCCAAATAATTGCCCTAATTATTTGGAACTCCATTTAATTTGTTAAATAAATTAAATGTTATCTTTGCATCAACTTGACATGTCATCATGTGATTGAGCATTGCACCTTGTGTTCTTGTGATTTATTTGGTTCCTTGTATTTTCTTTTGGGTACCGATAGATTTCGGAGTCGAGGGTTCCCCTATCTACTCCGACGAGCCGTACTACACCCCCCGGCAGCAAGGCAAGAGATAACCTAACCTTCTTGGCATCTAGCATCCTATGATTTTATCAATTTATTTTATCCACCATAATATTGCATGCGATTCAAATGTCATTTTTGATCAAGACTTAGACTATCCTATGAATGCATGTTTTTCCCCGAGCCAATCACATGTATCCCCACCTATGAACCTTAGGGTTGTTGTGTTGGCCGGATACAAAATATAATTGTTGTATTTATATGCTTAGCTATGCTTAGCCATGCTTAGTCAAATGCTAGCAATGTCTGTTGTTTAATTCCAAAATTGTTGATGTTGATGGAATGGTTCGGACATGGTGTATATGTGGGGTGCTTAATTAAAATGCTAAGACGGCTTGGGTGAGTTGCCATCGGGGATGGTGTTTTGCCTCACTCTTGCCCCTAGGTGCGAGTTCTTTACCTCTTGAACCAAGACGAGCGTGCTGCCATTGGTGGGTGTATGGGCACCTTACTAACTGAATAACTTGTGCGGGCGTATCCAAGGGCCCTCTAGTTCGGTTTTCCATTTGCGTGTGAGTGGAAAAGATGATGTTGATGAGGATTTGTGTTTAGGACGTGGCGATGGGGCAGGGGCTGAAATACGCTGGGGAAACTTGCCCTGTGGCCACAGATGACTCTTGGATAGTCTCACGCGAGGTAAAGGTTTAACCGCGCCCGCTCGCCGGCCTTCCCCGAAAGAGGGTCAATTAGGTGAGCTGGACGGTACCAATGGGTAAAATAGTACACCCCTGCAGGGTTAATCTTTTCGAAAAGCCGTGTCCGTGGTTATGGACAACTTGGGAATAGACGATAAGACCATAGAGAATCTTAACCTAATTGAGATAGCAGCTAAAGGTTGCATAATCAACATGTGATAAAGGTTCATTTCCTCGAGGGTGATTCGAGGGAGTGCCTTGGTGGAGATGAGTGGGTTTGGCAACAAGTAGGTTCACCGAGAACCGAAGATGAAATTTTACCCTCTTATCCCCTTTATAAAAACTATTCTGGGTAGACGATTGCCATGTGTCAATTATGTTCTGGTTTATGAAAATTAGCTTTATGCAAAAGAAATACATATATAGCCTTAGATCCTCCGTCAATCATTGGGTCTATATCGCCCTACTAAACTTGCGAGTACATCGTACTCAGTCTCTCTTGTTGCATTTATATTTGTATTTCAGAGGAGGACGACACCGAGCAGCTAGGTGGGTTCTACGTGGACATCGACTAGTAGTCTGGGGTTCCCAGGTGGCAGCTTGGGACCGTGGAGCAAGCTGGCTGGGTTATTTATGTGTAGGCCTCTTAGGCCCTATATTTGCATCTTGTTGTATTAGACAACACAACCTCGCTTCCGCTTGATGAATTGAGGGTCTGTGACCTTTTGTCGTGTAATATTTGTATCTTTCTCATATATGAGTTGCTATATGAGTTTTGTGTCGTAGAGTCTGCAATGTGCCAGTTTGTTCCACAAGTCTCGGTCTCTTTACTATACATGGAAGCGATGTCTGAGCTTATGGCATGATCGAGGTGTTGTGTGCCGATGATCCATTCCGAGCACACCTGCCAATGAGTTTTGGCCTGGGATTGGTAAACCCAGTAACCCTCGGTTGTGTAGCATGACCGGTTACACAACGTTCCACTGTATAGTTCTGGGTTCGGGGTGCCACAGGAGCCGTCAGGGCCAAACAGCTCAGCCAGTTCACCGAGGGAAGCAGGAGGCTGCCCCTTGGGAAACAGACTGCCGTGCAAGCTCGTCAGCGCTCCGGTAGCCTTCTCTAGGAGACCGCCCACCTGTTGGCCAGCACCCTCTACAGCATCAACTGTGCCATCCAAGTCATCGACAGCAGCTTGGGCGCTGGAACATGCCACAGTGCCAAGGCTACCTGAAGAAAGCAGAAAAGAAACTCGTTTAAACTAAAGGAAGCAGAAAGAACAGAACAAAGCAGAGTTAACACTTACCCAACAAGGAGTTGCTCGCCGCGCAGAGGCGCTGCACCAAGGCCTGTTTGTGGGCATCGGCCGCCTCCTTCATGACAACGGCGGTGTCCAGCTGCTCCTTGAGGGTAGCAGCCTGTTGCAACGCGTTCTCCCTCTCGCGTCGCGACTGCGCCAACAACTTTGCAGGCAAAAAGGCGTTCAAACAAATAGCAATAATAACACTACCAAGCAGCGGAAGACAAAGGACAAACCTCGAAGTTCGGTGGACTCTCGTTCCAGGCGAGTTTTCTCTGCCTCCATGGCCGCGAAACGGTGGCCGATACCAAACAGCTCGAGCACCATAGGCTGCACCGAACAAAGAACAAAGGTTCAGTGGAAGAACTTGAGTCTGTACACGACTGAATTCAGTCGCCCACAGACTCGGGGTCTACTCCCATCGGGAGCGCTGTCGCGCACCCGATAAATCACAGACAAAAAGCAAAAAACAAAGGAGAAAGACCAGTTTAGAGTCTATACCAAACGGTTCCTAGTTGACTATAGACTCGGGGGCTACTCCCATCGGGAGTGCTGCCGCGCACCCGATACAAACAAAAGGAATGCACTACTTACATGCTCGGCTGAAGCAAGCGAAGGAGCGCCGGTGATGGTGACAAGGGCATCACTAGGAGTCGAGGCAGTTGCGATCGGCGCGATGTCGTGATCAGACGGCGGTGGAGGAGCCGCTGTCCCTACACGATGGGCATCCGCGCTGTCGCCCTCGTCCGTCTGTTTGCCCGCATTGGGCGGCAGAGTTGCACCTGAGGAAGAGTCCCTGCAGATGAGCACATGATAAGCCAAGAATTTCAAATAGAAACAAGAAAGGGAAAGCAGCAGTTAGAAACTTACGAGCAAAGGACTGTCAGCAGAGCGGCAGGGTCGAGGCAATCCGGAGCAGCACGAGCCTTCTTCGCTGGAGGCTCCACGAGATCACGCACCGGAGGGACCTCCTCGGCGGCACGACTAGGAGGCGACGACGAACATGAGCCCTCCACGACGGGACCCTGTTTCGACTTCCCCGCTGCCTCGGAGCCAGCGTCGAGGAGATGCTTGCGGCGAATGAGAGGGACTTCATCACTGTCCGCAGCCTCCGCATCCTCAACCGACGCGGCGGAATAGACAGAAATGTCCTGTTCATCAGGATCATCCCGCAAGTCAGGGGCCGCAGAAGTCCCCTTCCTCTCAGGAAGAGGAGGAAGGCTGACAAACGTCGAGAAGCCCTTCGGGCAGAAAAACAAAGAATCTCTCTCAGCAATCAAAACATCGGCGAACACAACAAACAGAGAAAAGAAATACAAGAACCAAGCACATACCTCCGGAACAGGGTTCTCGAGGCTGAATGGCACCACTGGCGATTCAAGGATGTTCGCCTCGCCGACCTTGAGCATGGTCACCGTGCAAACGTGAGACTCGACCTCGCTTGTGGACAACTCCTCTGCGGATGTGCGCATCACGTCGACGGCTCCGGCAAACTCGAACAACGGGTGCGCCCGAGCTTGAATCGGGTGCACCCGCCTTCTGATGAAAGTGGCGATGAGGTGAACGCCACTTACCTCCTTGCCGGTGGTCTTCAGCAGATCCGACACCCGAGACATGAGGGGTTCAGACTACTTGGTCTCTCGGGCGTCGGGGCGGTGCGTCCAGGATTTCTTCTTCGTCACGGTCACGCCAGCACGGAATGGGGGAACCCCGTACTTCTGCCCGGGCTGGTGGACGTCGGTGATGTAGAATCACTTCCTCCTCTAGTTCTGCGCGGACTCGAGTTGCTTCAGGTTGAAGTACTCGATGTCGCCACGGGTTTGGATGCCGAAGCCCCCGACGGGATATACACCGCGAGCGCCGGCATTGCGCTTCACGTTGAAGATCCGTTGCCACAGCCCCCAGTGCGGGTGAATGCCGAGGAAGCACTCGCACAGGATGATGAAGCAGCTAATGTGGAGGACGGCGTTCGGCGTGAAGTCGTGGAGCTGGACACCGTACGCGTACATCAGCACCCGGGCGAATTCGTGAACAGGGAAGGCGAATCCCCTGTTCACGAAATCGACGAAGCAGACGCGCTCGCCGTCGCGGGGATGAGGGGCCACCTCGTTGCCGGGCGCCCGCGTCACCATCTTCTCCAACGGCGGCAGGAGGCCGTCGCGGCGCAGCGCCTCCAGCTGGCGCTCATCCACGGACGACCTCTGCCAGTCGCCGTAAATCTTTTTCAGCCCACTGGCTGTGCCGGCGTCGGCAGCGGCGACGCCAGTGGACCTCTTCTTTGCGGAGATCTTCTTCATGCCGGAGGTGGACATGGGCACTTTGGTGGCTACGAGCAGAGAGGCAGAGCGCAAGGGGGAGAAGGAGAACTTCGGTGGTGAGAATGGGGATTGTGCCTTTTTCACCGCTGGGGCGCCCCCTACTTATCCATTGCACTGGGCCATCTGTGTCGTCCGATATTCATCGAGCAAAACGGAGCACATCCAACCCCACACGTGGCCCGTGCGGAGGGCAACCGTCGCCGGCCGCGTCGCCCACTACGCACGAGAAACGAGGATGCCATCATCAAGGCGTGGCGAAATTTTCGCGCCCACCAGTCAAACCGACGTGACGTTTCGTACTGCCACTTCTGGAAGGCCAAACGGCAGAGCGCCTCGGTAACACAGCACACGCGCGTGACGTCATTCATGACGCAGAAGATACAGACTGCCTTCGGCGCAGTCTTACTCGACAAGGTATCGACTCCCATATGCCGTTAGACTAAACAAGTTTGCATCTGCTCACTCCCATCGGGAGCAAAAGAAATCCCTCGGCCTTCGACAAAATAAATGGGTTGAGATTATCCCCAGTCATAAATAATTCAGCATAAATTTGGGAAACATTCCCCTCAGAAGCGCCACCATGCACTCGATGGAAGCACGACTGTGCAACACTCGAAAGGTTATCGACTTCGGTCTAACCCGAGCAACATACCCGAGATGAATCAAATACAGCTGACCCTCGGATGCTGCACTCTGTAGTGCAAAGGTAAGTCCCACCGGCTTGTCGAGTTGGGCCGGGGCTGACAGCAATAGCTGAGGCACCTGAACAAAGTTCCATACCAACAGGTGTGATGAAAATCCCGACGGACGCGTTGGGTACCCTTTCAGGCCGAATTCGACTCCATAAGATCCCAAGCGGCTGGAGTCGAAGGGACTAGCCTCCAAGCTCGATCCTGGGGACTCAAGTTTGATGTACGCTAATGATGCTTGTGCCCAGGAGCACTTAACTGGTCCCGATCCGTCGAGAGTACCAGGCTTATTATGCGAGATCCACCACTAAGCGTCCTGAAATACGAATACGAATAAATCACTAAAAGCATAACTCGCACCAGGACGATACAATGTGGAGGAGTCCCTAACAGACTCTCCAAGTCTACTAGGTCCTCGGGGGCTACTGATGTGGGTACACCTTTCGGGTGTGTCACCATGAACTACCCTGGTGCGGAAGAGGATGAAGGCCCATCAGTCATAAGGCCCAGGAAGGAGGCCCCGAAGGAAAGACTCAGAAATATTAGGTCGGCAGGCCCATATGTAAACCTAGTCGGTAAAGGACCCGATACCCAGTCCCACTATTTAAGGACAGGGAGGGCCGTATGCTCATACTCACCACCAAAAACCCTAGTGAGATTGCATCTCACGATCTCGCCATTGTAATCGATCGGTAAGCTCATCATCATCAATACCAGACAAGCAGGACGTAGAGCTTTTACCTTTGGGGGCCTGAACCTGGGTAAATCTCTCTTGTCAGCTGACGAATCCACTAGTACCACCATCTTATTCTCCTATTCTCTCTACCCGAGGATGTTATCCGAGGGATTTGGCGTGGTAACCCCATGTCACAGGCCGCCACGCACAAGGATGCTCCGGCCGATCGACTGACTCGTTGAAATCCGGATTAGCCAATGATAAGGGGTGGCCCGATCTTCTCTGTGAGCGGTGGTAGATGGTTGATGATGGTAGATAACTTGCGAGATTCCGACGAACTCTCCGGCTGCTCCCCTGTTGCCAATGCAACAACTCTTCAACCCAATGGATATTCGCGACGCCTCACACCGATGCAACGTAGCCGCCGGCCACGAAGCGGTTTCTGCGATCTACTAATTCCCAATGGAACAACAGATCACACTCTAACTTGGTAGCAAGAACCTCCAGATCGAAACAAAGTGGAGGGGTTGTATTCCTGATCGCAACAAAGAGGAACACGGCAAAAGATGAATGCTTGTAGCAATCCAATCTAGGGTTTAATCAAAACGTGGTCTAACCTCTCTCTAGCAGCCGGCCCTAGCTTTATATAGGGGGCCAACCGACCTAACACAAAAACATAACTTGGTTCGGACTCCAACGGGTACAAACCGACCCAAAAGTGGGTTCGGCCGAAATCTGGCGCGCAGGCCGGGTCCAGGCCGGGCTTAGGCCGGGCCAAGGCTGGGCTGGGATTCGCATGACAGGCAGGCCGGCCTGGCCGGGCGGAGGCCGGGCTGAGGCCGGGCTGAGGCCGGCCGCTTCGGGCACATGCCCGGCCTAGGCCGGGCTTGGGCCGGCCCTCCTGCGTCTCGGAGGCCGGGTGCTTCGGGTGGCAGCCCGGCCTGGTCGGGCTGAGGCCGGCCTCAGGCCGGCCTGACTGGTTTTCTTCGTCTTCTTTCCTTGCGCCTTCCTCCCGCTCCTCCCTCGCGCCATAGGTGACGTTGTACCCCATTCTTTGCCGCTCCTCTGGTACTCCTCCAATGTTTGTGTTATCAACAACCCTAAGCATACACAAGTGCATAGACTTAGGCAGTATAAAGTTCTCGTTATCACAAACATCATATTCAATTAAGAGTGAGTTCACCTGTTGTCCAAGTAGCTTGGCACGAGCTCTTGTCATCGGTCCAATCCTCACCTCATTGGGCTTGTCTTGAGCAGCAACATCATCGATAGAAGAAAATGGTAAAGGACTAGGGATGTCCTCATCATCCTCCCCCCCTTGAAAAGGCGTCGACCTCGACGCGTCAAGGTCTTCTCCAGCATATGGCGTCAAATCAGCAACATTGAAATTATTATTGACACCAAACTCAGTTGTAGGAAGATCTATCTTGTATGCATTATCATTTATCTTGGCAAGAACCTTGAATGGACCATCACCCCGCGGCATCAACTTGGACTTGCGCTGAACAGGAAATCTGTCTTTACGAAAGTGCACCCAAACCATGTCGCCGGGCTGAAAGATCACCTCCTTTCTCTTCTTGTTGACACGAGCTGCATTGTACTTGCCTTTCTTCTCAATTGCCTCTTTTGTCTTCTCATGTATCTTCCTTACAAAATCTGCACGCTTCGATGCCTCCATGTTGACTCTCTCATGTAATGGAAGCGGCAGCAAATCAAGCGGAGTAATGGGTTTGAAACCATACACCACCTCAAACGGACATAATTGTGTGGTGGAATGGACCGCCCTGTTATATGCAAACTCCACATGCGGCAAACAATCTTCCCACTCACGCAAGTTCTTCTTGATCATGGCTCGCAGCAACGTTGATAGTGTGCGATTCACCACCTCCGTTTGTCCATCAGTTTGGGGATGACAAGTGGTACTGAACAGCAGCTTTGTTCCCAGCTTGCCCCAAAGTGTCTTCCAAAAGTAACTCATGAACTTGACATCTCGATCAGAAACAATCGTCTTGGGTACTCCATGTAAGCGCACGATGTCCCTGAAAAACAGATTAGCAATATGCGACGCATCGTCGCTTTTGTGGCAGGCAATAAAGTGTGACATCTTAGAAAAACGATCCACTACCACAAAAATAGAATCATGTCCTCTCCTAGTTCTAGGCAATCCTAACACAAAATCCATGCTTATGTCCTCCCATGGAGTTGTAGGTGCAGGTAGAGGAGTATACAAACCATGAGGCTTCAGCTTGGACTTTGCCTTGTTGCAAGTGATGCAACGCTTAACAAACCTGTCCACATCCCGCCTCATCCTTGGCCAATAAAAGTGATCAGCCAACATCAGTAACGTCTTCTCACGTCCAAAGTGTCCCATCAAACCGCCACCATGAGATTCCTGCAACAACAGCAAACGCACGGACGATTCTGGCACACATAATTTGTTAGCTCTAAACAAGTATCCATCATGCATATGGTATTTTTCCCAAGCTTTCACAGCAGAACACTTAGCAAAAGGCATGGAAAAATCAGTATCATTAGCATATAAATCACGCAAACTCTCTAAACCAGGAACTTGAACATCCAAATGTGTCAAAAGCATGCTTTTCCTAGAGAGTGCATCAGCAACCACGTTTTCTTTGCCTTTCTTATACTTAATAATGTATGGGAAGGATTCAATGAACTCAACCCATTTAGCATGACGTTTATTCAAGTTAGATTGGCACTTCAAATACTTCAAAGCTTCATGATCAGAATGTATGATAAATTCTTTTGGCCACAAATAATGTTGCCAAACCTCAAGAACACGAACAAGTGCATACAATTCTTTATCATAAACAGGATAGTTCAATTGGGCACCATTTAATTTCTCCGAAAAATATGCAATTGGTTTTCCCTCTTGCATCAACACACCTCCTATTCCAATACCACTAGCATCACATTCAATATCAAATTGCTTATTGAAATCAGGAAGCATAAGCAAAGGTGCAGAAATTAAACGACGTTTCAGCTCATCAAAAGCGACATCTTGGGCTGCGCCCCACACAAACTCAACACCTTTTTTAGTTAAATCATTCAAAGGTGCAGCAATAGAACTGAAGTCTTTCACAAAACGTCTATAAAAACCAGCAAGACCAAGAAAGCTTCTTATTTGACTAATAGTCATGGGAATAGGCCAATTTTTAATTGCTTCAATTTTAGATTCATCAACCTCAACACCATCCTTAGAAACAACAAAACCCAGAAATATGACCTTATCTTTGCAAAAAGTGCATTTAGCAAGATTACCATATAGCTTATTATCACGCAACACTTGCAAAACTTGTCTAATATGATCAGTATGCTCAGATTCATTGCAGCTATAAATCAATATATCATCAAAATAAACTACCACAAATTTACCAATGAAATGCCTCAAAACATGATTCATCAATCTCTTGAAAGTACTAGGTGCATTAGTTAACCCAAAAGGCATCACTAACCACTCATATAAACCGAATTTTGTTTTAAAGGCAGTTTTCCATTCATCTCCTTCGTTCATTCTAATTTGATGATAACCACTACGCAAATCAATTTTAGAGAAAATAACAGCACCACTTAATTCGTCTAACATGTCATCCAAACGAGGAATGGGGTGTCTATAACGAATAGTGATGTTATTTATCGCTCTACAATCTACGCACATGCGCCAAGTACCATCTTTCTTAGGAACCAAAATAACAGGAACAGCACAAGGACTTAAGCTCACACGAATATACCCTTTGTCAAGAAGCTCTTGAACTTGTCGCTGTATCTCCTTTGTCTCCTCCGGGTTGGTCCTATAGGGAGCTCGGTTTGGAAGTGTTGCTCCGGGAATCAAGTCAATTTGATGTTCAATACCCCGCAATGGGGGCAAACCAGCGGGCACTTCCTCCGGAAAAACATCACCAAAATCCTGCAAGACATTAGAAACACCAATAGAGAGAGGGGTCATGTCGGTAGAAACAAGAATTTCCCCCTTGCACACAAGCACAAGAGGTACTAGAGTGGGATCCTCACGAAACTCTCTCAAATCAGATTTGGTGGCTAACATTACTATTTTGTTCTCTCCCTCACTTTTCTTTTTACCACTCAAATTTGGCTTGTGGCTCTCGCTCACCGAAGGTGGAGTCTCTCGCCTAGCTAATCTCTCACGCTCAGCCTCACGGTTAACTTCCACTTTTTGGCGAGATTCATTTACTATCTCTTGAGGTGTCATTGGCCGCAACATCACCTCCTTGCCATGCCAATTGAGTTGATAGGTATTTGCTCTCCCATTGTGGCGCACATCTCTATCAAACTGCCAAGGACGTCCCAACAACAAGTGACACACGGTCATTGGAACCACATCGAACTCCACGGTGTCCTTGTAAGGCCCAATCTGAAACTCAACTTGTACCATGTGATTAACCTTCATCTCCCCACTTTCACTTAGCCATTGAATAAAATATGGATGGGGATGTGGCAAGTATTTCAGATTCAGTTTTTGACAAAGCTCTTTACTAGCTAAATTGCGGCAGCTTCCACCATCAATGATTACCTTGCAAGAACGTCCATTGCCAACTGCAGCCCTTGTTTGAAACAAATTGCATCGCTGCTCCGAAGAACTAGGGGCCACACTTAGCACCTTAGGCGTGCACACAATAGATGGTAAACGCTCGGCATCCGCATAATACAACTCATCTTCTAGTTCCTCCTCAAACTCAGCATTAGGATCCACCTCATCACCACTCTCATACTCACCAGTCTCCTCATTGATCAACATGACCTTCTTGTTGGGACACTCACGCTTGAAGTGACCCTTGCCTCCACATGTATGACAATTCATATCACGTGTACGAGCTGTAGAATTGGAAGAGCCAGTAGCACTTGCAGCAGGTTGTGGTGATTGCTTGGCATTAGGAGCAACTGAAACCGACTTGGAAGGAGCAGCACCACGAAAACTAGGAACAGGACTAGGCGGCACCACACTAGGTGTTGCTCGTGATGACACATTACCTCGCCCATAGGAAGAACGCGTCACATATTTGGCATCTTCGGCCAACTGTAACTCAGCTTCACGTGCTTGATGTAACAAATCTTGCACATCGCCATATTGATGATGACGTACAATTCTCTTGATGTTAAAGCTCAAACCTGAAAGGAAACGCTGCATAGTTTGTTCAGGTTCTTCTCGCACTTTAGCACGCTGCATGATCAACTCCATCTCCTTGTAGTACTCATCAACGGACTTGGCACCTTGCTTCAAATTCTGCAACTTATCATACAAAGAACGGATGTAATTGCGAGGAACAAAACGATGACGCATCTCCGCCTTCATCTCTCGCCAAGACAAAATAGGTACATCATTTGCTTCACGCCTAGCACTCACAAGACCGTCCCACCATAGCAAAGCATAGCCATCGAACTCAGAAGATGCAAGCTTGATCTTTCTATCCTCAGTGTAGTCATGCAAACGCCATAATTGTTCCATCTTCAACTCCCAGTTAATATATTCTTCCACATCAACGGAACCTTCAAACTTGGGAATTGTGAATTTGGGCTTACCAACGCTATCATCATCACGGTTGGCTGCATGACCAAGATTGTCGCCGAGCATACGGCGCGCACCAAGAGGCGCAAAACCACGACCAGGAGGTATAGCACCACCTCGGCCACCTCCACGTCCACCATTAGCATGTGGTTGTGGCTGTTGTTGCCGTTGCAACCTCTCACGACGAGCAGCTGCTTGCTCATCATCCTCCTCAGCATCAAAATCAACACCGTGATCACCATGAACACTTGCATCATCAACAGGTTGCTCATTTCGCTGCGTCAACACTTGCACGGCACGGTTCAATGCACCAATAGAATTCTGAATTGCTGTCAAGGCAGCTGCAGACTCAGTTGCCGTTTGTAGCACATTGTCAACCTTTATATCCGTAGCAGTCAAATCAGCTTGTAACCTGTCACATTGAGCGGTGAACTGACGTGTCAGGTGACCTCGAAGAGCTTCATATTCAGCCCAACAAACATGAGCGTTGCCGTCCTTCTTTTGCCTCACAACACCATCATCCTCATCTCCTGAAGACATGATTAGTGTACACAAGTATAGGTAGTAATATGTATGTGGAAAACTCTCAACTCACTCAAACCAAAAGAAATTGTGTATCTTACCGTTCCAAAGTGAATAGTATAGCTTACCACTTGTATGGACAGAACGTGCACGGATGGGGTGAAGCGAATATTATGGGTCTCAAAGTGTTACACAACAAAACCAGGGTATTTTAGTGGAGCTTGGTAAGGAAACCTAACTACACCAAAAGGCAAACCCTAGTGCTGGTCGTATAACACACTGGAAACGCACACGGTGGAGATAAACGGGGCAAAGTGACTATGAACAAGATTGTCACAAAGCACTAGAAAGACACTAGCAAGGAGCTCAGATTAACAGGCACACGATTGCTCAAGAACTATCAGTGTCACAAATGATACATAAACTTGCACTTTTATCTCTCTCTCTTTTTTTTTTTAAATACTATCTCCCTTTTTTTTTTGACTATTTATGACCAACAACTTTGAAAAGCAACAAGACACACGTCCAAGAGCAGCCTGTGAGCACAAAACGTAGCTAGTCTTATATGGGTAAGCTCCTATCACGTGCTGTAGAAAGGCTGTGTCTAAGTTTTTCACCAAAAAGTTCGGTTTTTTGTCGAAACTGAAACTTCGAAGGCCAAAAACTCGATGTTCCCGGACGAATTTGGGGATTCCGAGACCGCCGAAAAGGCGTAAACAGGCGAAGCGAGTTTGGTTGGATAGAACTTTTCGATACGAGCGTTTTGAGTGGTCGCACGTCGAAAACGGAGTTCGTATGCAAAAGTTATGGCCGTTTTACCAAAACTGTCAAAACCGGTGTCGCGGCAGAGAAAAACCACCAAAACCGTGCCGCGGCAGGACGCACGGCAGGATTCCGATTGCAATTCGACTCGGCAACGAAACAAGATACGCAAAAGGAAAACGACCAGCAACTAGAACTTGACCTAATGATGCAATCTAAGGCTAAGGCGAAAACTAACCCTAATATTTTTGGCTTTTTCTGGATAGGACGAAAAACAGTAAATCTACGGGGATTTGTGGATGCTCACCGAGGAAACTCTGGAAATCTGATACCAAGATGATAAGGGGTGGCCCGATCTTCTCTGTGAGCGGTGGTAGATGGTTGATGATGGTAGATAACTTGCGAGATTCCGACGAACTCTCCGGCTGCTCCCCTGTTGCCAATGCAACAGCTCTTCAACCCAATGGATATTCGCGACGCCTCACACCGATGCAACGTAGCCGCCGGCCACGAAGCGGTTTCTGCGATCTACTAATTCCCAATGGAACAACAGATCACACTCTAACTTTGGTAGCAAGAACCTCCAGATCGAAACAAAGTGGAGGGGTTGTATTCCTGATCGCAACAAAGAGGAACACGGCAAAAGATGAATGCTTGTAGCAATCCAATCTAGGGTTTAATCAAAACGTGGTCTAACCTCTCTCTAGCAGCCGGCCCTAGCTTTATATAGGGGGCCAACCGACCTAACACAAAAACATAACTTGGTTCGGACTCCAACGGGTACAAACCGACCCAAAAGTGGGTTCGGCCGAAATCTGGCGCGCAGGCCGGGTCCAGGCCGGGCTTAGGCCGGGCCAAGGCTGGGCTGGGATTCGCATGACAGGCAGGCCGGCCTGGCCGGGCGGAGGCCGGGCTGAGGCCGGGCTGAGGCCGGCCGCTTCGGGCACATGCCCGGCCTAGGCCGGGCTTGGGCCGGCCCTCCTGCGTCTCGGAGGCCGGGTGCTTCGGGTGGCAGCCCGGCCTGGCCGGGCTGAGGCCGGCCTCAGGCCGGCCTGACTGGTTTTCTTCGTCTTCTTTCCTTGCGCCTTCCTCCCGCTCCTCCCTCGCGCCATAGGTGACGTTGTACCCCATTCTTTGCCGCTCCTCTGGTACTCCTCCAATGTTTGTGTTATCAACAACCCTAATCATACACAAGTGCATAGACTTAGGCAGTATAAAGTTCTCGTTATCACAAACATCATATTCAATTAAGAGTGAGTTCACCTGTTGTCCAAGTAGCTTGGCACGAGCTCTTGTCATCGGTCCAATCCTCACCTCATTGGGCTTGTCTTGAGCAGCAACATCATCGATAGAAGAAAATGGTAAAGGACTAGGGATGTCCTCATCAGCCAAGGAAACGAAGAGGAGGATACTAGCTCGATTTGTTTGCATCTACCGAAACAGATTCTGATTTGAAAAAAAAGAAAAATTCTAGCATATCAAGTCCCGAGGAGCAAACTTACGTGAGCAACACAATCAGGCTAGCTGTTGTAAGGTGCTAGCTCGTATGTGTAAAAACAACAGCCGGTCTTTGAGCCATCAAGCAAGCTGTTGGATTGCACGGATATTGAAGCCAGACTAAGATCCAATAAACACATCGATCATCCACGGTGGCCGAGAGATCCATAATGGGTGTTGTCGCTTTCCTCTTCTACGCGCTGCTGCTCGCAGTCCAGCCCTCCGTGGCCAAGGAGAAGCGGTCCTACGTCGCGTACATTGGCGACCACGTGCACGGCTCGCAACTGCACGACCTCGCGGCCGTCGATCTAGCCGCACTCGAGGAGAAGGCCGCCGACTCGCACTACGACCTCCTCGCCACCATCCATGGAGACGATGAGAAGGCGAAGGACGCAATCTTCTACTCATGCACCAAGCACAGCAACGGCTTCGCCGCCAACCTCGATATCAGGCAAAAAGTGCGATCAAGACTAGTGCATACATACGGCGAGCCGGCCATCTTCGACTCCCGCCAAGCCGACTGGGGTTACATCGCTCTCGACTACACCGACCTTGACCGTCCGCGGATGTCCGCAGATACACTTCACGGCATCCACGACTCGACCGTCCGCGCCTCGGCATCCGCATCGAGGACAACTGCGACCGTCATCGACCATCGACCTGTTGTTGACGACCTCTTCCTCGCCATCGCAGCGTCAACGACCCGCCGTTCCGGCTTAATCGCCGTATGACAACCTACGCATCATCAACAGCTAAGTCGTTTTTTATGTTTAATTTATCCAGTCAATTATATAACCTGCTTCGGCCGCACCCGACATTCAGGGGCTGCGCCACACATGGTACAAAGATTGTTTCCTTTCAGTTATTGCAGATGTACTACCTGCCGATTCGACAAAGTCGGACTCGGGGACTGAACACCGCCACCCCCGTATAGTCAAGCGTCGACTCCATCAATGTCGCATCCACTCCGCCGTGTCGACTATGTCCGCCGCGTCGAGCCCGCTACATCCGCTTCGCAAAGAGCCTGCTACCTAGAAGGGTATTACGGACCCTCGGGGGCTGGCGTTTCGACATCAACAACAACAGCAACAAACGACTCCACCTCGCCGGCTCGACAAGATAGACTCGGGGGCTGAGCGTTGCAGCCGCCGTGTCGAGTCTCTCATATCTACTCCGCCGCATTGACTCCGTCCGCCGCGTCGAGTCCCTCAGCAACACCCGATACAATATCCTCATGTACCCGCGGTGCTGGGGGAGGTACTCCGCAACTCGCCCCACAGGAGACCGACCTGTAGCGCGATCCGCAAGACAACAAGCCGGCGCTTTTGGAACCAGACGCCCCAGCACCTCGGGAGGGACCCCTTCAGAGGATGCCGGCGACGATTGGCTGAGTTAAGCCGGATTCGACCACTCTCAACTCGATTGTCGATACTCGATGAACTCGCGCGAAGTCGCCGAATAACGGAAGCAGGAACAAGGGTCTCGAGGGTAAAAAGTTGGGTTTGTATTGATTGTCGATTGTTTGCTTAATTTCACATATATATAGCGAGGCGGATGGACTTCCCGTACAAGCATTGTACTTCTACAAGGATTACAACTCATAATATAGGTCGGTTTCTATTTCTAAACTAGATAAAATCCCTGGCCGGCACCGTATTGGATCTGGACTGCGGCTTCTTTTGGAAAGTCACCTTTGTCTCTCCGGGTTGACCCCGAACTCGTTCTATCACCATCCGACTTCTATTTTGGGCTTTGCAAGCATTAAATCACCTCGCGTCCGGCATCTCCGGTGCAGCTTTTGGAATCTTCAGAAAGCTCAAGTCTAACCTACACCGGGTTCTGACTAAACCGGATTCACTCCTGCCCGGTCGTCACCCCAGGTTCTCTCCGAGTCGTCCGTTTCCTTCCGAGTGAGCTTGAACCTGTGACCCGGGTTCTGACTAAACCGGGTTAACTCCTGTCGGGTTGACTCCTGCCGGGTCACCACCGAGTCGCCATTTCCTTGAGTGAGCTTGAACCCGGGACCTGCCAAAAACGGGTGCTAACACATGCCCCCCTGTTTTCTAGTAGAGCTTGCATACTAGAAAATATTCGATGTAGAATATTTGTCTAAGGGCGATGCTTAAGCTCATCGGCCATGTGTGCGGCTTAGGCAGTTTGCCACACGCTTGGGTGGAATTTCTTCAAGTACCTCCCATTGATAGCTCGAGGCAATATGTTTCCCTCCAACGTTTCCACCAGATATGAGTTACTGGGTACAATCCTTACGATTCGCATTGGCCCTTCCCAACTCGGCGACCATTTGCCGAATCTTCAGCTTTTTGAACTAATTGGCAATATAACTTTCCAGACTAAGTCGCCGATTTGAAAATCCTTAATCCGGACTCTCTTGTTATAAGCTTTTGCTACCCGCAACTTCTCCTTCTCAATGTCCTTCAGAGTCTTTATACGTTTGTCGGCTACCTCGTCTATGTTATCCATCATCAAATTATGATAATCCTTAGCCGACAAATCATTTTGCTTAGCGAACCTCAAAGTAGCCAGATTTACTTCTACCAGCAAAACGGCTTCTTGTCCATAAAGTAACTCGAAAGGAGTTACCTTGGTTGCACCATGCCTTGAGATCTGGTGAGCCCACAATGCCTCGGACAGTACCTCATGCCACCTCCTCGGGTAGTCTTGTACTTTCTTCTTAATCAACTTGATCAGAATTTTGTTGCTTGACTCGGCTTGTCCATTGGCTTGAGCATAATACGGAGATGAGCTGAGCATCTTGATCCCGAGTGATTCGGCAAACTGTTTCACCTCTTTAGCCATGAAGGAGGTACCTTGATCTGTAGTGAGAGTCTGCGGGATACCGAATCTGTGGACAATATGCTCTGTGATAAATTGAATTACATCCTTGTGGGTCATATTCCTGAGGGGTACTGCTTCGGACCACTTGGTGAAATAATCAGTAGCAACTAGCACAAACCGATGCCCTTTGAATGAAGCCGGGTTTATCATATCAACGAAATCCAGCGCCCATCCTTGAAAAGGCCACGGCTTTATTACCGGATTAAGAAGTGAAGCTGGCACTAACTGAATATCTCCGAATTTCTGGCACGCTTCACATCCCTCGTAGTATCGGAAGCAGTCATTAATCAGCGTCGGCCAATAGAATCTAGCTCGTCTGAACGGTTGACCTCGAGCACTGGAAGATCCTTTAAAATTTCCAATCCGAATAGAAGAACTTCGTATTCGGCTTCATTGTTAGTGCAAAAATAATCAAGACGACAAGAGGCTTCAAAGACAGTACCGTGGGGTGAAATATACACAATGCCGACCCCTTGCCCACTACTACAAACTGAGCCATCAAAATAGAGTTTCCACGGTAGCGCCGACACAACATTTAAGTCGGCTTTTTTGTTCTATGTCAATCCGATGTTCAACAATGAAATCGGCTACAACCTGGCCTTTCACAGATTTGAGAGGTTCGTAAGCCAAATCATATTCGATGAACCCATACGCCCATTTGCCGATTCGTCCACTGAGAATCGGCCTATGTATCATGTGTTTGATGACATCGGTTTGACTAAGAACCTTGCACTCACTAGATAAAAGATAATGGCGCAATTTGGTGCAAGCAAAATAAAGAGATAGGCACAACCTTTCCACAAAGCTGTACCTGGACTCGGCATCCAGCAGTCGCCGACTTAAGTATGTGATGATGTATTCTTGTCCTTCGGCTTCTTGAGTCAACGCTGCCCCAATCACCTTTTCCTCAGCAGCAATATAAAGCCGGAACGGTTGACCTCGAGCCGGTTTCCTCAGAACCGGAGGTTTAGACAAGCAAGCTTTTATTCTATCAAATGCCTCTTGCTGCCTTGCCCCCCAGGTGAACTCGTCATCATTCTTGAGCCAAAGTATCTTTGTGAACGCATCAACTTTTCCAGACAAGTTAGTAATAAACCTTCTCAAATAATTTACCTTGCCTAGGAATTTCTGCATGTCCTTTTTACAACTCGGCGCCTGCACTTTCTGGATAGCTTCAATCTTTGCCGGGTCAATTTCTATGCCGGATTCATGTATGATAAAACCGAGAAACTTCCCAGCTGACACGCCAAAAGCACACTTCAACGGATTCATCTTGAGCCCATACTTCCTCATCCTCTCAAATGCGAGGCGTAAGTCGGCCAAATGATTTAACTCGCCGTCCGATTTAACAACCACGTCATCAATATACACTTCCAGTATGACTCCAAGAAGATCATGAAATATTCAGTTCATCGCTCTCTGATATGTGGCACCGGCATTCTTCAATCCAAAGGTCATTATTGTCCACTTGAATAAACCAACGAACCCGAGGCAGCGAAATGCTGTCTTGGCCGAGTCCTCTTCGGCCATATATATTTGATTGTATCCCGCATTTCCGTCCAGAAAGCTGATGACTCGGTGTCCTGAGGCATCATTGATGAGCATGTCAGCTATTGGCATAGGATATTCGTCTTTGGGCATAGCTCAGTTTAGATCTCTAAAGTCTATGCATGCCATGATCTTACCAGATCCTTTATTCTCGACTGACACAATATTGGAAATCCATTCGGCATATTTGCAATGTCGGATAAAATTGGCTTTCAGAAGCCGTCCAATCTCTTCCTTGAGCCGGTCATATATTGCAGGGTTGAATTTACGAGCCGGTTGCTTATATGGCCTGAAACCAGCTTTTATCGATAACCGATGCTCAACGAGCTCTCGGCTTAACCCGGGCATCTCGTGGTACCCCCAGGCAAAGCAGTCCACGTATTCCTTCACTAGCGCGATTAACTCGGATTTATAATCGGCTTCTAAATTCCGGCTTACAAATGTCGGCCTGGGAACAGTGACATCCCCGATATCCACTTCTTCGAGCGGGTCGGCCGACGTAAAACCTTGTCCCAACTTATCCATGTCGTCTGGTTCTTCAATTGCTTCACACATATCGTTCCTCTCTACCCGATACTTGTCCAGACGCTTCTGCAACCACTCATTGTTGTTGGGATCCATTTATTTGAGT